>CM017564.1:30830824-31290824 GCA_007844125.1 Sinonovacula constricta | reverse complement strand
TCATTTTGACGACATTCTTATCTCGCAGACGGCTTTTAACCATGGGCATCCCGTACCTTGAGCCGAGTCTTATTATTTGGAAGTTTCCTTTTTAAATTGGTGTTTGACTATTATGTCTGACGCCAGTTTTTCGTCAAGAGATATGTACGCTTAAAACATACCAACAACAAGAAAATTCTTTTACCATATTTTAAGAGAATATATTAATTGCCATTTAACAGGGCTACAGCGAATTATTTAACCTCTTTTTACTGAACTTTTTCAATCAAAGCAATCGTATGCAGCGTCGGAGAGTAAAGGTCAGAGATAAAGGTATAAATAAAAGTGTAAATATATACGTTTATATGTGTTTTATATCAGTCAATAAACAATTATGACCAATAAATATCCAACAAGTTAGACAGGATGGGATGAGATTTGCCGGCATTTTTGCCGAGACTATGCAGCGACATTTCTATCATTATAGCACATTACAGACTGAATAGACTGAACCCAGCCGGTCCATAATACCGACACCGACGAGTCTGTCGTAATGCTGTTCCGTTAGCCCCGAGCGTTAGCAGGGAAGCCACGACTACCAACTTTAAAGTCTTTGGTTTGACCCCACCGGAGTTTGAACCCGCGACCTCCCGAACCACAAGCCGACCTTCTACCACTTGAGCGCAAGACAGACAAAACTTATGAATCAAGCACACTGGTCGAATGTGACAGATACCATTTAAAGGCGTTATGTAGTAAAAGCATTCAAGTTGACACAACGCCAGACAGACAAGTCTACAGAAAAAAACACATAGAAACGGGCACAAAAAACAACACAGTAACACACATATTTGCGAGAGGATTGAGATCGAGATAGACAGAAAGGGAGTTATTTGTAGACTCTCAGTGGAACATGAAAACAAACAATAAATAAACATAGAAGTAAATAAAAAGAATCAACGCAAATGAGACCAAAAAATACGACAGAAATATCGTAGAAATATCAGAAACAAAAAGCCGCTGTTTGAGTGACGTCAACAAGCATAAATGTCATTGCAGCTTTCAGCTGAGTTTAGTGAAGAAAGGCTACGGCTTTATCATCGATTACTGTTTCAACGCTCGCTCCAGGAAAGTGGTATATTATCTAATACTAAACAATAAAGTTAAATTGAATTTCAACAGCTAACATGCGAATTGAGCAACACCAGAATGAATAGGATATTAAATCGAACAACTAAATCATGCTTTCTTCCGGTGATCAATGAGATACACCGTAAATAGAAACAAAGTTGAAAATAGCTGGAGACAGACGGAAAAAGATAACGAGTCACATTGATGTTAAGTTGTGTTAAATCAATAGATTTAATACTATTACATCTTGACTGAATGTTATCTTATTGAATGATATCCTCTTTAATTTATCATACAATCTGTGTGTGTGTGTGTGTTTATATATGGAAAGGCAACTGTCACAGAAACTAGAGAGAGAGGATTTCGGTGTCGGGTCGATGACTTCCGAAGCACAATTTTGAGAGGAAAAATAGTGGACACTGCCAATATTCATAAGAACAAATAATATTATATGTGTTTTAAAACTACACTTTTTACCTAGTTGGTGGGGATGGGGGGAGATGCAAACCCCACCACCCGTCCCCTCACTCTGGAATCCATCCCTAAATATGTATAAGAGCCAGTAAAATGTTGCCAAATTATAACCTTGCTTTTATAATGCTTTTTAATAAAGTTTAATAACTGTAGATGCCATTTGGCGAACATCACACACTGCCACGTTAACCTGACACTGGGCCGACCAGTCATAGAGATACCCTTTATTTGTTTCAAAGTCATCACCGGACCTGGTAGCGCAATCGGTAGAGCGTCGGCTCCAGGTACGGGAGGCCCCGGGTTCGATCCCGGGCCGCGACATACCAAAGTCGTTTAAATAGTATTGGTATAGCTCCCTTGCTAACGCTCAAGCAAATATAAGGGTAGTTCCACGACTGGTTGGCCCGGTATCTGGCTAATGTGACTGGGTGTGGTATCATGCCAGTTGTTCACGACATGCTATAAACAGTGAAGGCAGCACTATATCTGCTTCAAGTGGACACCGTCTCCAGAGAACTGAAAAACTGTTGGTGGGACGATAAACCCAATAAACAAACAAATAAGGGAGGTAAATCATTATCATTTTGACGACTTTCTAATCTCGCAGACGGCTTTTAACCCTAGGATAAGAACAAAAGAAGGGGTGAGTTGCAGATATTGACGTCTATTTTTTCAATGAAATTTTACGTTGCTATCACGTATAGCACCAATCTCATTAAAATCAGCTCCAGTATTACGCGTAATAGGATCTGATGACTTCCCATTACGGTTCACCTCAAATTGACCTTTTCAGTAGCCAATGAAATTCTCGGCAACAAAATCTTGTGGTATACTGCGAGCAACGTTCTACACGCTATAAAATTTTAATGGTAAAGGGTCGCGTTTAACTCGTGATTGCATGCAATCTACACACATTCTTAAACTTAACTTTACATATTCCAAAAGAGACATATATAACCTCTACAAATATGTATAAACCATCCAACAAAAAGAAGTTTTGAACTAGAAATCCTTATTTTAGTAACACTGGTAAATACATTCACAACTCGCTCGCTGCAATTGTCATGGCGGATAACGAAAGCGTTTTCGCAGTTGGTTGCGTTGAAAATCCTTTCGTATTCTACTTAAAAATGGAATTATGAAATGTTATGGTAGATACCGATAGATAAATTGTTGATTGAACAAAATGTGTAAAAATTAATGCATGCCAATAGAAAGGATGGCTGATTCAGCGGTTTAAAAAGTGGTATGTGTTGACTGCTGTATCGGGAAGGATTCTAAAGTAGTTTTGAAAGGAGCGATTGCATTGGTCGAAATACGGGCACTTGTCTATGCATATTCAATTACACAAAGGTCATTTTGACACGACCTCTTATGCGAATCAAGATCCATTCAACCGTATCGCAGTAAATACTATAAATATGCAGTAAGGGACCCTAACTTCCACCTAAGCAGTCAACAGACGAAATTTATTTAAAAGCTAAGTATTTTTGAGCTTGCATGTATTGTTGCACCACGCTACTTTTTTACCCGGTTGGTGGGGGGGATGCATCCCCCATCCCCCGCCCCTGGATCAATCCCTGCCGTAGGTATTATTTGACAATCTCTGGTGCTGCTTAACCCATCCCTGGTCAAAATGCTAAGCAGATCACTTATTGCATATAATCATCTGTGACAAATGATGTTGTCGACTATACAGACAAGTGTAGTTTGTTGCTCAAAATCGATTTCCTAGTTGGCTTATTTATCTCTGCAATGTTTATCGCTATACCTTTCTACTTAAATACAATTTATCACCAATGAATCTGGGCGGCGGAATACAAATGTTTTACGGTTAGCTTCGTGGAATTTTATTAATGTACTTAAAATTCAATTCAAATTAACTATGAAAAGATAATTCAATTAAACATGATATTAATATATATATAGAGAGATCAATGCATTGGAGGCTCAATCTTTTGCAACGTCTATCGGAAATAATATTAATACATCGCATCGACAAGTTATGGTCCTCGTAGCGAGGTCCAGCTATTTCGGTGAAAGAAGACCTCAGAAAATGTCTGGGTAGAACCACCGATAACCGCGGTTGTTTGCTTGGCCATACTCCTAAGTAGAACTACATTTCCGGCAAATCTTTCATAGCTACTTGACAATATCCGGAATATCCCTCCGCAGGTGTTCTAAATGCAGACAGATGTCAAAACAAAGATGACACCTAGAAATTTGTCAAACGACTCGATTGTTTATGTTTCCTTACTTCCGTACATCTTCAACTTACCTGGACTTTCTCCTTAAATATCGTGAGAACTACATTTTATGCGTAGGTATTTCTTTTCGGGCGAACATAAAGCCGCCCGCGGTTCTGTACATAGCATTGCCCGGATATTCGTACCGAAGGCGATATAACCTGACGAGTTTCTAGTACATCATATTTAGCCATATTCGTCATATACGCATATATAGCTTGGCAGAAAAAGTACACACTCATGGTGTTATTTCAGATAAAATACATAAGTGACAACAACTGGGACTTGAATAAGCATTGTTTGTTTGTGTGTTGAGTTTATCTTTCCACCTGACACCGGACCAACAAGTCGTGGAACTACCCTTACATTTGCCTGAGCGTAAACAAGGTATCTAGCTAAACATATGCTTATATATGCGTCAATACTGATAGAACCTTGTCACCGTTTTCTTATAGATAAAAGAAAAATGTTCAAATGAATTATATCTATAATCAAATGAACTAGCTTCACTGTTCTGTATTAATATATTTTGATTTTGTTTTTATTTGCCAAACAAAATGATGTACTATATGCCCCATCGAGTGCCCTTCAGATGAAGTAAAGTTTTTCTGAGATTTTATGTAAGGTATAAAGTAACAATACAGATGAAGATTGACGAAAAGAAGACCAGCTTATTTAATGTACATTTATGTTTTAATGTTTGTCATAGACATATAAACAAATATCTGACAAAACAAAAGAAAGAAAAATAAAACATACCTCATTTTTACGAAGTGTATAAACTGAAGATACTTATATCATATGGTAAAAAGATGGCCGTGGCAATCAATCATAGTTTAATATTATGAGAGAACTCGATGTTTTCTATATAAGGAATGAATACTTCTGTCACATCCAGGTTACAGTCTGATGAAGCTGATCTTGAGACGTTCATTTATTAGCAAGTTTACATACATAATGATCCGTGTCGATTGATAAGGCCGGATTTAGAAGGCATCTTGATAAGTTTCCATTCGGTTACATAATAAATTGTCTGTCAAGTTATCTGATGTATAAAATGTTTATATGTTATATACACTGTTGTATAAAGACCCATCGCATCAGGACAAGATAGCAAGAACCACCAATGATAATTGTAAGTGCATGTTCGAGTTTAAATTGTGTAAAGAAACAAGTCATTTTGCCTTTTCAGATAAAACAGTTTTGTGTGTATTTTCTAAATGCGAAATTTAAAAGGACACATGTAACAACAACCTATTTAGACATGTAAGAAACAAATCTCGTTTGTCCGTTTCTATAACGTGTTGGAACAGTGCAATGACTAAATAATTCTATTGTATTTGGTATCGTTTATTTTACTATGATGAACGGCCGGACATGTGAATTGATGGGAATTTAGGTCCAACAAACTATTTCAGGTATCATGGGGGTTACACTTTTCTCTTGAGTTATAGATTAAAAGTGGAATAAGCCGGGAACTGTCGGGATGGCACAACATCCTGGGGCACTCCATACACCAACTTTGACACACGATGAAAATGTACCATTTACGTTATATCAATTTATTCCTAGATATTATGGATAGTGTCCAATGCGATGCAGCTGACTATGTTCCTTTAGAAAGACGTCGGTACAGCTTTGTCTTTCATGTTAACGTCACCACTGTATCACAAAACACGTAGACATATGGACGTATGGATAATAAGAAAGCAATGTTTCTGGGTTTCTTTCGTGCGTCCTTGTCTTGGCGTATTTAACTCTGTCAGAAAAGGGTAAATATGTCTTGCTGTCATATATATTTTGTCATTTAAAATACTCATTTTTTCTGTTATATTGTTTCTTAATAGCATTCTCCATTTGTTTGTCCGATGCTGATCGCTGTGTATATTTTATCATTTACCCTGATGGGCCTTTAAGGGTTTTTTTGGTATTTTGACGTTTAATTTGCTTGATTAAGCCATTATCTAGTGTTAGTTGAATCGAACCACATGCTGTCAATCTGATACATCATAGTCATATTTTTTTCCTCTTTTGATAATATTTCTGAAATCTACTAGTCAATCGTTTCTACCCCACATGACGCTACTGTACACAATTATATTGTATGTCAACTTTATAATTACTAGTACAGAATGCAAAAGGTCTATGTTCATTATGAAGTATGTTTATCTTTAACTACAAATTCAAGCTCTTCTTCGGCGCAAATGCACCAATTCGTTCAAAATGAAACATTTTCTGACCTTTTTTATTTACAATCTAACACGAATCCGCGAACTCTTACACCATCTTCCTATCGAAAGAAGCATGAACATATTGACGCTGAGACGTATTGAATGTTAGCCTTCAGTTTAAGACATCTTAAGATGGAATGGAAACACACGAAATACTATATTTCATTCCCAAAGCCTTTTTCAAGGTCCGCGGCCCATTGGGAGCTACGGGGAATTCAAAACCAGCAAAGATTAATTATCGTTTTCCCTTTCCTCATTCCAGTATTGGACAGATGCATCTGATTGCACATACTGACCTCAACAACAGACTAGCAGAATGATTTACAAAAAAACAAACAAAAAACACACACACACACACAAAACAAAACACAATGGACGTCAATCCTGTCTGGCCTCGTCTTGACATTTGCAATACACTTTAATACCATTGTTTACACTTATATTCACTTGATATAGAGCTGCAGTCTAAAAGGAAAATGAAATAACCACCTTTCGGTGCATTTGTTTTCCTAATAAGACAATGCGGAACGTTTACTGTTTAAATGGCTCTCAGACAATGTGACTTGACAGAATGCATCAATGCGTTTCTTTTCTGCAACAAACCAAAATTATGTAAACCATATAATATAAAGTCTAGCCAAAATGTTCACCGTTGCAGAAACATTCGAAACATGAGTAGGTTAATAAATGTATATTTTGCCTTTTGACAGAGAAACCACATTTTACATCAACGAAGTTATTGTCAGACTTTCAAATAGGATATATGAATTAGCTGAATGGTCATTTAATAGAAAATGTCACGAACTAAGTCCGGCGACTGAAGGCGTTGTTCCGTTGAAAAGATAATAACAATGATGCATATCAAAATGCAGCGATTTGTGCGAATATGCAATTGCTCATTTTCGCACAAAGCTTACCTGTTGGGTTTATTCTTGCTTCTGTACTGATATATAACTGCTCAGTAATAAATGTATTAACATTAAGATTTAAAACGACAAAATAGATTCAAATTCAAAGGCAATAGTCGTCATAGCATTATCCCCATCCATTTAAAGGGCCGCATTGAAATTCAAAATGTATAATACCATGTGAATGCGCCATGTTATTAACAAAAAGGAAATGAAATTGTGCCTTGGAAGTGCTTGGCCACTTATATTCGTTAAAAGACGTTAACGACGTGCGCGTTTTAGGGGAGGGCGTGTTATTAAAATGCAAAAATATGCAAACTTTTGAACAAAAAAATATTTGTTTTTACCTTAATATTTTGTCATATGACCCTTCAAGCGAATTACGCTGGCTTAACGTCTGGGGATTGATTTGTAGAGGCTCTGGATATACGCTGCTGGTATGGACTGCCTATTTAACTCCAGGCGGTCAAAAAGTTCGTCGGGTGTTTTTATGTTGCGAACAGTTTTCTTTTTAAATACAGGCACACATTTTCAATGATGTTTAAGCCTGGCGACGGGGCTGGCCAACTTATTGTATTTAGCCTATTATTGGCCATGTATCTTTGCACCACATGTGCGCGGTGAACGGTGGCATTGTCATCTTGAAATACACAGTCATTGAAAGGGAAATGTCTGGCTATGACTGGCCAAAGATGCTCTTCGAGAACCTGAATATATTTCTCCGCATTGATATTTCTGTCAAACTTCGCTTATTGTACAGACGCCATGGATACAAATACACCCCTATACCATTACTTTTACCGTGCAGTGGTCGCGTAGTTTCACAACGTCCGGTCTCCGACCTTCTTCCTGTTTCCTCCAAACATAAACATGGTCCAAGACAAACTTGACTTTTGTCCGAAAATATAACATACCCCCAAAGGTTCTCCACAGTCCTCTATCTCTTACCCAGGCACCATTCAACCAGCTTCCACCTTTTGACAACCTTCTTCTTATAAACAACCTTTCGATGACCAGAAAACTTCTGTCTCCTTCTCACAGTCCTTGCACTCACTTTCACATCCCGTGTCTCATTAAATCTGGCCGTAATTTCCTTCAAAGGAACCTTTCTGTCACTATTTACAAGCCGACCCTAATATGCGCGCACCTCGGCCGTCGATCAAACTCGGCCGTGGTTTTCTTTTCAAATTTTCCGCGCTACCAGTACGATTAAACTTTTTCACAATATA
Source organism: Sinonovacula constricta (assembly GCA_007844125.1). NCBI lineage: Eukaryota > Metazoa > Mollusca > Bivalvia > Cardiida > Solecurtidae > Sinonovacula > Sinonovacula constricta. The sequence continues at coordinate 31,282,626 of CM017564.1, read as the reverse complement.
ATCCACTGTAGATCTAGGAATATCCAATAGATCGATAATAGCACTGATCCGTTTACCCTGCTGGTGCATTTTTACAATGATCGATTTGACACTAGGGGTCAATTCACGCCCCTTTCGACCCATGCTTAAGAAAATGTCAAACGTGAAATTGTTTACAAACAGACGACTAAAATTGACATGTACATCGATTCCTGGAACTGTGATCTATTTTTAGACATCATGACGTAACATTTAGTACACTCAGTTTTCTATTAATAGCTTTCAAATAGAGCGCCTAACTTGAGTGTCGCGATGACGTAATGCAAATAACGAATATAAGTGGCCACGTACTATATATACTTTGAGAAACGAATTTAGAAGTATTAAAATCAATTGAGCTATAATTATCAGACAAATCTTGTTGACCTTATACATACTGTAAAGGAAACAGGATAATTACATTTGCCTCTGGCAATTCTGTTCTGTTATATTTTGCAGAAACAAGCATTACTTAAACAATGTTAAAAGAGTGTAATATTTAAAATTTGATAAGAAATGAGATTAAAGTATTATGCAGAATTCTTCCTCAATTGAGCTTTTGCTCAAGTTAAAAAATTTATTCGAAGAAAACTTATTACAGAGACATAACGTTACAATTACTTTTTTTTCTACTGTTACCTAGGAAAGAAATGTGATAGAAAGATATTACACGAAAGACTAAACATACAAAAAGTAAATTGTGCGCATAATGTGAATTTGGGTTTCAGCAGAATCTCAAATGAAAAAAGTGTTTTTGCAAGTGGGGCATGGGCACTTCATAATTTTAGCCAGTTCTTCTTCCAAAGTAAACCACCACCCACTCCAAAAACTCCAAAAAAATACAAAAATACAACAACAAAAACAACAACAATAAAACGACAACAAACAAAATTGATGCATATACGTTCTGTAAAAATTTAGCGTACAGAAAGAACCTATTGTTTAAGCTTATAAAACCAGGCCTTCCTCGAAAAAAAAAAAACATTTCTTAACAGAAATCCTACCTCAAATGTGAGATTTTTCTTATTTCGATTCAGTATCTTCTGCAAATGGTATATCTTGCAATGCTCATAGGAATTTGTCATATATTCTTATTCATGATCACAACAATGTTACTTGTGCAGTGTGGCGGTCGTAAAAAATCTCCCCGTGCATGTTATCTATGTTGTCATTTAATTCATCCTATAAGGATTGTTACGTGTATTTCCTTTGATGGACATTGGACTTTGGTTCTTCAATTTCATCTTCAAATGAACAGGATGCTACAACCATTTATTCGTTTCTGGTCATGTTTGTTCATGATTCAGAAAGTTAATTTTATTTAAAGTCAACCATTTTTGTGTAGTTTTTCAAATCGAAATAATCCCCTATTCTTTTGTAAACACTATGTGGACTTCATTTTTCAAAGACGTCACTACTTTCGTCATAACTTATAGCAAATATCAGCGCTTGGAAATTTTGTATTCAAATAGATCGTTTTTCTTTTCATTGCTTGCATTTGAAAAACTCGCCAGGAAGTGCGAGGATAGAGCTCTGTAAAACCGGTTTAAGCACCCCAGTCGGTCCATATTGCCGACTGACCGTTCCAAGGCGGTAACTGTCGGGTTTGCTCTTTTCGTTAAACCACTCATCACAAATTTGTTGTTACTTTTCGCTTGGCCTGCATGTGAAATACCTTTGTTCTGTGCCGTTTCGGAGTTTGGTATATGTTGCAATGCTCATAGGACGTTGTCACATATTCTTATTTGCAAAAATATATTTTGAGAAAAAATCTCAACTGAGCTGACAAAAATATATTGGAGACAAGATCTGAGTTTGAGAATTCCGTTGATAAATGTTTTTGCAAGCGGGACCAGAATAAAATTTGCTACTTTTGCATTTATTATATGATGAGAAAATGTTGTGAGTGAAGCATTTAAGCAACAGTTCAGAGTTTAATAAATATTAGGCTGGGCTTCTCTAAGGAAGAAGTACTATCGCCGACATTATTTAATCTTTTTATACATGATTTAAAATCCGATTAATATGAGACTTACAGAAATGTCTCTCGAGCATTTATGAATTATTCTTTCTTTCTCTGCTCAATTCCGTAATTCTCACCGACTCTGCAGTGATTACTGAAATCACTGCTTTACTGAAATCACTACATTATTTAAAATAATATTGTCATTTATTGAAATTACGTGTAAATGTTGACGAACAAAAAGGCGGGAATTTACATGCGAGTTGCCATAATTCGGAACACTACTGTTTAAATAAGAACATAAACGACGGGTCACCTTTGTTAAGTTCAGGATTTTAAGGAAAGTTACTCAAAGTGTACAGGACACAATCTGTAAGATAGTTTCTGTACATTCCAGTTCTTGTAAGTCGTAGTGCATGATGACAATACACCTTATCGGACGTGAGAAGAAATTGCTTACGATATTACGATATTTCAGAAAATGCTAGTTAAAGGTCATACTATTTCCATTTATTGAAATTACGTGTAAATGTTGACGAACCAAAAGCAAGGATTTCAAAAGGAGAAAAATGTTAATGTTTAGTTGTATTAGAATAAAGAGGTTCTAGAATTGTTTAATCATTTAATTCTCTGGGTGCTATTATACTTCTAAGCATCGTCGGACACCCACGACCGATCCATTCCGTTACTCTCCATTCATCGCCCGTGGGACATTAAGCCCACTTTTCGACGCTTCTGGTAATGATATTTCATTGGTCGCTTCATAATCCGATGAAGATGTCAAGTCCAATGATAAAGCTCGTTCTTTCATTGTTTCGGACAGACTTGTCAAAATGGCGAACACTATTGTTATACTTCTAGTCTCCACGCTGAAGAGTATGGATTTTGAAAGCACTATTATGATTAGCCAATTTTTATTTCGATAAGACGACAGAAAATTTACCAATAAACCCACTGTCGTCGAATGTAGTAAAACGGAAATATTCGAGCGTGGGTATCCGACGATGACTATAAGAAACTTTGACATTTCAAAATGTTAAATATTCAAAAAGCAAAAAGTACAGTTAAGTAAGTGGATTCTTTAGTGTGACAGAATCTTGTTTTGTATAGGAGGTCAGAGCGTCCACCTGAATGTGCAGTATCTTATTATCTTTTATTCAACAACATGGCCGGCATCATCGTTTACGTGACCTGTTTTACATGCAAGTTGCCATAATTCGGAACACTACAGTTTAAATAAGAACATTAAGGACAGGTCCCATTGTCAAGTTCGGGATTTTAAAGGAAGTTAGTTACTCGAAGGATACAGGACACAATCTGTAAGATATTTTCCGTACATTCCAGTTCTTGTAAGTCGTAGTGGATGATGACAATTCACCCTTTCGGACGTGAGAAGAAATTGCTTACGATTATTCAGAAAGCCTAGTCTAAGGGCCCACTTTTTGCCAGTGAAGGCAATGTCCGGTTTCCAAGAAAACAAACACTTCGTTAGGTAATCGGTACGAGGTGACGTGTTTAAAAATAGCATGTGACCCATGTGACATGAATACAGTATGCGTGACAGTTTGGACCAAACTATTTTCATTAAACATCTAAGTCAACCATTGTTATCTTAACAGATCTCGCAAAATGTTGTTTACCGATGTCCTACAACTGTCTGAAAAGAGAACGATAACACCTCAATTGTCATTACAAACATGTATTTCCTATCTGAGCCACGCTGCACAATGAGCTATTTTTAAACCAAGAAAACCATGTGACCACTAATGTTTTAGTTCATCCACGCCATCCGCTGTGACGTCGATATCTATATTTAGCAGGAATCCCCAACCGTTTCTATTTACAGATTTCGTTACTGATATAAGATGTGGTTAAACAGTTGGACACCACATTTAAACTGGTTAACATTACATTAAATTCATCGTGTAATCGGGGAAAGTTTTATTCAAAATACGTAGTGTTTTTCGGTTATAACTAAATATAAGTTTGACATAGTTAGTTAACCTGTATTGTGACACATGCATGGGGCCCGTGTCACAATAAATTTTAAATAGTAACTTATATACCGTGCACGACAATACGTGCAATGGCAAAGATGTCGTGTCGAATGTGCTTTCATTTTGAATAAAGAGTTGTTGAGATTGAATAATACAAAGTTTGGAAAGTTATAATGTAATTGATTATAAAAGTCTTTTATTATCATTTAAACACCATAAAAATATTTTTAAACAATGAATAATAATGGGCATTGTTTGAAGGTGGCCATCCAAAAATAAGGCTTTTATATTTAGAGTTGTTTGTTTTTCTTAATTGTAACATATACGTAATGTTGCTCTGGTCCAGAGATGGATCCGCATGGGGTGGGGGGGGGGGGGGGGGGGAAAGGTAAAAGAGACAACAAAAACATGTAAGCTTACACAATACTAAACTTTTATTTTTTCTGTTGACTCCTTAGTGTCCCATACTGTATTTTACTGCGATAAAGTTTAATGGATCTTGACCCACCTTCCGCCACCAAAATTTTCTGGATCCGCTCCTGCTCTGGTCGTGTATGGGCTTTTCGCGATTTATACTTGTAAGATCCTTTTTCTATTCTCTACGACATTTACACTGGTATATCCGATTGCCAAATGTTGAGAAGTTCACCAATAAGGCTGTTAAAAATGTAATCATTTAAAGGTTAGACGCCACTAAATAAGTTTGTTCTATATTCTATAATAATTCGCAAAACTTTGGAACCAAATTGCACCATGACCAAGCTATGATAGACCCCAATAACCATACATAGGTGAAAAAAGCTATTTGTTGTCTATCAGAAAGACCCAGAAATAAGTCAACTTATGCAACTTGTAAGAAAGTCCTGCTTCATACAGTGCACATACCCTTAAATTGCCAGTCGGTAACCCTCAGATTTCAATGAAATAGGTACTTCCGTTCATGGTGAATCAGTCATAATTGTGCATAGGGGTGCAGCATTTTTGCTTGATGTTAATTCTTTATGGTTTCAGCTTTCTTCTGATACCAAAAGGTTCAGATTACCTTCAAAATAGGAAATATGATGAAAAATTACAGCAACAGACTGTTATTAAAGAGTAAAAGTCCATGTCACACATTCTACTTCCGGTTGGTATTTAGTGTAATCGCCACTTATAACCACTAGTGTAGTTGGCAATAAAGTTTACTGTCGTCTTTATTCGCGGATAGTTTGCCTAGTAGTTGCTAGCTTAGACATTACGGCGCTGTTATGGCCATTGCATTCCATTCAAAGTCATTTTAACATTTAAAAAGTAGGTCGTGTTTCATTTCTGTTTCAACTTAAGTTTTTCTACTCCGCTACTAACCAAAAGTTTTTAAACCTGACTAATAAAGGACGACACGTTTCAAATAACAAGAAGTAACAAAACAGATCTTTAAATATAAGTGGTATTATTATAGATAAGTGTCGAACGATAGTACAAGAATAACAAGGTGAACGCGGCAGATACACTAATTGTGTACAGTCAACAGATTGCAAGTCACTTTTTGAAATTGTGCTCAATGTTAATTGAACAATATGTTTCAATACTATCTTTCTGTAATTGTCATGTTTTGTATTTCTCTAAAGAATATGACAACTATCATAAAAGCTAGTAAAAAGGCTGGAACAAGGTTACTTCCTGCATTTATGCTAACACCTGTGCATGTACAATGAGTAAGGCAATTATAACAGACACAAGTGAAGAGCAGACGTGCGTAACCTCTGTTCGAAAATGCAAAATCTAAAGTTGCCTAACCCGGGTTAGCCATGATATATTTTATTTCTGTTATTTCAAGTTAAATTGTGTCTTGAAGTTGTATTTTAGTCAATACCAAACAAAACAACCTACTTTTTTTTCTTTTCTTATTTTCTTTTCATAGCATTTTCCTAGCATGGCCTGCCCCTCCCCCCCCCCCCCCCCCCCATAACTACTAAAACCTAACTTAAAAAATGAACAAATACGCGCCTGGAGAGTATAATGAAGGTTTTACTTTCGGAAAGTCAATAATTAAGGAAAAAAACAAAAACAAAACAATGCTAACAGTCTGACGGCTCCACTAAAGTTAACTTGCTATTAATAGATAGCAACTAAAATCTGCTCCACCCTTCTGTGGGTAAATCAGGCAATTCTTTGTTGTATTCTCTTCTGTATGAGAGGCTAGGTTATAAAAATGCATGTTGTTTCCATTTCTTTTGGTTTATAACATTAGGAAATCCAAAATAATGATCGACAACACTGGGTGCCCTATAGATATTTAGCAGGAAGTGTAACTGTGGTTTTACGTAAGATAAAAAACAACACTACGTATGATATCATAAATAATCAACAGTTATGTTTATTCGTCGAAGGGGAAATGGGTTCATGACGGAAAGAAAAATGAAAGAGCACGAGGCGTCTTTACATGTTCTTTGACAAGGAAGAAAATGTGTAAACAGAAGAAATTTTATGTTCCCAAAATTTCATGACATTCGTAAAGTGAACTTTAGCCTTTGTAAATCGACATATATACAGACGTATACAAGGACATGATATATAAAAAAATATAGACAGAGACAGACAGACGGACGTGCGGACGGACAGACACAGACAGACAGACAGACAGAAGTACAGACAGACAGACAGTCAGACAGACTGACAGACGGACGGACGGACAGACAGACAGACAGACAAATAGAGAGAAGGACGGACAGACAGACAGACAAATAGAGAGAAGGACGGACAGACAGACAGACAGACAAATAGAGAGAAGGACGGACAGACAGACAGACAGACAGACGATCGACTAAACTGAACGAATTAAACTTATATTTTAGAGTTGAGAGATTGCAGAAAAACACCAACATTGTTGAATTATGTAGCAAAACCCCGAAATTTTCTTTAGACAGAAAAAACACACTTTTACTATGTTCAATAATCATACTGATGAACACAACTTGCCGACTTTTACTATCTTAGCTCCACAGACATAATGATCCGTGCCATTTGATAAGGACGGATTTAGATGGCATCTTGACAAATTTCCACTTGGTTATGTAATGGGTTGAATATTTAGCTACGCGAAGCACCGAAAGCGTGTTGTGTAATGCTTGAAAGCATTAATTCTTGCATTTAGACAAGCAGACAAGAACCACCAAGGGTAATTGTAAGTGCTTGTTTGCGTATCAAGTCTTTAAATTACATATAACAAGCAAGTGTGCACTTTCAGAGACAACATAGATCGTGCACATTTTTTTTTTTCAAAATGCAAAATACACGTTACAAGTACCCATTTATAGCTATAAGATAAAGATGTGCAGTACATATAAAACTTTTGTCTCTACCTATAAAGATGTCCTGACATAATTCTGAAAACAACTAACAATCGTAGGTATTTTACGATGATGAGCGATCGTGTTTTTGTTGGAAAATGACACATTTTTCCAATCATCAGGAGCCGGAAGTGTTTCATTTATGGTCTACGCTCACCGGCTGACATGACATTGTGTCCTGAAACCCAATCTTTATTGTACGGATCAAGATACCTACCAGAAAAGTCGGTGATGCGAAGCATCAACGGCGGACGACGCAAAAAGTTGAAGAAATAAAGAGATTAACGCAATATTGGGGCAAGTACACAGACACTTGAAACGTAATGACTTTTTATTTGAAAGTTTTCAGTATGACTATAAACCTCGAGAAAAGGCCTGTATAACTTGAGAATGGTTTTAAAACAAATATAAAAAACGGCACTATTGAATAAGTTTTCTGCGATGATATATATGTACATGTAGATGTTACATAATGTAGAAAAAATGCAAGTATTGTTCAGACCGTATTTTTCTCAAACGTGGTATGTTGTTTTTTTACTCAGTATTTTATTGTTTATTTTCAAAGTTATTTTGAAAGTTACAGACACACACACAAAAATAGAAAAATAGAACCCAATAATCCGAATTAGGGTCCATATTTGATCAGGTTTAGAAAGTCCGCAAACAAACTTTGCCCATGTGTCAAATTCAGTGAGCATTCCATATACAGGCGTCGCGCTCCAGGGTGTCGCCAATAAGAACAAAGGATAGCGGTCCATTCAAAAAAAAATATCGTTGTATTAGGGGACAGAGGTCGAACAAATGAAGTGTCATTCATGTGACTTCGGGACGTTTTTTGCCTTTCATAGAGTCCTTGACGATTTTGAGCAACTTACAGACATATTGATTTTGGGGGCATGATACATATGTTTCTGGAGATGTCTAGATTTTTGATGTATTAAACTGCCTACAAGCGAAAAAAGGCATTATTGTGTCGGACTCTTGCAAGCTATCTTATAAAGGATATTATTATTTTAAATTTGTCTCATTTAACGTGTTTTCTTTAGGTTGGTCTTATTTCATGGTTTCCTCGATATGTTCCCCCTTAGTTTTATCGTCCCTGATCGCGGTGAAACTTCTATACACTTCTTTGATATTTACTGAAAGGAAATAAGTGTTAACTAGATAATGGTGTGCGTATATTGTTCGATTTTTTCGTTTTACTCCTTTTAATTTAAATGCACTAAATCAGTGCATCAATCGCATGTACAAGAAGATTTTAAAAATCAATTAACTGTTAACATCCAAACAACTGTATACAAATATAACAAGCCTTCTTTTCTAAGAAGCGCGACACTTTTCTCACAAAGGCGCTGTTTAAGAAATATTTGGACAGTCCGGTATCACACTGAGACAGACTTCCTTCTCTGCTTCTCCTTCGAAATCACTTGGGTGATGACGAGCGATCAAAACAAACAAAAATGGTTGTCATTGATTATTTACTAATTCCAGTTTTGGAGTGAACACATCTGACTGCACCCATTGACCCCTACCTTAAGACAAACAGAATGATTCAAAACCAAGAATGGTACTCATTGGTTATCTACTTTCCCTTATTCGAGACTTGCCTTAAGCAGTTTTCTTTTCACGAAATGCAAGGTTCCTTAAACCGGTTCATGCATCCTAGTCAGTCCTTTTGCAGACGGACTGTTCCTAGGCGGTTACTGTTGGGGTTGCTCTTTTTTTTATGTAAAGTATCGTCTCCTTTCCTTTCTTTTCAAGAGACTTTTATATTTGATTAGCATATGGATATCTTTGTCGTGTGCCTTTTAAATACATGTGTTGCAAAAATAATTGGACAGTGTCACATTTTCCTGGTAAGGTATACAAGAAAATTCCAGGCAACGATTTTAAAAGCTTATTAGATCTTAGTAAAACTTATGTTTGCAAGGCTACATTACATGTCTATGTTGTTTCCTGTATAATCACCACAAAGTCCGTTCAGTTAACATTTAGGAAAGAGTTTATTTGCTATCGGTCTAGCGGCAAATGAGTTTATTTGCTATCGGTCTAGCGGCAAATGAATTTATTTGCTATCGCTCTAGCGGCAAATGAGTTTATTTGCTATCGCTCTAGCGGCAAATGAGTTTATTTGCTATCGGTCTAGCGGCAAATGAGTTTATTTGCTATCGCTCTAGCGGCAAATAAGTTTATTTGCTATCGCTCTAGCGGCAAATGAGTTTATTTGCTATCGCTCTAGCGGCAAATAAGTTTATTTGCTATCGCTCTAGCGGCAAATGAGTTTATTTGCTATCGCTCTAGCGGCAAATAAGTTTAAAGGTGGTATGCGACAGTTTGCCAATATCAGACACATATACATGTAACAATATCGGACCACTGTTTGGGGGAAATTTGGGCACGATTTCTGTTTAAACATATACGTCCTAATAAAAATGGGTTTAAACTGAAATTGTTAGACAGAAGTAATCTTAAAAAAAGATCACTTTGAATGTGTATTCTTTCCAATTATATAAAGCTCGATAGTGGTCTCTGCTAAACACAGATATCGACGTCAAAGTTGATAACCTATAGAACGTGATCTCAAAAGTAAGTGGTCACGGGATTTTGCTAAGTTTAAAAATAGCTATCTCTGCAGCGTGGCTCGGATAGGAAATACCATGTTTCAATGACGAGTGGTGATTAATGCTTGACTGTTCACACAGGTCTAGGACATCAATGAACAGCATTTTTCAGGACCTTTTTAGGTAACAATGACGTATTTCGATATTTGAGAAAATAAATTTTGGTCAAAACTGTCGGATACCGCCTTTAATGCTGAGGGATATGTAACTCTGAACATAGCCGATAATTTTTTATTTTCAATTTATCGCCAGAAATCTAACAATGGTAAGGCATGTCCTTCAAATCGTCATCGTTGAGTTACGCCAATCATCCTCTGTGGCCATATATAGAAATGTAGTCACTTGGAGAGTTACTATTAATCATTACAAACATATAATTTGTATTTTAAACAATGTAGGGCGTATCCATCTAACACAGATTGAAAAGTTCCGGACACAGGTGATATTTCTACTTGGAAAAAAATAAACAAGATCGGGATGATGATGATCATCATCATCATCGTCATCATCATCATCATCATCATCATCATCATCATCATCATCATCATCATCATCGTCGTCGTTCGTCGTCGTCCTCGTCGTCGTCGTCGACGTCGTCGTCACCGTCATAATCATCATCATTATCATCGTTTCATTGTATAATCATCGTCATCATCATCATCATCATCATCATATCATCATCATCATCATCATCATCATCATCATCATCATCATCATCATCATCATCATCATCATCCGCTTCGTCCTCATTACAAAAATTATTTTGATCCACCGATGCAGGTGTGTGGTTCCCGCTTGTTAAATCTTTGATATGATGATATGATAACGTCTTAAGATAAGCACAAGCAGAAGACTCACGTCAACCTAACAGCCGATTGTTCTCGTTTGATAAATCAAGGTGATGCAGTAGCGAGCACGCGCGACAGATGTCATTTAACGGGCCATACAACACGTTAATTTAACCATTTGCATTTGTTAAGTGTTTTATATATGCAAATGAGCAATTTGTCGGTCGTGCATTTAAAGTCCTTAATTAGTTCGTATTCTGAATTCACGAAAGTGATGTTAGATTCTTATTGTTAGAAAACATTCTATCGTAGACTTAGTTTTAAAAAATAAACATATAAATTAAAATTTGAACTAGATATAGACTTAGGTTCAAACAGGAATTTTAAATAATACATAGAGTAGGTATGAATCCGGGGGAGGGGGGTGGCGCGATGCACACCTCCCCCCTCGCCCCCCCCCCACACCTCTCTCTCTCTCACACACACACACACACACACACACACACACACACACACACACACACACACACAAACACACACACACACACATAAAACAAAAATACAACAAAAAAAAACAACAACAGGTAAACGAGTAGAGTTGTGAAAACTCATGCAAGCTTAAAAATACTTAGCTTTTAAAGTAAATTGTGTCTGTTGACAGCTTAGGTCGGAGAGTCCCTTACTGTATATATATATATATATATATATATATATATATATATATATATATATATATATATATATATATATATATATATATATATATATATAGTATTACTGCGATAAAGTTGAATGAATATTGATTCATACACATCCCCATCCCAACATGTTTTGGATCCGCCCCTGACCTTGAATCTAAGACCGATGAGGTATCATCTTGACAATGACGTCTATCTTCCACTTAAAACAACAGGTTTCTAGGAAATGAGTAGATTATACGGGCTATTAACACCGTCACAATACACCCATCAAATTCATTTATTTAATGTTATTAGTAAAATAAAACCTTATACAAAGAAAAAACTTAAAATTTGCAAAGAATGTACATTGACATTTACATTGAACCACAATAAAGTAGACAAATAGCAGAAAATTAAAGCAAGGTCTTCCTAAGACCATTAACTATACCATTTTCAACCGAATAAAGTAATAATTACATTTTAACATGCACTATTTCGATAACTGTTACATTCTCATACAATTCGTACTCCATTACTCTCCATTTACTTTTAGTAGCAATTTAGTTGACGTGGCTCGATATGGGGTTTGTGACAATTTTATATCATTATAATTATATTATATTATATCAACGATTGGAATATATTTCTCCTAGCTGATTCTGTTTCGAAACAAGTAACATTTGATACTGGAGACAATCATGGTTATATGGCTACTTTCTGTACTCTGATTCATGCTTTGAACATTTCCCTATACTATTGGATGGCCCAAAGGCTACGAAGTTAACTGTGTTAAGACTGCATATAATCATTCTTTGACAAATTATACAGTCAACAATAAAGGACATGTGTTTTTTTCGTTTCGTGTGTTGTGTTTAGGATTGATTGCCTAGCTTGGTGAGGCTTTATTGTTTCTTTCTTATCGTTGTTTCACCAAATTCAAAGATTTGTCATCCATAAAGTCTTGGGCGTTGGTAGATTTTGACTTTAGCTTCATACTTTTTTGATACTAAACATAAAAAGAATTGGATGTGGAAAGATAAATATTTTTACATAGTAAACATAATTACACAAGATAGAGAAGGCTATGTATCATGAACAGAAAACGAAGTAGCGAACGAAAGACAGTCAAAATGAAACAACCATAGTGCCACAAGGATAACCGTGTAATAAAATGATTGCAGCTAGTATCCAAAATCTTTGTAGCTTAACTGAACAGAATATTGAAATATTTTATCAATACGACAGCTATCACAGAAAGCAATAAAGAGGATTGTAGTCTATTTGCTCAGTACATGCCACCAGTTATACTATGCCTGAGGCAAACATATCGGAAGCGCCTGCAAATGAACCTGGGCAAAATAGAAGAGCTGCGTTTCAAGATTGTCGTTTCACTATTCGTTTGAAGTTTAATTGATTGTAATTGATTGTCTTTATGGTAAACGGACACGCTTCCAAGTGAAAGTGTTTCACCAGTACAAGAAAAATCAGACAAATGTTTTGTTGGTAAGGACGTCTAAAAGCTATTTCAGTGATGTTTCACTTGAAGTATTGGTTCAATGTGAATGTATGCCGGGAATTTTACATCTACATTTGTAGATGCATGCTCATTGTAAACCCTGATACATAAATGATAATACGGTACCAATGAAATCATACCAGTCATTCCTAGATACTAGGGGCGTCCGTGGCGTAGTGGTAGAGTCGCTTAATTGTAACTCCCCTTACTGCTTAACCTCTCGCCGCATGGGTTTGAGTCTCGGTCTGGGCGAAGGACTTAATGTGGGAAAGTCTTCCAACTGACTTGCGGTGCGCCGATGTTTCTACCCAAACGTTCGTCTGGGGCCTTCCTCCACCAAAACAGATGGATGTCGCTATAATTATAATAATTGATCGCTGTGATGTATATAAAAACAAATCGAAACATAAACATACAAAGTTAGTATTCACGGGTAGTCGGCAGGGGCGGATTCAGAAAATTTTGGTTGGGAGGGAGGGGTTATGAACCAAGATCTATTCAATTTTATCTCTATAAATACAAGATATTTATATATATATATATATATATATATATATATATATATATCATATATATATATATATATATAGATATATATATATATATATATATATATATATATATAATATATATATATATATATATATATCTATATATCTCTATCTCTCTATATCGCTATATCTATATCTCTTGTCTCTCTTCTCTCTCTCTCTATCTCTCTCTCTCTACTCTCTTCTCTCTCTCTCTCTCTCTCTCTCTCTCTCTCTCTCTCCTCTCTCCTTCTTCTCTTATTATTTTTCCTTATATTTTACTTTAAAAGCTTAGTATTTTTGTAAGATAACATGTATGTGTTACTCTTTTACCTTGTTGTTGGGGGTGGGGTGGGAGTGGGGTGGGGCGGGGGATGTTTCCCTTCAGCCCTGAATCCATCTTTGGCAGTCGATACATCTTTCTCTGTCATGTGATAGTGTATGCTAATGTCACAAAACTAAATTCTAATACATATTGTTTAGTAAATTCATTTAGAAAAGGAAAATGGTGTGTGTGGATTTCTGATAAATTTCTTCATTGATTTTGCTGTCTTTAATCTAATTTTGGACCTGGTAGCGCAATCGGTAGAGTGTCGGCTCCAGGTACCGGGGATGGGGTGGGGGGCGGTTAGATCCGGGGCATCGACATACCAAAGTCGTCAGAAATGGTAGTCGTATAGCTGCCTTGTTAACGCTCAAGCAAATATAAGGATAGTTCCACGACTGGTTGGCCCGGTGTCAGGATAATGTGACTGGGTGTGGTATCATGCCAGGTGTTCACGACATGCTATACACAGTGAAGGCAGCACTATATCTGCTTCAAGTGGACACCGTCACCAGATAACTGAAATACTGTTGGTGGGACGATAAACCCAACAACAAACAATCAATTTGAGTCGCCCAATAATTACTTTGCTTTATCCGATCGACCTTTCCAACGAAGACTTTTGTTTTCTTTTTTCTATGCATCCCCTATCCCCACACAGGATCCATCCCTGCGTTCGCCCCCCCCCCCCCCCCCCCCCTAAAAATAGCTGGACGTCGCTAATATGACCATAATCGTATCGGTGCTATTGTTTCTATTCCTGTGACGTGACTATTTTTGTATTCTATTATATTTTTATAACAGGATGATTATTGTTAAAGAACATTGACGTGCTAAGAATGTCACATTAACATGTTTCAATAAAACATTCGTTCATTAAAGCGTCATATATTTCTATCTTAAACTTCTAAGCTTTCATAGGGACTCTATATTTAGTTTCCTTTGTCGATATTCCCATCCGACAAGGTCGATCTTTTTTCACATTGTACAGCACCAAAATTGCCGCACCTATAGGAAATTGCCCGATGCTTTTATGGAAATTGTCGATACGGAATATTTTTACCAACTGGGATACTCTGACCAAGCCCGCTATGACCATAAACTATCCAAAAAAAAGTTTTTTTTTTTACGAAGGTTTCATTAGTATAATTTTTTCCGAACATATTTATTTTATGCAAAGTGTCAAAGCAGCAATGTTATAACTCAAAGTCAACTCCGAAAATCGTCGTAAAAAAATAAATAGAAGCATTTCTCTGTTATTCCTATTAACTTTACTGTAGCATAAACGTAGTCAACTTATTGATCTTACTGTTAATAACGATGTCGTATTATTTTGTCGTAATTTGAAACATCCTTATTAAAAAATTCACGTCAAAACATGTACAAATAGCAGGATGTTCGATAACATCTCTAACGTTACTGATTTCGGCACCTCGTTACCTTTCTTTTCCCACCCGCACATGTTTCTAAACTGTATTTCTCAGCCATCTTGGCAATATTAACACTCTTTACTCCTGTCTCTAGGTCAAAATTTTATATCTAACATAGTTCTGTGCAACGATACTTCCGTTCTTATATTGGTTGTGTAGCTGACATTTGTAAGATCTAATGCACACTTAATATTAAAAAACTTTATCAACGCTGCTCTGTTCAACCCGACATCTGTCCTCAAAGAAGCGGGACAACACAATGGAGGCAACCAATGTTGCGTCATGTAGACGTAGCGTGGAAACATTGGACATTAACAGACGACTTTACGTATTTCCAGCCACGAAAGAATTTCCAAGGCTGTAATGTATGGAGCTGGCCATAAATAACAATATTCTTAAATATAATTTAAGGAGAACATACAGTTTTATTTACAGACAGACTATAACAGAAAATCATTGCTAAGATGTAGCCATTATATATATATTAATTAATCTCACGCGTCATTTTACCTGTTCACTTGTCACATATTTGTTATTTAGTCACTTTGTACATAATTGTTATATCATCATTATTGGTGGATTTAATATTGACTCTACAAAATAATTTTGAATTTAATGTTAAAACACGACCCCGCATTGCTAAATAAGGACATTCATAAGTAGAAAGAAGTCACCTAGGCCAGACCCCTCAGCAAACTATTTTGTCTAGCGGTACGTATTTCTAAAAGCCCGATAAACCTTACACTGGTCGTATTTTGTACCAAATTGAAAACATGTTTAACTTTTTTATTCTCTACCTTACCTTATATTGCTTGAAATAACAATTGGTATCAATTGTATACAATGTAACACAAAATGTTGCGGTTCCTTTTAAACTTTATTTAGATTTCACAATAAAAAATGTGCTTCCAGCATATGGGGCCTAGAGCCTCTATGATTTATCTTTCCATTTTATTACAAGTAAAAGTTATTTTTCCACCATCCTTGCTTAAATTGCGTGCTAGATCAAGCGTTTTACACTTCTTTTATAAACATAGTAGAACTCAAACAAATTCAAATCGGTCTCTATATATTTGTCTAGGCAGCGTGAAAGTATTGAGTAGATGCGTAGTGAATAATGACCAACAGTTTTAAACCAATAAACTGTCTGGAACGACATAGAAATACATTTTCCTTTTCCTTCCCTAACGCCTCTTTAAGGTTCGCTGTCGGCTGGAAGCTGACCAGCGATCGAAACAAACAAAGACGAAACCAACAAAGAATGATTGTCGTTTTACTATACCTATTTCCAGTTGTGGACAATTGCATCTGACTGCATCCATTGACACAAAGACCAGACTTGCTTCATTAACAAGAATTGAAGCCAATCCAGTCCAGCCTCGTCCTCACACTTGTAATACACATTTGCTGCACTGGGTGTTTGTTATTCGGCCAGCTTCAATGTGTTTCTGAACTTCAGTATTCCGCCTTGTATTATGATTTTTCATGACGTTTTTGCTACTGATTTCTTTGGTGGCGGCTGAACACAAAAAATTGTCCGTCCGTCCGCTGACGCACGGCGGGAACAGGTCTTGATCAAAGGATTGCCGAAGTGTTTATATAAGTTGTATTTATAAGGAATCGTGTAACATTATTGTATTCTATAATATCACTTGATACAAAAAAAGTATTCCAATAACTTCAAGAAAAAGATGTTTGCCGAACGTATCACAGAAGCGTAACGACTGTAAGTTTCCTTAGAAAGATCGACTCATAGGTCTGTTATATATTGTTTCATACTAAAACAGATCATTTGTTTTTCAATTAAGGCAGAGATATCCATTTAATATTTAGATGCTAGCCAGAGTGCTATAAGATTTACCACTTTTTAACGATCCAAATTTCGATTTATTTTTGAATGCTACTGTTGCATCGCCATTGTGCGCCCCAACTATATATTGGCGAATCGTTTGATCAGAGAAAATCTGGTTATTTAACAATAGTATAAGTCAGCCATTTTTCCCTTCATCATTCAATATATACTTGAATGAAAGAAAACAAACACAAATAATATAATTACTATTTGTAATTGTAGTAGCACTTGGGCAACCAACTGAAGTATATGTTAGAACAACATATTTAAACAATCCATCTTACAAACCACTTTCAATACATACAATACAATTTGTACGAAACAAAGTACGCATTATGCATAAAACATGAAAACTGCAGTTTTTATATATATTAAATTAACTCTCGTTTAAAATATACCCTTAACAACAATAAAACTTAAACTAATAAATTAACCGTGCATCACTGTCGGCTGCCCAAAGCTGAATGACTAATCTACTAGAAAAACCGCACGAAGTGTACGTGCGTTACAGCGACACCTACCGTATATATCTCACGACAAGGGAAATTATTTATCTGCTTATTCGTTTCATTCAAACGCAGAAAAATACATATTCAACTGTAAAAAAAAATCTACAGATGCAATGTTAGAAAAACTCAACATGAAACCGTTAAAAATAAAACATCTGTGCTTAAAATTATCGTTTTTTTTGTAATAAAACATTAGTTAGGTTATTTTTATTTCAAATTGACGTTGACCCTGGTATAATTGTAGATTATACTTTGATTGTCCTTTGATCTGACACTATCTTATTAAGTATCTGAGATCACAGCGCCACCTATTCCTATCCGAATATATATAGTCGGATACCTCGGCCATTTCCCTAAATGGGACTACTTTTCAGACATACGTCAAAACAAAGATGGCAGCTCGGATGAGAGCCCACTACAGTACGATGCCCGTAAAACTTCAAGTTGAGGCGGCTTCAAATTTAAATCATCCAATTTTAATTTACAAAGCGCAGCAGACTCGTAGCTGTCAAACGATGGCATCGTTTATGTTTTGTGCGAACTACATTTTAGGCATATTCTTCTTTCGACTTCCGGCGAACAAAACGATCATGATTTCAGTAAGTATCATTGCACCAAATACATCCGAGGGATGATTGTCCCGAGGACGGAAGTACCCGAGGAGTTCTGATTGCTTCGGACTATTTAGGATTCAGGGGAAGTAACTCAAATTAATATGTACAGGCAAGCTGTCAGGCATTTTGCGTACTTGCCTGTAATTGGTGAAGGTCTAATATCAACGACGTTTTAACGGAAATTCAACACAAACGTACAAAAATTGAGTTCACATAGGTACAACATGATGAAACATTATGCATAAACAACAAAGGTAACGTCATTAAATGGCAAATGAAACAACAACAATAAAAACAACACACAAAACTACAATAACAACAACAACAAAAGAACAACAAAAAAGAGCTTGCTTTTTAATGAACTTCAAATCGATTATACACGTCAATAAGCTATACTGACTCTGTGTGATTTTGTAATAGACACAAAATCATGCTTCTATAATTTATCGACGTATACGTTTTTTAGTATTCGAGACGGTAACACAATATTTCTGTTAACTGTGTTGTGATTTTAAACAAATAAATCTAATCCAGACGAACGTTTACAAGAGTGCATTCCATGCCACTCCTTTCGGATAATTTTAACTCTTATAGTCAGAAAAGTACTAGTTTGCATTTAAACAGGTTTACACGTCCAATGTAATACTCTTAAATGTTGAATCTGACAAGGGCGGGTCCAGAAAATGTGTGTGTGTGTGTGTGTGGGGGGGGGGTATGCATAAAGATCCATTCAACTTGATTGCATTAAATACTAGATATATATACACTATAAGTGAACCTAACTTTTTGTTATCAGAAAAAAAATAATTAAAAGCTTAGTATTTTATAGCTTACATGTGTGTGTTTTCACAACTCTACAATTTTACCTGGTTGGTGGGTGTGTGTTGGGGGGGGGGGGGGGGAGGGGGAGGGGGTATATCCCCCCTCCTGGATCCGTTCCTGGTATTCGACAGTTTGCCTTTATTAAATGAATGTGGCAATATTTGTCTACAATTTCAGGGAATTTCTGCATGATTTCTGCATAAATTCATTCTTTAGTAAAGACGATATTAAGGATTCTTAACACAGTTCACATTGCGAAATAATCACTCTAAATTTTCATTCTTTCCAAATCATTACATAAGCACGAAAGTGATATTTGCTAAAATTAGATACTGACGTCAGCGCGACCTATCGGGATCACTATATAACATGATCTCAAAAGTAAGTTGTCACGTGTTTTCTTAGAATAGAAATAGCTATCTCTGCACCGTGGCTCAGATAGGAAATGCCTGCAATGGCGAGGGGAGGTTTATGCAGCACTGTTCACACAGATCTTGGGCATCTATAAATAGTACTTCATTGGACATTTCCAGGTAACAATGACTTATTTGGTTATTTGAGAAAAAGTACCTGGTCCACTCTGTCGGATACCATCTTTAATGGATATTCAAATATGTAAATCTCTATTTAATATATACATATAGATAGGTTACAATTATTTGGCATAATGAGTGATAAATGATTTACTGTACATGTCTATGCATGTATGTGATATGGCAAAGCTCCAGTAAAAATATTTCTAAGTCTTATTTATGTTTCAAATAACGGATATTGTACAAGAACTATAACGCCAATCTATAATATCCTCCTTCTCCTCCTCCCCGCCCTCATCATCGACATTTTCATTAAATAACAAAAGATTTTGTTTCATGCGATTATCGTGCGAGTTGTCCGTTTGCATATTCATAAGTATGACAACATGACTAGGTTCAAAATAAATTACACCCCAAGACGAGTATATACTGACTTCTGATTGTTTTGGTTTATGTCTATTGTTTATTGAGTTTATTGTCCGACCAACAGTATTTCAGTTATCTGGAGACGGTGTCCACTTGAAGCAGATATAGTGCTGCCTTCATTGTGTATACCATGCCTTGAATACCTGGCATGATACCTCAACCAGTCACATTATCCTGACACTAGGGCCAACAAGTTGTGGAGCTACCCTTATATTTGCTTAAGCGTTAGCAAGGCAGCTATACGACTACCATTTTTAACGACTTTGGTATGTCGCAGCCCCGGATCCTGCCCGGGGCCTCCTGTACCTGGAGCCGACGCTCTACCGACTGTGCTACCAGGTGTGATTCGGTTTATTTATAAAATTATGTAGGGGGCACACGAGACAGATGTCACTTCACGTGCCTCATAACTCATTCATATACACATTTGCATTTTATATTGTTTTATTAATGCAAATGCGCGAATTGTCGGTCGCGAACTTATGTCCTTAATTTGTATATCATGACGTAAGTCCATGATATGATATAGAAATAAGATTATGAAATATTTGTATGCTAACTTCATCATCATGATTTATTTCTGGCCTATAACAATATTATCAAATTAAGTTACAAGTTGCGGGGATTAATATAAATGACAACATGTTTATGTTACATCAATTTTCATAAGTGAGCGTGTATACATTTAATTAAAACTAAATCATTAAAGTACATAAAACGTACCTTTTGTCCCATTTTATCATATTTTGAACTGTTTTAATATATTGAAAGTTGTTTGCGTAAATTATGACTATATTACACGTATGCATTATACTCATCTATTGTTGTACGCGTAAATTATTACTATATTACATGTATGAATAATACTCATCGAATGTTGTTCGCGTAAATTATTACTATATTACATGTCTGCATTATACACATCGAATGTTGTTCGCGTAAATTATTACTATATTACATGTATGAATAATACACATCGAATGTTGTTCGCGTAAATTATTACTATATTACATGTATGAATAATACTCATCGAATGTTGTTCGCGTAAATTATTACTATATTTACATGTATGAATAATACTCATCGAATGTTGTTCGCGTAAATTATTACTATATTACATGTATGAATAATACACATCGAATGTTGTTCGCGTAAATTATTACTATATTACATGTATGAATAATACACATCGAATGGTGTTCGCGTAAATTATTACTATATTACATGTATGAAAAATACACATCGAATGTTGTTCGCGTAAATTATTACTATATTACATGAATGAATAATATACATCGAATGGTGTTCGCGTTAATCATGAATATATAACATGTATGCATTATACTCATCGAATGTTGTTCGCGTAAATTATTACTATATTACATGTATGAATAATACACATCGAATGGTGTTCGCGTTAATCATGAATATATAACATGTATGCATTATACTCATCGAATGTTGTTCGCGTAAATTATTACTATATTACATGTATGAATAATACACATCGAATGTTGTTCGCGTAAATTATTACTATATTACATGTATGAATAATACACATCGAATGTTGTTCGCGTAAATTATTACTATATTACATGTATGAATAATACACATCGAATGTTGTTTGTGTAAATTATTACTATATTACATGTCTGCATTATACACATCGAATGTTGTTCGCGTAAATTATTACTATATTACATGTATGAATAATACTCATCGAATGGTGTTCGCGTAAATTATTACTATATTACATGTATGAATAATACTCATCGAATGGTGTTCGCGTAAATTATTACTATATTACATGTATGAATAATACTCATCGAATGGTGTTCGCGTAAATTATTACTATATTACATGTATGCATTATACTCATCGAATGGTGTTCGCGTAAATTATTACTATATTACATGTATGCATTATACTCATCGAATGGTGTTCGCGTAAATTATTACTATATTACATGTATGCATTATACTCATCGAATGGTGTTCGCGTAAATTATTACTATATTACATGTATGAATAATACTCATCGAATGGTGTTCGCGTAAATTATTACTATATTACATGTATGAATAATATACATCGAATGTTGTTCGCGTATATTATTACTATATTTACATGTATGAATAATACACATCGAATGTTGTTCGCGTAAATTATTACTATATTACATGAATGAATAATACACATCGAATGTTGTTCGCGTTAATCATGAATATATAACATGTATGCATTATACTCATCGAATGTTGTTCGCGTAAATTATTACTATATTACATGTATGAATAATACACATCGAATGGTGTTCGCGTAAATTATTACTATATTACATGTATGAATAATACACATCGAATGTTGTTTGTGTAAATTATTACTATATTACATGTATGAATAATACACATCGAATGTTGTTTGTGTAAATTATTACTATATTACATGTATGAATAATACACATCGAATGTTGTTTGTGTAAATTATTACTATATTACATGTATGAATAATACTCATCGAATGTTGTTCGCGTAAATTATTACTATATTACATGTATGAATAATACACATCGAATGTTGTTTGTGTAAATTATTACTATATTACATGTATGAATAATACACATCGAATGTTGTTTGTGTAAATTGTTACGACCCGTCGCGCTATATAAGTTTATTTATAAATTGGCACGTTTACTAAACGACGAAATGGTGTAACAGAAAGAACAAGTCAGCAACAAACTAGTACAATAATGTTTTATTTTAAAAATAATTAAAAATATGGCATTATAAAACAATAACAAATAAATGAAACAAAATTTCAGAAGGCAAACTAAATATTAGCTTACAGTTTGTCCCTTTAGGAGGTGTCCCTTTAACAATGCAACAAAAAATCCAGCGTCGAATAATCCTGAAGAGTTTTCGGTAGAATGTTCTCGTAGATAAGCACAGTTGAAATAATCCAAAGGTAGAACAATACAGGAATGTTAATTATATAATCCAAATTCAACACTTTAATATTTATGTCACTGTAGAATAAAGTAAGTCCACGTTAGTTCCAACACAGAAAGATTTAAGATAGAAGCTGCAAGTATTTCCAAATTATATGTCCAATCTCTAAAGCAAACTTTTTATTCAAACTTCCAAACTTACTTTTTATCGGCAAACACTCCCTTATATATACCCAAAGAATTTCCACAACATTCACGTACCCAGAACATTTTCGAAGACCAGTTAAAAATAAACAATTGAACTTTCTAGCATGAGCCTTTTCTTCTAGCAGTTACGCGAATGCTACGTCATCAAAACCACAACGGTAAACAACCCTTAACCTGACTTGCGAAACCTTGAAGGCTGGTGTACTATTATACATAACAAAATTATTACTATATTACATGTATGCATTGTAAGGCCATATTGACACTAAGAATACATCAGTAAATGAAGAAATGCATCTTTATACGGACTGGTTAGGAGTCAACATATGTTAGTATACTTCAGTTCCCTCAAGGTAAGCTGACATGAAAGGTCACCAGAGGTTATACGTGTACATCGTGTAACTGTTGTTGACACGCGAGGTTGAATCTACATTTAACCAGGACGTGACTTAAAAATATATTGAACGTGCTTTTTTCAAGTCTTACACAAATTGTACAATTCCGCTATCATTTTATACATTTTACCGTGTTAATAAAATACAAATAAAGACTTGCGTTGAGGTCAATATATAGTTTAAAGGACCTTGGTAATAAGATATTAACCGAGGACACATTATAATTACATAATGACCGAAACATAAGTCTTTACAAGTTATATCCCATATCCTATGAACTTAGGCTGTTATTGTTGTGTTTTGTGCAACGAGCCATCCGCGTTTCTCTATTCAACATCAAACTTTTTCGAAGTGTCGATCCAATTCTCCAGCGTCCCTTTCCCCAAAGTCTGTTCTCACAGTTTTCCTCGACAGATAATCACGAAACCATTCACTACTACCGACGTTACTATGTTTGTTCCTTTCGATGTCATATTTCCCTTAATTTTACCAAATCTTCATCAGACACACTGACAAAGTGCCGTTGTTGTTTTTACAAAACGCCATGTTATTGTAGCAACAGTGCGCGTTAAAAAAACACGATCGTCAGTATCATGTTCTCGGTGCTCACGTGAAATTATTCTGAGTCAATATCACTTTTTATTGACTCCCACATGAATAGAACTTGACCAATCAAAACGCTTTTTATTCAAAGGGTATGTGATTTGCAAATGTTTTTTGTCGGATACTTCAACGAAAGCGATTTCCTATTATCCAGTGTATTTTCTAAATAAAGAGCAACATAATATTTAATTAAACATAATACAAAAGAATAATCAGTTCAACACCAGGAGGATAAAAATTGATGGAAAATACTGAAACAAGTCGACATGCAACTATCCAAACCAACAAAAACAACAAAAAACACACACGAACAACAACATACAAAAACAAAACAAAACAAAAAACAGATCATATCAATATTTTTTTTCTTTTAGCTGTGTGGCGGACGAAATCAGACGCGACAAATGATTTATGATGGAAAAAGCAGGAATTGTTTTGCTGCGATTTTACGTGTTTAATTAGTTTTCAAATTTTAGTAATGTATTGAGATTGACTTTGATAAAATGATACTTTTCAGACCTGCCTTGCCTCCTCCACACACTCTAAAATTGACACGCAACTGTGACACGTATCAAACATGGCCGTGTGCTCTTGAAGTTAATGTTGAACTATACTAATCAAAATTTCCAACGGCGCTTTAGCAGACATATTTCCCGGCCCGCTCCCCCACCCCCAATATATGCACAAGTCCTTTATAAAATAATATTGATTAAAAGTTAAAAACACAGAATAAACAAATATGAACATGGTGACAGTTTTGTTTTTCGAAATATATCCCATTAGCACATATATATATATATATATTCTTGTAGATTTTCTCAGTGGCATTTTGGTTTCTCTCTCCCTCTCTCTCTCCCACTCTCTCTCTCCCTCTCCCTCCCCACTCTCTCTCTCTCTCTCTCTCTCTCTCTCTCTCTCTCTCTCTCTCTCTCTCTCTCTTTCTCACTCTAATCATCGGCTTTGTTGCATCATGATATTAAAAGTAAATACATCAATTATACAAACACAATTTGCCAATTTTAGTTGTGGTTTTCATAAAAATAACCATGCTGCATTAAGGGACCACCTGTCGTAAGAGATCATTTTAGTCCTCTCCCGTGGGAGGTCATTTAATACAGGTTTGACTGTACATAACAGTATAAACACAGAGCTGAGGAAATACAAAAATCACAACGCAATTATACAGAAAGGTTGCAGCAAACAAGGAGACCTATTAATCAAAGTTAGATCTATTGACGCCACATGTTGGGTCTAGTAATACCAAAATCTAGTAAAGGTACAGTAGGCTCCGGGTTCGATCCCTGGTCAGGGCATACCAAAGTCGTTAAAAATGGTAGTGGTATAGCTCCCTTGCTAATGCTCAAGCAAATATGAGGTCAGTTCCACGACTGTTTGGCGCCGGTGTCAGGATAATGTGACTGTGTGAGGTATGATGCAATGTGTTTACGGCATGCTGTACACAGTGAAGGCAGCACTATATCTGCTTCAAGTGGACACCGTCTCCAGATCACTGAAATTCTGTTGTTGGGACTTTACAGCCAATAAATATAAACACAAACATTATCTAGTAAAATCTGACAAACAGACGAAAGTGACAAGTTGTAGTATGCAATATAAAGCCATTTACGAGATACGTTCGTTGAGTTGTTTACCTTAAGTACAAACACAAGCCACGTAATCTATTAAATCATCCATATAAAAAAATTAAACTTGTATCACCTCATACATCATGTTCATACAGACTCATTATGTCATCATCACACCACATGTTCAATAGGAATTGGCTCTTAGCTAACCTACATTTTTACATAATCATCATGGATTTTAAATTATATTTACACTCTTAATCAACATAGCTAAGAGCAACCTTCACGCCATTAGTAATCTTCTGTGATATTTATTTTTTATTAAGTTGAAACTAATGCTCGCCAAATAATTCATAATTAACGGCGAGGGTAAATAACTCCAAATAAGTAAGTTCGTTGAAGAAAGAATGACTGGCGGTGAATCAGACGATAAGGAAAGAGAAATAACATCTCGCGCCTAATAGAACATGTATCGGAAAAATGGCAGATATGCAGATACATTTGGTCTCAATCTGATCTTTATAATAATCCCTATACTATCAACTGAACCTGCATACTTCCTCGTAATGGTCACCGTACACACATAATGACCCGACTCGATTGATAAGGATGCATTTAGACGAAATCTTGACATCTTTTCGCGCGCTATAGATTGTTTAACAAACCATCAGAAGCATGAAATGTGTGTTAACCATCTGTTTTACATGACACATTGCATTCAGACATGCAAACTACAATTACCCTTGGTGTTCGCGTTTAAATTAATTAAATTAATAACGATCCTTTCATTTCTACACGATCTTTCACAAACTATTGTCGCGCTGTTATACTTAATATCATTAGACGTGTTTCAATTCAGATGTTAAAGGTGGTATCCGACAGTCTGGATAAAAATATTTTGTATCCTAATAAATCATTGTTACCCGAACAGATCTCGCAAAATGCTATTTATTGATGGCTTACACCTGTCTTAAAAGTAAACCATAACGACAAAATCGTCATTACAAACATGCATTTCCTATCTGGACCACGCTGCACAGGTAGCTATTTTTAAACTAACAAACCCACGTGACCACTTATATTTTTAGCTCATCCACATCATTCGTTGTGACGTCGATGTCTAGCAGGCATTCCAATCGTTCTTTTTTATAGATTTGAAGAGAATAAACATTTAAGTGCTGATTAAATTGAGATACATGTACTGTTGAAAATCGTCGAAGCTTAGCCTAATTTATGATTTTGTTTTTTGCAGAAATTATGTACAAATACCCAAAGCAAAGGACTGAAATTGTTACAAAAATAAGATATAGGCAAACTGTCGGATACCACCCTTAAATTGATGTTACATGCTACATAAAACGAATCTTATAGAAATTCCGACAAAAAAATATGTTATTAAATGGATAATCAATTGACTATAGACTATTTATCGAGACGATTTGATATGAATATTTATGAATGTTAATTACTTACGGTGCTTGTCAACGTCGTGTTTAATTTTCAGAATTAATTAAAATAATTCAGGGGGTGTAGTAGTAAGCACGCGGCAAAGATGTCACGTTATAAACTGTACGCATCCGTAAGATGCAAATTATCTTTTAAGGCATTAAATATATGCGAATAAGCGGTTTATTTCGGTTACACATTTATGTCATTAATTAATACGGCAGCCATAAGGATCTACAACAGTGGCACGCGCGACAGAAAAAAAGAAAATTCTTGTATTGTTAGTCATTTAACAAAGTTAAAATACAATGTTTTCTGTCCTAAATGAATGATGCTGTGAGCTGGATTATATGCATCATAATTATTATTTTCGCGACTATCTAACAAATTGTGCTCGTTATTGATAGCTTTACGCTAGGCCACTTTACGATTTGTGTTACTGAGGTGTTTTGGAATGTTTTTAATATTATAATTATCAATGGCATTTTTAATTATTGTATAAATTATAACAAGACGCGTTCGTATTTGTTACGCTGCCTAAATTTTCTGACAATGGATAAATGGATATCGGAAATTACGTTCTATTTTGACACATCCCACATTGATTACCCCGCCTATGCCAGTAAAATAACAGTAACTTTTTGTTAAAAATAAATGTTTGTTAGATAATTATAACCAGTTTAGTGTAAGTTTTTCGCAATGATGTCAGGCGGCGTGACAAATTAGCACTCTTGTGTTTCCGGCTTTCGCG
Organism: Sinonovacula constricta; assembly: GCA_007844125.1. Lineage (NCBI taxonomy): Eukaryota > Metazoa > Mollusca > Bivalvia > Cardiida > Solecurtidae > Sinonovacula > Sinonovacula constricta. Next base: position 31,254,739 of record CM017564.1, on the reverse strand, counting down.
GCTACCAAATGATATTTTCAGTGCACAAAACACCATGTGTACCAGCGGAACAGCTAATTATTGTTTAACTTGCCCTAAAATTAAGGGGATCTTCACTTTAAAAAAATAAATAATGTGGAGATGGTGCACTGAAGTAATGTTTATTAATAAACCAATCACTGATGCAATGGATGATAAAATGTGTTCAATATTTTACAAAATTGAGCTTTAATATTTTTAAATAGTCACGTTTCTCTCGCTTTTTTGAACGCTCTAGAATGATAAGCGAAAATTGTCGAACAAATATTTTGGCAAGTTTTGTTTAGGAAATAGATTTTCGGTTTGCGTGATTTATCGCAGATTAACTCGGCGTTGTGTTCAGGTACGCATTAACCAAACCACGAAGGCCGTTTGTTTCTGTGTTTCTTGTTTCTATACAAAAACAAGTTCTACTTTTTATGTTTGTTTGCATTACTTCGTAAATCTTTTTGTTTTGAACTTTTGTGACCTCAGAAGTTTAAAACTTATAAGTTGTTATTGGCTAGGTATCTACAAAACTATTGCATAAGTGTTGTATTTAGATATAATAATACAACAATTTTGTACACGTTTTCTTAAATGCAAAACTATTTTGCGTTGATACTGCTCAGAACTACTGCATAGCAAAAATCGGTGTTGTACTTAAATATAATCATATAACAATTTTGTACGCGTTTTTTTAATGCAACACTATTTGGTGCTGATACTGCTAACAAAAATCAATTTTTATTTCTTGAGAATTTATATACCTTTACATTTTGGTTTGCATGAGAATACATTGGACTTGTGCCTTTATCAAATTTTAGTATATGTTGCAGTGCTTGTAGGTCATATTTCCTTAATTGTATTATTTTACAAAATCATGTTTAGAGATGCCTCTATACACGTGATAAATTATTCGATCAGACAAAATTCCTTTGATCCCGGTGTTATGGACACTCAGTCCGAGCATTTCCTGAACGGGAAAATCATCGGGCCAAGGACATCTTTCACAAAACATTTCGATTGACAGGCGATCTGATCCAATATTTGAATATTTGATTAAACATTATGGTAAATATTTTCAGAATGCTGCGAAGCAACTATCATCAATAACATCAGGATTAAATACATGGCCACAAAGGCTAGGTGGCTCTATCATCAAAAGGAAGTGAAGCGTGCAGCAAACCACTTCACAATTTTGTCTACACAGCATGCAATGTTCATAACTTTTCGCCCGTCTCATTGAGGAAATACCGTTTGTTGCAATCGGAACAATAAATCATTTCTATAGCATGTTTTATGATCGATGTTTATGTTAACAAATTTCTTTACATACCAACCCAAAACCGATGTCTATACGATGTCTTTTGTTAGGTTTTATATTCTCAATTTTTGAACAATTTAAAAGTTTTATTGTAAGAAGTGTATGGAAATAGTAAAATATAACAGACAAAATACAATGGAAATTGATCTTTATTGTTTCCATCTTTTATAAATGTATATGCTTTATAAAACATCAAAATTATTATAACATACATGTAGCTTTCTAAATATCTGACCGATTACCAAGAATCTAATATTCTTTAAATTTTAAGACTCTAAATTTCGCCATACAATAAACAAATAATTCCAAAATATCTCATATAGGCCAATGTAAAATACCTGTTTTAACTATATCACAAAACGCGTCGTGGCAAACAAACGTTTTTATGAAACTGTTTTTCCTACACAGCAAAGTGAACTCCCAATTATGATTAATAGACGATAAATACATGATTAATACATGATTTAGGTTAAAGGGATAGCAAACTATCATCACCGAAATCGTGTGACTATATTGGTCCTGTGTCTTTTTAATTTTGGTATGTGTTACAATGCTCATAGGACTTTGTTTGTTCTTGAAAGATCAACAGTCTGGCACTCAAACCCTTAAGATGGCCGATTTTAAAATAGGAACCATTCATTGGATAGTGTACACGGACGTATACATTTCAACGCATAAGTTCATGCGGGGATTTGCCTGCATTTTTGCCGATACTGTGCACGACATTCATATGAGGTGCCCATGGACTGAACCATCGCCAGTCCATTATACTGACATCGACGAGTCAGGCATAATGCTGTCCCCTTAGCCCCAAGCGTTAAGAGGGTAGCAATTACTACAAAATTTAAAGTCATTGGTTTGACCCGGCCGTTAACGAATAAGAAAACCTATTAAATGTTTATGTGTTAAGTTACATTGTCACACTTACTTTGAAAAATGACCGACTTTACAATAGACTTCTTGCCCCCTCTCCCAGACAAGGTTACAAATGTACAGGAAATGATATTATCTCATGCAGTACAATAGTTGACATACCGTCGACAGGGAAGTCATTTGTTTCAAAACAAGACAATGACCTCCAAAGAAAGAGAATGTCAGCCAAATTTAAGATGAATTACATTTTAGTGAGAAAATGTATGCTTGGTAGAGGTGACGTTAAATATGACACTTTGGTAGATGTTTTCTTTTAGTTATTTCTTTAAAGAGGTATTTTCTTTACAGAACAGAACATATAATTTATTGACTTAAACTTTACAGCTTCTTGTCAACATAAATAAACAGATAAAGTAAAATAAAATGGACGGGTTAAATTCCGCTAAGGAACTGAGGTCCAGGGGAAGCTCTGAACCTTTCCGGATTCTTGCCTGTGGAGAACAACAAATTATTAAGAGATTTTTATAAGGTAAACAAGCCCTCGTAATTAAAATTTGAGATGAATTTAATTATCAGACAGTGGAAAGGTTAAAGTGGAAAAGTAAATAAATGTCCTGAAGCAAAGTTAGTAGGAAGTGACTAGTGCATTGCAGTTCAGGTAACATAGTTCTTTAACTCCAGCTGCAAACAGCCCAGTATACGTACAGCAGATGCTTTATATGTATGAGTAATATTACGAACAAACAGGTATACTAAATTATCTCTCTTTACCACATAATATTTATTCAAAATACATAATAATAATTATAACTTCCTCTACACATATTTCAAGGTGATAAACATTTATAATGAAAGAAAATATGAACACGTCGATTGGAATGGTACTGAAAAATACATTTCGATATCGGTAAAATTTTGTGAAGTGTCTCCCTTTCGAGACAATTAGTGTACATGTCGATGTTCCTGGATAAGGGAGATTACTCCACCATGACTTAAGCCCCGCAAATAGTTTTTATAGCCATAAACATGCGGAGGGGAAAAAACACAGTTTAAATTAATACCTATGGAGCATAGGTAATGTGCGATCTTATTTTGCATGTGACATCTCAGATATTTAATTTAGTCATGAACAAATGAAAAATAGAGCGTTCTTAGAATGTTTTCAAGTTTGAATTCGACATTGAACGCAATATCGCACATTGGAGGATGAAATCAGCATCTCTTGTGTTTTTTTCTTTTTTTAATGTTTCATCGCACCGGCACTATAATGGTCATAATGACGACTTCTAGCAAATTATTAGAGAAAAACCTCAGTATTTTGTTTGGGTAGGACCATTAGCGCACCGTAGGTCAGCTAGAAGACCTCCATGCCATGTCTGGCTCAAACGTGATTCGAACCAACACGTGCGCTTCGTGTCTCACTTCTTACATGTAGATGATATCCAAGGTAGTCTAAGAAGTAAGTAGGGCCGTTAAGTAGGAATCTGAACTTAACTGCTGGTTCTTTTTACATGGCATCATTGCCAACTGTACAAGTTCTTAAACTTGCATAAATGTGAGTAGTAATTTCATCTAAGTGCTATAGACATGCCACGAAACCTTAGTACCATAATGCATCTCAAAAGTCAACATAGCTTCCGGATAGTACTTGCATAAAAACGTTAGTATATTTTGAAGAAATAAATACGCAACCTTACGTCGTCTGCTCCAATAATGGCTTAATGAAAAGTATCCTATGATGTCTGTGACACGCTATAATTATTTAAACCATTAATTCTCGTCGACATGAAAATCCGAACTAGTAATATTTTGCCCAAGTATATCATTGCTTTATTGGGTTACACAATGTTTAGATGTCGAATTTGTACCTACTGAAAGGCATTTTTATGACACTAAAATACCCAGACCTAGAAAGATCGACAGCAGCGTTCTGGTCGCACTGCATTATGTACATTGTCTCAACTTAAAGAACCACGTGCCGATAAATTTATGGTCATTGCTTAAACCCGCTGTCGCATTGGACGTACTAGAATTACTCATATCATTAAAAAAGAGAAGTTCAACCTGAACGTGTTGCTTGTCATTTTATCATATTTTATTTCTTTGTTTCGACACAGATATTCAGTAGTTTAATGTTAATAGCATGTATGAATTGTTTAAAAATAGTGTCCGATTCTACGCTTGTTTGCATCCTGGACGACATTGGTATTCTTAATAAGTTATAAACGTTTAAATTGTTTATATGCTTACCTGTATTTAATTCACATGATTTCAACTATATAGATTTTTTTTATATTTCTACTCACCTATTTGAATTTTAACATGATTATACCTTATTTACATTACACACCATCTTATTCGGCGCCATATGACCTATTAAGTGTCGGTGTGCCGTAAAAAGCCAAAATGCAATACTATGGTCATTTAGACGATGGCCATTTATTAATTATAGATAAAGAACCTAGAAAAAAAAACTCCGCTTACCAAGAGAGAAAGAGAGTAACACCTAAAAAGTGTCGTCCTGAACGTGAATCGAACCCACACGGTGAGTTACAATTCCCAGACTTTAAGCCTTCACCCACGTGCGCTCCCTGCAGTTTTGCATCACCACTTAAAGTTTTGTTACTCAAAAGTTATCATCCGTCTAGTTTAATTTAAGTGGACAAATTTGATTAAAGTATCGATTATTATGTTAAGGTAACCATTTTAATGTTTATTGCATCGGTGTATCCAATCTGTGAGATAAAGATCGCTAATGTGCGGTATAAGGTTGCCGACGAGAGCATATGCTTAGTGTTTAGAAATGAATGACATGGTTTTACGGTTTATGACATTGGCTTTTACTAATTTCGGGATGCATTCTAAACGATTTCTTGATGTCCTTGATTTTTTAAAATCATTTTGATCTTGCCTGCTACTGTGATTTTTTCCCTAAGCTATATTGACATTTTGATACGGCAAGCTGCACTGAACCCTGAAGGGGTTCTTTTGATATAAAGCACTAACCACGACTCTAACAAGCGGCTCCGGATTCTTGTTAATGAAAATGACATTTTTTTTCCACGGACAAGTCTATTCCATAAATGATCCCATTTCTATAGCAGCACCATTAACTCGATCAGGCACTTACTAGCAAACATGCTTTGTTCCTTAGCCTGACAATAAATCAAATACATTCCCCATAGAATCGTGTTTTGGTCCTATATGACAAGACAAATTTGGATCATCACCAAGTACCTTGTAGCAAGACCATTTAAGGTAACCAAATATTGTATACCTATAAGTATGCATTGCTTACGGACACTACAAACAAATAACTAACTATTGTACATTATAACACTATTTGTTTGAAAGATTTAAACAAAAATGTATGGCAATATTATATATCTTCTATGATGTTGACTTTTTTCTTAACAAAAAATTATTTTCTTTGAACAAGCTTCTTTATTAGAGAAATCACATGTCTGACTGATATTTAGAAGTCACGCCATTGTAAAGGACCTGGGTAAGTCGCGTGTCATCGAACCATGCCTAGAATATCAATTTCAAGAAAGACTAGTGCAAATGCCTTTAGAACAGATTCCAGCAATTTGCCCAACGCAAATCTGCAAGTTGTTTTCAACAGCGAAAGAGCGGTATTAAGTTGTGCGACGTTTGGTGTGCCAACAGTAAATAAACTAAACGGATTCGAGCATCTAACGATTTTTTAGATAAAAACCAGACACAGTGTACAAAAAATTCCTTGCTAAGGCGTCATCAGTAACCGGAAATTTCAAGATTTTTGTTTGTTTTTATCACAGAGTCGCAATTGCATCACGTACTTTATTTCGTTTATTGGTTTCACCAAAAGAGTGCACATGTTATATGAGCAATCAATAGATAGTTTTTTTTATTTTATGTATAAGAAGAGGAACTGGCTACAGTCGTAGTCTGATTTTTAAATCCCTTCCACACATGAAGCAGGTGTATACATACGTAATTAAAATCTATTTATTTGTATATAGCTTGATGGACCAACGTTTTGTTTTCAACTATGCTTCAAAGCGCATTAACGACACCAAACTAACGCCTTTTAAAATCTTGTTAACCAGTTGATAAACAAATCCAAAAATTAAAAAAAAAATCTGCCATTCTGATTGATTTTCTAGAATTCATAAAACACGTAGTACCATCAAATAACAATACGTTACTGATTTCCACTCTATGATAGAATAAGATATAAGAAAGCACTACATTTTATTTATTATTATATATAATATTGCATATTATATCAGACGGGTCATTATGTAATGCAGTTTGAATTTCACCCATATTGTACTTAACTGTTCGCTCATTTATTATATCGACAGACTCTTAACTGCCATATTTTGTTTCGGCCTTAGCTAACTCTATCGATATATGCATGTCTTTTTGAAATAAAGCACAAGTAATGAGTTTTAAAAATTATTATTCGTACATGTAGAATAACACGAAGAGAGTTTTGCATATACCTGTATATGCGTTTGTTGTTTTATGTTGCTTACTGATTTGTCAGCCTGGATTTAATTTGCTGTAACCTACTACATGTTCTGTATATGTTTGTTTGTTTGTTTATTTATTGTGTTTATCTGTTTTAGTTATCTGGAGACGGTGTCCACTTGTAGAAGATATAGTGCTGCCTTCACTATGTATAGCATGCCGTGAACACCTGACACGATACCGCACCCAGTCATATTAAGCTGACACCGGACCAACCAGTCGTGGAACATCCCTTATATTTTCTTGATCGTTAGCAAGGGAGCTAAGCAACTAACATTTTTTTAACGACGATGGATCGATCCCGTGGCCTTCCGTACCTGCGGACAACAATCTACCGATTACGCTACCAGTTCCGGTTAATATAACTTAAACCTTACTTCCGCTTTATTATATTGATCATAGCCATCAATTTCATCAGCCATTTCCGTTAAACACGCCGAAAGTAAACGGTAATTTTCCGACCCGAGGTGAATTCTGCATTTGTTTCAAATACTTACATGTACTAAATATATATATATATATATATATATATATATATATATATATATATATATATATATATATATATATATATATATATATATATATATATATTGTGTTTTGCTTACTGGTACTTTGTATATCTCAGAAGCATTTCAGACAAAAGTTTTCTGTATTCCATAATTGTGATAAATCTTCATTGGTTTCAGTACGAATATATGTTAAAAAACTTTAACATAAACACTTTTATTTAACACAAACGTATTCTGGAATAAGTAACATTAATATAAACTTCCTATGGGAGACTTACTCATTATTCCGCAAACTCAACATTTCATCTCGATATTTCGTCATTTTCATATTCACCTGGCATATGTATCATTTTATCATTTTGCTCTGTTCATTGTTAATACTAACAGGACCTTGTCATACATGTATTGTTAATATCAAATATATATTAATTAAATCAATGAGTTCACTGTTTTCAAGAAATTGGCTTATCATTATTATCAATCATGTTTAAGTGCGTATGTATTTTAAGAGCATTGACCTTTTACAGTTCTATATCTGCTATCTTTACTTTAATACATTATATAGTTTGCCCATGAAAAACTACCATACGTGGACACATCTACAAAGTTGATAAAATAAATGGCATTGTCCTCAATCTGAACTCCATTATTACTTTAATGTTTCTTAAAAGTAACAATATAAAGAAAAATACGAGCCTATAAAACCAAAATTGGGATTGGTCAAAGCAAACACTCCAATAATTGTGCTCCATTGATTGCACATTTGTTTTTACACTGCTATTGATGACTTAATCCTCTTCCAACTAAAGATAAATTACAGAAGCTTTCAATTTAACGTCATGCTCTCTTGACGATATTCTTTTTCTAGATAATTCTTTCTTTGCTCAGATGATCATATAATTAACTCTCCAGAACTTATCCTTAACAAAGCAAATACCTGGCATTTAAATTCAGCATTGCCAGACATTGAGGTCGCTATTTCTAATTACAATGTTTCTACTAAAATCTATGACAAGTGAGACGATTTTGACTTCAGTATTGTGAATGATCCATAGCTCAATGGTCATTTACATCGTGCTACATCCTTTGGTTTTCATATATATCTCAACTTACAAGGTTTGCACATGTTGGTACTAAAGTAGAAGATTCCAATGCTAGAAACCAGTTTATTAATTCTAAATAGGTACAACAAGGCTATCGGTTTCATAAAGTCAAGAAGCCGTTTTCAATATTCTTTCATCGTTATGGTTTTAATGGATCGAAATATAACAGCACTATGAAAACACTTAGGCAGCCAGGCATAAGCTATCCTGTTTTGTATGGATATATGTTATGTAAGATAACAAAATGGAGGATCTCAATAACTTTTCTGACCTCTTAACAAAACTGTCAAAAAATATTGATGATGGTTAAACACGGGACTGCTTCGATAACTACATTTCTTGAAATTGATCCGTCAACAGTTAAAAGCTGAAAATGCCTCTTAAATACACAATGAGCGAACAAGTAATTAAGACAACATGAATACGGTAACTTGAATAAGGAAATATGACCAATAAGAATATATGACAAAGTCCTATGAGCATCACAACACATACCAACATTTGAAAAGGCACAAGATAATCTGTCTTCACATGCAAGCCAAATGTAAAAGTACGAACAAATCTGTAATAGGTCATTAAACAAAAAGTTTCAACCTACTTGGACAGTCATTATTGGAATTCTGTCTTTTCATCTCTCCAGTCGTGTCATATATATGTGAGACAACTTGAACAGACTCCATGCCATTTATGTGAAAGTGACATTAAGTTTAACAGCAGTATTGTGTTTATTGTATAAATATTATGACAATATCAGATAAGACCTCAGCTTGTTTTAACAAAACATTTGGATATCATTACATATTATCTCTTCACAATACTACAATTTTATTTTGTTTGTTTGGATTTTTTTGATAAACTTCGATGGTTCCCTTGTGTGTGTGTGTGTGTGTGTGTGTGTGTGTGTGTGTGTGTGTGTGTGTGTTTTAAATTTTACATTGTTACATATCTGACATATGACGTCAATGCATTGTCATCGTATGACGTCATTACATTTTTATTATAGGTCATTGCTGGTGTTGTTTTATTTCAATTTACTGTCCCGTTTGGAACTTTTTGGTTGCTGGGGTTTGGATCTCCTGAACATATTGCACATATACTTACAGTTAATAAAAAACAGATATTATGTTTATTGATGAGATATTTTTGCTAACACTGTTGGTTTTTGAGAAAAACCTTCAGGAAGTGCAAGGTAGCAGCACTCCTAAACTAGCTCTTAGCACCCCAGTTGGTCATGTTGCCGACTGACCGCTCCATGGTCGTGACTTTTGTAGTTTCTTTATGTGTATAATGCCTCGTTTAGGTTTATTTGTCACTTTTACATTTACTCTGCATGCCTTTGTCAAGTGGTAGTTCGAGTTTTAGTATTTGTGACATGCTCATACATATAACCTTTTCTATTTTTATAGTCAATACAAATGTTTGACAACATAGTCTTCAGAAGCCTCAGTAAACAAAACCAGAACTGACTCATAAAATCGGTCGAATATCGTAAAACATGATTCTTCCTCTTAAAAGACCAGGAAGCACGCGATTGTGTTTTAGCGCTTATTTTATTCTTATGCATTTGATCTTTTTTTAGATGGATTCTCTCCGCTGGTTTGTTTATTTCATAGATTTGGAATCTCAGAAATTCGATGTAAAAGCTGTTAACGTTCATCTCACAAGATTAAAGGTTCAGAAATGCTCTTAAAACGGTCATAAAATAAATATAAAAATAAGAATATATAAAAAAGGCCATATGAGCATTGCAAGATAAGCACAGGAAGGCACAGAACAAAGGCGCAAGCCAAATGTAAAAGTAAGAACACATCCGTGATGAGTCATGAGTTAACATAAAGAGGAAACCCACAAGGGACAGCCTTTGGACGTTCAGTCGGCAAAATGGACCGACTTGGGTGCTTAAACCGGTTTTACAGAACTCTAACCTCGCACTTCCTGAGGGGTTTGACAAATGCAAGATAAAAATAAAACCAATCTATTCAAATACAAAATAAAAGCACTCAGGTTTTCTTTGATAAGTTATGACGAAAGTAGTGACGTCGTTGAAAAATAATGTCCACATAGTATTTAGAAGAGAGACAAGTATTATTTGTTGTAGAAGAACCATACACAATTGTTTATTGTAAACGAATTAATTTTTATGACGTCATCAAGAATTGAATCGTATTAAAACCCGCATTTAAGAATATTTCAATTAAATTGCATAAAATGAAAATTGAAAGACGCAAACTTTATTGTTGATATGTTTTAAACATCAAAGTAACATTATGCGAAGCTGTCATTTAACTTGACTCTTACAAAAGATTAATCATTTTAACAACAATAACATTGTCATAATAATTTAACAATTTTTCTAAAGAATAAAAACATAAATTAACCATAGCATATAACATCAGCTTCCGCTTTTAAAAAAATGCTTTACTTTATCATCGATAGGTTACGTATATTCTGTTTGCTTATACACGATATACATGTTGTATGCGAGTATACCTATACAAGTTAAATGTGACTATACATGTACCTATACATGTTGTATGCGAGTATACCTATACAAGTTAAATGTGACTATACATGTACCTATACATGTTGCTTGTGACTATGTCTATACAAGTTAAATGTGACTATTCATGTACCTATACATGTTGCATGTGACTATACATATACCTATACAAGTTAAATGTGACTATACATGTACCTATACATGTTGCTTGTGACTATGCCTATACAAGTTAAATGTGACTATACATGTACCTATACATGTTGCTTGTGACTATGCCTATACAAGTTAAATGTGACTATACATGTACCTATACATGTTGCTTGTGACTATGCCTATACAAGTTAAATGTGACTATTCATGTACCTATACATGTTGCTTGTGACTATGCCTATATAAGTTAAATGTGACAATACATGTACATATATATGTTGTATGTGACTATGCCTATACAAGTTAAATGTGACTATACATGTACATATACACGTTGCATGTGACTATGCCTATACAAGTTAAATGTACCTACATTGTATACATGTTGCTTGTGACTATGCCTATACAAGTTAAATGTGACTATACATGTACCTACACATGTTGTATGCGACTATACCTATACATGTTAAATGTGACTATACATGTACCTACACATGTTGTATGCGACTATACCTATACATGTTAAATGTGACTATACATGTACCTACACATGTTGTATGCGACTATACCTATACAAGTTAAATGTGACTATACATGTACCTACACATGTTGCATGCACTATACCTATACAAGTTAAATGTGACTATACATGTACCTACACATGTTGCATGCGACTATACCTATACAAGTTAAATGTGACTATACATGTACCTACACATGTTGTATGCGACTATACCTATACAAGTTAAATGTGACTATACATGTACCTACACATGTTGCATGCGACTATACCTATACATGTTAAATGTGACTATACATGTACCTATACATGTTGCATGTGACTATGCCTATACAAGTTAAATGTGACTATACATATACCTATACATGTTGCATGTGACTATGCCTATACAAGTTAAATGTGACTATACATGTACCTACACATGTTGCATGCGACTATACATATACATGTTAAATGTGACTATACATGTACCTATACATGTTGCATGTGACTATACATATACATGTTAAATGTGACTATACATGTACCTATATATGTTGCATGTGACTATACATATACATGTTAAATGTGACTATACATGTACCTATACATGTTGCATGTGACTATACATATACATGTTAAATGTGACTATACATGTACCTGTACATGTTGCATGTGACTATACATATACATGTTAAATGTGACTATACATGTACCTATACATGTTGCATGTGACTATACATATGAATACTAAGAGTTTGTTGCTCACAAATCCCAAAGATTACGACAATGTCGTATGATTATTGCAACATATAATAATATTGGGATAAGAAACACACATTGTATATATATTGTTTTAGTTTATATTTTAGACTATATTCATAGACCGAAATGCCACCAAGAGCACCGTTGGGCAAAGAAATACAGTTCAGTATAGTGCATAATTCCCAGATGATTATAAATTTATTAATTTATTGTAAATTGATTTAATTTAACATTTTTGGCACTCTCTGATTTATATTTAGAGAATCGAATAATCATTTGCGATTTAAAAACCAAAGATAATAAAAATATATGGTTTATTGTCAATTCGGTATATGTTGACAACCTTATTATTTTCGATATTTCTAGAAAATAATAATTTGATTAAACACTATTTTACATAATAGAAACTTTAAAGTTGTAAGTTAACCTGCGTTTTTTTTAATTTCAAGTAATGTCTCAGTTACAACATTTTATCAATCTTAAATTTACATAACCTTTATCTAGAGTTTTTTTTTTTTAATTTTCATATAGTGTATAACAATCGTAGAATCTCGTCGGTTTTGTTATACAAAGTGACGGTTTGACAACAATATATGTCGCTAAATGCACTATGTTTTATTGCTTTCTCTGTATATAAAACTACAAAACATTGTTGCTTTTTATGTTTAAATGATTCTGTTTATCTCTGTATTTTCCAATCTCAATCTTTTGTTTTTCCAGACAATTTCTTCATATGGATTAAACACAACAGAATATATTTTTATTCAAATTTGTACTAATGTACATCATCGTGTTATAAATACAATATACAAATATAGTATCCGGTTTAGTTATTTATATGAAAGATAAGAAATAAAAATGACAATATATTAAACTTTTCGTGTGATAGTCGCATTATAAATAGACATCAAAGAAACAACATTAGAGAATGAACTTTATGTATTATTTATACTTATGTTCTTTCTTACTAAGGTTGCTTTCTTGATAAAAAGGCGAGATTAATAAGTATGTTCTTATCTTTTGAATCAAACAGCAAACACAGTTTATATACAGACGGTATATTATACAAAGTTGCGTTGAGGTATTTTCTTCTTAAATCAGTGTATACTGGGCATATACAAATAAAATGAAAGACATCTTCAATGTCTCTGTTATTACATAGCAAACCGTATCTGCTTTCTCTAGATACAGGATTTCTTGAATATCGTTCAGTGTGAATTCTTAGAGAATGTGCAGAAATTCTTATTTTTGTAATTTAATATCTTAAATCATTTGGTAAAATTTCCAAGTATGGTTCGTAGTTTGGCATGTCCTTTATATTCTTATAAATATCTGGTACATTATTACTATTCAATAAGCCATACCATTCTTGTGTAAAAGTGTCAATAATACGTTGTTTAAATGTCAGAGGGAATGTTTCGTTATTAATATGCGATCAAATAAAGTCTCACAATATGACTTTCAACTTCAATTAGTATATTTCTCTTGGTCTGCCGACAGGCTGTCAAATATCTCAATAAATATTAATAACAGAGTAATACAGTCCCTTCCCATTAATTTATGACATAATTATTTGCCATTCCGAACTTGGCATAGTTGGTCAACACCCAAAATGGCTTGATCAAAATAATTTTGGAATGAGAAACGTTTAAAAGTATAGCCGTGGGAAGAATGGACCTTTTGAAGTTTCAATATAACATGACATATGACCATATAAAACTAGATATTGAGACAAGCAAGCAGACACACGCTAATGTTTTCGGGCAAGAAATAAAAACAGAAGCGCTGCAGCTAGCATCACCATGTATTTGTCATTGTCGTCATAGTGTCGTTAAATAATTTAATTTATAACCTTGTGTCCCATTTTAGAAAATATAATTTGTAAATGACCATATATCGGTTTGTTGCAGCCAAACAAAGAATAAAGTATATTACTTTTTTATGGAATAATTGAAAATATATTTTTTGAAATAACAGTATATGTATGTTATATGATCAGTATGTTGAACTTGCGCAGTATTCAATAAATAATATGACTAAATAACTCTCATACGGTTTCACTTTGTCATACAATTTGGCCTCCTTCAAAAATACCATATTTATCGATAGGGTTTGTAAGATGTAATATTGTGCTCATTTGTATACATGCATATATTGCTTGTAAATCGCAAAAAAAAGATACAACGGCCAAGGGCAAGAAAAAAACAACAGAAGCGCTATATGTAGCATCACGATGGATCATATACTATTGTCATATGTTATAGTGTCATTACATAATACATTGTATGACCATGTCAGCTCATTACATTCCAAAACATTTGGTAAAAGACTATGTATGGTTTTGTCGCAGTCAAACAATGAATAAGGTATACTACTTTTATTTATTTAGTAATTGAAAATATATTTTTGAAACAGCAGAATATCTATTGTTATGGTCAGTATTTTTTGAAACAGCAGAATATGTATGGTATATGATCAGTATTTTTTGAAACAGCAGAATATGTATGGTATATGGTCAGTATTTTTGAAACAGCAGAATATCTATGGTATATGATCAGTAAGTTGAAATCGCACAGTACTCAATCATTAATATGACTAAATAACTCTCATACGGCTTCCTTTTGTCATACAATTTGGCATCCTTCAAAAGTACCATTTTTATCGATTAGGTTTGTAACATGTATTTTTGTGCCAATTTGTATATATGCATATATTGCTTGTTAATCGCAAACAAGATACACCGCCCAAGGTCAGGTTCAAAAATATTTCTAACCATAATCACACCTGTATCTCATATAACATGTTTGTGCGTTCATGAGGTTTTGAAACCAATCGACTTGACGTCAGGTCATTAACATTCCCAAAGATCATATTATCATATTATCATAATAACAGTTCGGAACAATTTGTCATAACCTCAACAGGTTAAAGGCTTTGGATAAGACACAATAATAAAAATAACAACCACACAAATATATTATTTAAGTTATTTATTCATCAAGAAAAATCATGCGTCTTCTATCAGGTTATCAAAGTTGTTGAAATGATTTGAAATGGGTCTCTAAAAGTCATAAAGATTATGTTTAAACGATGCAATTTTTGTTAAGGTAAAGCAAGTGTTTTTTTTTTTGGTAATTAACACAATGAATAAGTTGTTTACTTTGATATAGACACGTATGCCAAATGTTTAGAAAATGCTCCTTCCAGTAATGAATTTATGGATATTTTTGTCTCAAATTGGTATTAAATGCCTAACTTTTTTAGAAATAAGAAAAACTCAATATATTACGTTATAACCTCTTTACGAGAAGTATTTTGCTATTGACATCTTTTAGAAACAAGATATACCGATAACAACTTGGGTACATTATTGTCCGCCAGTATGTTATTGCAAAGTTAAAATGTAACACACGAGATCCAATTCTTCTGTAACTATTGATTATTTGGCAAGTCGATGTTAATCTTTCAAAAGTAGTTTTTGCTGTTTAAAAGAACAAAGGCATTAAATGTTATTCGTTTTAAGTGTGGTATAAATGTTATTTACACCTCATTGCGGACATTCATAAAGAATAATTTATTGTTTGAATTACGTACATATTCAATGCAGGGAACTGGGGCGTCACGAGTAAAATCTTTGATTATGACTAAATATACCACGTCTGTATCTCTAGATGATACTTCTTGAGGACATTCAAAAAAGCAAATTTCTTTTTGAATCATGTGACGTTATATATCATTACATAGTTCACTTTGTATTACAGGAGTACGTGGGATTGACTTTGTATTACAGGACCTCCTGAAGAGTCCGCGCCTTGTGAAGTATGATAAATAAATAAATAAATAGATAAATGAATAAATAAATAAATGAATAAATAAATAAATAAATAATTTAATTAATTATTTAACTAATTAATTAATAAGTAAATAAATAAATAAAATAAGTAATTAATTGATATAAATATTTGTCTCTTGATATACCCCCTAATCATTCTTAAGCATTATTAATATACCCTTTCGCTTCTATTTGATTCAAGAACAACTTATTCAAAATTAAAGGTATATCTATAAAGCGTCCGTCTTACTTATAAAGAATATTTAATTCGTTTACGAAAGGTTATTAGTGTTACTGTGTGTTAGTACAAACGAGGTATCCGGCAATTTGCCTTTATTAACTTTAAAGGGGTGTCCGATCTTTTAGTTTCATGTGAGACAATTTTATGACTGCCAGACGCTTAAACAATATAAATTAATGACAAATACGTAAATGTCTTCGTGGGGTACCACATGACAAGACAAATATAAAACATCACCAGAAAGCTCAAGCCAGGAACTGTCCAGTACAAGGCATCTGTTCGCTAAACGATGCAAATTTTCCGTCACAAGGTGTCATATAAATAATTTCAGCAATATAAGAATTCTAAATTGGAACAATGTTCATTTTCAGACAAAATTGATTTTAATGAGTATTGAATCTGCATTGATGGCTTTTGCCAAATGTTCTTTACTATTGAAGAACTGACATGGAAAACGGTAATTCAGAAGTCATATCATTAAGACCAACCTGTGTAAGTCGCGTGCCGTTGGGTCATCTGCAATTTACTGCTTACAACAGAAATAGAAGCAAATGCCCTAAGAACAGTTCGTAGCGATATTCCTCGACAGAAATTGCTACTAGTAACGAAAGAAACGCGATGTGTAGTACAACTTATGGTGTGCCAAAACTAAATTAAACAGACGGATTTAAACTTCTGAGGAATGTGCTAAGATAAAAGCCAGTAAAAGTGTACCGAATGTTCTCTTCTATTACATCATCGAAATATCTAGAATATACGAAGGTCTATATTTGTTGTTATCGTAAACATCAGACGCAACTTTATTATCTTAACTCTATCATTCAATTACCTTCAGAACAGAACAGACACAAAATCAAACTCGTTTGTCAATCCATTTTACAAGATAACGTTTATAAATGTTAATTGTCATTAAAAATCAAAGGGACAAATCATACCCTCATTCACTGCCTGGCAGATTCAAATTAATTGGTAAAAGAGCACATTGATGTAACTAATTAAGACATGGATAGGTCCTGCATTAAAAAGTTGTTGACTTTTCCTTCTGACAAATACCACATTAGCTGCGAAGTAATTCCCCTTAATTCAACGTTAACGTTTTTGCCGAGGCGGTTCATGCCCAACTCTGACTTGCTATCCTCGGCGTTTTATAAGGTGGAAATTGGTAAAGTGTACTTCAATTGATAACTTTTTGGCAGCAAAATCTATGAATTGGTTACGGTTGTTAAACATGTTCTTGACTTTTTATAGCCATCAGTCAGCCCGACATTATAATATGTTAATTACCTACGGTGTCGCCATTTGCAACACTTGATTTCCAAAGAAGAACAGATATTGTAAACTGTGATCAGATTAAATGTTTTACAGATGAATATACCAACTTTAAGCTCTCTATGCAACCTTCAAACCCATGCTTTTAAGACCAATGCAACAATGTTGAAAAAAGTATGACATGAAATGTTAAAAGTTACGATTGATAGGTAAAGTAAAGAATGCATGATGCATTTTTCGGCCATTTCCGGAATATGTTCGCAGACAACACCGGTCAGACAAATGTGTACATCTGACTGTCCTTGCGTCTGCACATAACGACAAACAAGTTACTAAAAATCATTTGACCTACATGTATGCATTGCTAGATGTATTAATAGGAGTATTGATTAGTCCTGCCATATTGGTGCATCCATAATTGCAGCATTTCGCTGTTCTTAAAGGGTCCTACTTTAATGTAAGTTTCATTGTATAATATGTTGTTTAATTGCATCAGTGTAAACTCATTTCGCAAGACCACATGTATGTGTATGATATGACACAAATAATTGTAATTACCGATGCATAGAAAAATGGCAAACGTCTGGAAAACATATTTTTTTATAGTTACTTGAGTCAAAAAACATTTCATTTTACTAACAATCAACAATATTGTGTAGTTCTTATAATAGAAATAATATTTCTCTCTCTTGTTAAGTGGATATTATTTTTTAATGATGGCATAACATATCAAAGAAAACGTCAAGCGCTTGGACATTTTTAATTCAAATAGATCGGTTTTCTTTTCATTGCTTGCATTTAAGAAAAC
Organism: Sinonovacula constricta; assembly: GCA_007844125.1. NCBI lineage: Eukaryota > Metazoa > Mollusca > Bivalvia > Cardiida > Solecurtidae > Sinonovacula > Sinonovacula constricta. The sequence goes on along the minus strand of CM017564.1, from coordinate 31,236,345 downwards.
CCCCAAGAAGTGCAAGTTTAAAAGTCTGCAAAACCAGTTTAGGTAAACATGTCGGTCCTTTTTGCCGACTAACCGTTTGTTCCAATGCGGTAGCTGCTGGGTTAGCTCTCTTTGTAAAATGACTCGTTTCATATTTGTTCTTACTTTTACATGTGGCTCGCATGTGAATACCTTTGTTCTGTGCCTTTTTAGAGTTTGGTATATGTTGCAGTGTTCATAGGACTTTGTCATATATTCTTATCGGTATAATAAATTTGAATAACATTGTCATAAATGTCACTGGTACTTCTTTGAAGTTATATATGAAATAGGAAGGGATGGCTTTTGACCGTAAATTACTTAACTCAATTAAACACGACCAGTATCAAATTAAAAGGTTGTCGTCACATGCGGGTGAACCTTTTCTCTAGAAATAAAAACTCATTGAAGTCCCTGAAACATTAGCCTTGATACCAATGAGCCAAAAGCATTCGGTTATCTTGACCAAAGTACCCGACAAATTTTAGGATTATGGATTAAGGTGTTTTCTAGATATTAATCGGTAACAAAACGATTGTTTACTGTGGTTTTGACATATCTATTCAACAATGCATCTACTGAAAACCAATTTTGCAACCAAGTTTGTGAATTATGAGTTCATATCCTGTGATATGTCCAGAGATATGGCAGAAACAAAAAAAATATTCATAGTCACAGTGGTCTTGAAGTTTGTGCCACCGTTCTAAAAAGAACATATATAGACGTCATCTACTGTTAATGACCAATTCTCTTTGGTGATCATGGACTCGTGCGTTCTCTATGTATCGCTTCCGAAAGAAGAGTGTGGTAGGCTGACTGAAAGACGAAGATAAGTTGGAAAGGAAAAGATGGACAACTTACGCGAAAATAATCCCATTCTGGCTTCTGTGGGGAATTATATCAGAAGTAGCTAATACAATGTTAGAGTTGTAAAATAACCTATAAGAAAATAAAAAAGGTCCTACGTGTATAAGAATTTCCACATATATTGAAATCTGAACTTCCTACTAGACTAAGGCAAGCAGGAGCAATATAAACGTGAAGAAACAAACAAAAATGAAACATAACTCTCAAAAGGAAAATCCAGCAGTAACCACCTTGGAAGGTCTGATTTGAAAAGCACAAGCTCTGTAATAACATGCATAATCTATGTATGTTCCATTTTTTTTATTTTCTCAGTAGGATACTGTAGCAACATAGTTTTTATCATATTTAGGCCGTTTGAACAATGTTCACGCCTATTTGCAATGACAATGACGACAGCTACCAGCTACATTTGACGGATACTAATTTTGGTACCTTTTACAAGTTTTTATGATAAACATAAAATGGCCGCCGCAAAGCCCGAGAACCAGTCTTCACTTCTGATACTTGTGGCCACACGGAGTCAGCACAGAAAGTAAGCTATGTTCCTGGTTGCACATTGTTGTTTTATTAAAAAATCAGAAATGTTCAGTTTGTTCCGTTTTTATTTAGACAAATAAAAAAAGATCGGCAAACTAAAAACTATCAATTTAAATAATATATAACATCAAAAACTTTCTTTAAAATTTCTGTAAAAGTTGTGCTATACTGACATATATCTGCGATTTTCTGTTCATCATCTTTCGATGATTTGCGTTCAGTTTCTATAGATGTTTGGTGATCTAATTATAATTGTGTTTTAATTCTACATTCTAAGTATAAGTGTACCGCTTATTAAGTATGGCACATTGCTCAAACTGAACCACTGCTTTTCGTTATGCTATACAAACTTATCACTAATAATATAAATTTATTTTCAAAATATTTTGATAACAGATTATTTAAATGATGGTTTAAATAATAAGCTTAAGGCAGCAAGTACTGACGCCAAGGTCGATTTTAATTCTACTTTCTGATATTTATTCTATTCCATTAAGAAGATGTTTGACCATTTTGATTGAAGTGAGGTATTCAGGATGGCTTTGTTTTATGTTTGTATGGCTTGTTTATACTGATTATATGATTATATTGATATTCCATACAAGGAAAATAGTGCTGCTTATATTGTCCGAAAACTGGTCGTAAAATTGGAGGACGATTATTTCGAAGGATTGATTCAACACTTGTTGTCTATACATTCAAACACACACACACACACACACACACACACACACACACACACACACACACACACACACACACACACACACACACACACACACACACACACACACACACACACACACACACACACACACACACACACACACACACACACACACACACACACACACACACACATATATTAAACGTTATTATATATATATATGGCACTGGTATATATGTATGTGTGTGTGTGTGTACGTGTGCGTGTGCGTGCGCCTGCGTGCGCGTGTGTGTGCGTGTGCGTGTGTGTGTTTTTGTGTGTGTTGAAAAATTCATTTTATAAAATATGATCTTTTAGAGAGTTGTCTCAATATTGCTCTACGTAAACCGTTTGTGTGAAAAGTCTAAATGTATCGATAACAAGCATAGAAACCTTGCTAATTGTAAAAGAAAATACATTTTAACCAATCTTTTCGTCACAGTTATATCGGTTTTTAATATTTTCAAAAACAAAATGATTCCCATTAAACTATATAAGCATAGTTTTAAGATTCGATGTATTTTAGGAATAAATCCATTTCTTTATATATATACTTTCTATAACATAAATATTAAAATATATGATATAACATATATGATGTATGTTATATTTAAAGAAATTTCCCTTTGACAGACAAAAGTATCAGCTCAAGTGGTTGTACTTTATTAAAATATATTAAAAATCAGACTCAGTGCGAGGTTGGAGCGCTCCACAAACCAGGTTTAAGCACCCCAGTTGGCCCTTTTGTCAACTGACCATTCCAAGGCGGTAACTGATGATTTTTCTTCTTGTGTGTTATGTCTTGTCCCTGTGATTTTGTCACATTTACATTTACCTTGTTTGCCTTTGTCACAGGTAGATAAAATTTAAATATCTTTGGAAATTTTAATAGGAACTTTTCTTATTTACCTATTCATATACATAGTTAAATAGTTTGGAGACAATACATGTTATAAAACACCACTGACAATTTAATGGCATCGTTTTATGATTGATTTTGTAGACGCACAATTGTGGAATAAATTTTGATTCTCTCGTCAATTAAGATTTTTTACTCTATGTATAAGCTTGATTTTAACTACTTCTTTATCATCTGAAGATATCAAAATACGTTATACGATAGTGTAATACAGTTTATTAAGGAGGATAAATGACTATAATTTTCATTTTAAGAAATGATGCTTAAATAATATTGATCTTAACTTCAACTCTCTTAAAACAGTAATGTTATCGTTAACATTTATCAACACAACCATCAGTCATATGTTTAAGGTAGCGATAAACCGAACCATATCAACTCATAAAGATTAAAATGTAGATAGATCAAAGTGAACGCGCTTCGATGTTACAAAAACTACACGTTTATTGGCGACGTTATATTATGGTGCAATGATGATTTATTTAAATAATTCAATTTTAAAAGCTAATATTTCATCCAGACAGGAAAGGAATATTATGTAATTTGTTAATTTTTTGTAAAGCTAATATTTCATCCAGACAGGAAAGGAATATTATGTAATTTGTTAATGTTTTGTAAAAGATAGATGTTCTTTTGAAAAGAACGTGTTGCCACGTGCGTAAACAACCGTTTTACTGCCTTTATGTAACGCAACAAATGTTTTCTCAGACGTTTGATCTTTAGTCCAATTTATTGCAATAAGCAGATTTTGTTTTGCTACGTTCTGATGACAATTAATGTCATAGTATTTTGGCAACATAGAACAAATATTATCAAACCCGCTGTTCATTGGTTCAATTTCAAAATATTTTCTAGTTGGATTTCATTCTTTTAGAAATGTTTAAGATTTACGAGCCAAATGAGTAACGTGTTGTATGTTTATGCTATTGCAATAAGGCCGTTTATGGTTAATGGTTAATTCATATTAACACGATTTGTCTAAAGAAAATTCGTAAAATATTTAAAAATAAAATACGGAACTTTGCATTCAAATACAAATACTGAACATCAAAATTCAGTCGAATATCGTTAATCACTGTTCTTTCTCATAAAAAGCCATCGAAGTATTATTCCAGTGCTAATATATTTAAGGTGTTTGATCTTTCAATGTAAATTTTGTGCGCCTATTTGTATAATCGATTGATTAATAATCTTAATTAGAACTGCGCTCCAAATGTTTTCTTATACAATTTGAAACATTCTATCATTGAAGAAAAGCATATTGAATGCGCTTATCTATTATACAATAGAAAGAAGTATTTATTGAAAAAAATTTAACTGTAGTGGTATATGATTGATGCAATTGTAAGATATTTTTCCAGTATTTATTTATAATTCTTATTTTAACTGATAAACAATGTAATAACGCGTTTAAAGATACACGGAGCTACAACTTTTCAATGTTTAATTCGTATTTCTGGAGACTCCATATGTAATCATATTAAGCTTCGTAATAAAGCTCAAAACCTGATCTGGTGTTACTTATTCTGTTTGGAATGGCAACTGGTAATCATATTTCAACACAGTAGCAGCTTACATTATATATTTTAGATGTTGATAGTGTAATATGAGACTTGGTTTGTGACTAAATATCCCAACCGGCTTGTTCACAATCCCTACTATAGTTACCATTCTTGCGTGGTTTCTGCAAGATAACTTTCCTTGGCAAGAATAATCTTGCAAAATAAAAATTATAACCTTATTTAAAATATATTTATTCAAGAGAGGTTGTAATAAAATATGTTTCAACTGTCCTATCTGCCAATGAAGATACGTTATGGCATGGGGTCTATTTAGATATCGGCTCATCTTCCTTTTGGAAGGCAACCTACGATTTCAATGGCCACTCTCTCTATTTTATGGAAGTCAAACATTCTTTATGTTGTTGTTTTTACCTTTTTTGAAATTGTATTTTAGTATTGATACAATTCTTCATAAGGACTTTATATGGAAATATGTAAATTTAAGTACCAAATACAATCTCCATTCGTGGTTACATTTGTAAAAGAGAACACAAAATACTTACATCAAAAAACAACATTAACGATTCAGTAAGTCGAATGAAAAATTCTAAATTATTGTCTAACAACCAACAATAACTAAGTAAATCATATATGTAACGACTTAATGCTTAAGAACAATGCCCGCCATCATACTTTCAGCATAGAGATTATTGACCAAGAACAGAAAAATATGATTATTTTGTGTAGCTCCATGGGGAATTAATAGCTTTTCGCTCATGCAATGAAACGACTCATTCCTAGAGCAAGACAAGTCAGACAATAGAATTAAGTTTGTCTCGCTTATTGGTTGCCACTTAACTTAATCTATAACGTGAACAGGCCGAATGGTTATTATAGATCAGTCAACTGGCTTGGAAATGCTTCGAAAGTCAGGAAATACACACTATTAAGTATTCAACAACACCGGAACAACGTATAATATTTTGACTTATATTTTAAATAAAACCGTTATGTTTGTAAATGGCACATACTTAAAAACCATTATAAACGCCTAATTGTGCATTTCATGGCAAAATGTTTTGATGTTGGCGTAAATCTTATACGTCTTTTGACTTTTCTGAGCACAGTGTTTTTCCAAGGATTTGGAAGAAGCTTTTAGAATGTATTTGCATCAGGGAAATATTTCCTGATGTCACTTGATGTTTCGTTAGCTTTATTTACAAATACACATTTCTAACCTGCCGTAACATGATATTATATTGAAGTGATTGATGTAGAATATAAAGAGTAGGCGGATAAATGTATTAAAAGCCCATGGCTTAAACTGCTGTAAATAAAACTGTAAAAGTGGTTGTGGCGTAGACTTAAGACGTCGGCTAGACATAATACAACGTTATTTTACAAAAGAGGAATCAAATCGAATCGTAACAAAAACAAACTAATATTATGTTGTAGGAGATACCTTTAAATGATGATTGTTTTCTTCATTAATTGCATGTTTGTATTAAATTAATACATTAGTTAAAAGTATCTTGAAGTTAATTGTCAAATTATTGTCAAGGACGCGTGTTTAGGAAGCAATTAATTCATAAAATTATGGGATTGGGATTTGCCGGAATTTTTGCCGAAACTGTGCAGCGACAATTCTATCATTATAGCACAGGGGCATTTATGAGGTGCCCAGGGATTGAACCCGACCGGTCTAAAATATATTGACACCGACGGGTCAGGCGCAGTGCTGTCCCCTTAGCCCCGATCGTAAGGAGGGATCCCACTACTTCCAACTTTAAAGTCTTTGGTTTGACCCGGTCGGGGTTTGAACCCACGACCTCCCGATCCGCAAGCCTACGCTCTACCACCTGAACTATTGCGGCCGGTCACAATATTATGTTGTTTCTATGATGTTGACTATTGGCAAGAAACTAGATTATATCTCAAAGAGGTGTCTATTGTTTGAGAAATCACATGTCTGACTGCCATACAAAAGGTATATTTTTGAAAAAGACCTGTGTGTGCGGCATGTCATTGTGGCGTTTCCAGATTAGCACATGCAACCGAAAGAGGACCAAACACCTTAAGAACAGATACTTGTAAGATTACTACAATTCCCTTTTAAAGGGTAATCAGATTTTCTTAGACAAATGCCAACAGGTCATAAACAGATGTCTTTTGACATATATAAATTATTGTTAGACAAAATGACTAACATTGCACCTAATGTTTCTTGCTGTGATGTCATCCAAGAGTCAAGACATGAACATGTCTGATTATTTGCTTTCATAACACAACAGACGCAGTTTCATTGTGTTCTTTATATTATTTCGTGATTCAGTCATTGGTTACTTGACTTCCTTCGGAAAAGCAATTATCTTAAACAACGAACTCTTTTACAAGGATCGAAGCACAGGTAAGGTAACCAAATTCATTATAAGGATAAGGACAACAGACGCCGAATGAAATCAAATAGATTGAGGCCATCTATTACAAAAAAAAAACAGAAATCACTCCGGCTGTTTGGTGAGTCAATTCTCTTCTTAAAATACACTTGCTGCTAAAACATTTCCAATATATTCCTTTTATATTGGTTCATTTTATTTCATGTATTTTTATTATTAGTATTCCTCGAACATTCATTTTGGTGTACTATCAGAGACCACAACAGAAATAAGAAACTAATTATTCTATTTTGTTTGTAATCCCTGGCAATGGTGTGCCTTCATGGCACATAAATGTACATACGTGTGTATGCTAAGATCAATGTGTCTTTGCTTGTGATAGTATCATGTGCTCATCTACCGAAATAAATCTACCTTTTATTTTATAAATCCGCCATAGGTTATTGTGTTACATGAATTGCTCAAGAGCAACCCCGACATGGAAAATGCCCATTCATATGGGAAGGTAAGGCCAATGTCCTGCATGTAGCGATGATTGACTGATTTTACAATTTTTTTCCTCTGGTTGCCCCACTTTGACGACTTGCTCTACCATTTACTTCATGTCCTCACGGTGATTACCATATTAGTTGAATTCTGCTAAATTGTTTACTGATTAACACGTGATTTCGAGAAATAGATGCGCATAGACTGTATAAATATAAACGTATTCAAGCATGTTTCATTCATATATTATAATTAATTGCGATGGATCGAATACAGACTTAGCAACATACGTTAATACGAGAACTTTAACCGGCTAACTTTTGCCTTCCCTGGTTTATAGTTTAATAGACGCTCCTTATGAAGCATGCCTTTAACAATTTTATTAATGTTGTACACTGGAGCGGGTTATGAATCAAGATCCATTCAACATTATTAAAGTAAATACTGTATATATACACACAATAAGGAACCCTAACTTCGAAATAAGCAGTCAACAGACAAAATTTACTTTAAAGCTTAGCATTTGTAAGCTTACATGTATGTGTTTTCACAACTCTACTGTTTTACCTGGTTGGTGTGCGGATGCATCCCACCACGAGGATCCATCCCTGGTTGTACCGTTCACATTTGACGTTTCAGCCTAACGGTCGAACGGTTCGTAGCCTCCGATTCCATGGTGACCCATTTTAAATTTATTTTGCCACTTAGTTCTGTAAGCTGCCTAAAAATTATGTTTTAGATTTAGAAGGAACCTATTGTGTGTTTATTTCACCGGACCTTTGAAATGAACGAAGACTTCACTTCCGATGTTTTGCCCCCTTACAGAGGCAGCATATAAAGAGATATATAAGCGGAATAATGCCTCCGTAGATGAAACGCAGATCAACTGTGTTACAACCCTAAACGATATAAAAACAACTATTAAATCTACTTCCATCAAACAATAATAAGTTATTGATTACCACTCTTTTTGTTGGCAGATTGTTCAAAATTACTGCCCTAAATTACTGCCCTCGTTGTCAATTTATGTACTTTTTCTCAGACAAGTCATTCATTCTATTTACAAAATGTTTTTCACCCATAATTTAGGGCGATTCTTCATTGATTGGGGTTTTCTTTTTTCCATTTTTCTTTGGACTGGTTTCAGAAACAATATCAACTAACTTTAAGCTTCATATATTGATCTTAGAATGAAGCGCAACTCAATTCTGCTTTAAAGACTTATTCTTACAAGATAACAAAATTGATCATACCATTCTGAAATATGTGATTTGTTAGTCGAGATAAATGGGACTCAGGTCTATCGCATGATTGTTGCGTTCGGATGGTAAAATGTCATTACATTCTGATAATTAATCAAAATACCTTAAATAACACATTTCGCACATGGGAAATTATAGAGCAATATTGACGCATCCTAATATTTGCATTATATGACACTGATGACAACAAAACAGTCCTTATAAAACACCTTTTCAAAATTATATTATTATGATATTAACCCTTACTTCGTAGGTTTAACTGATTCATAAAAGTATTATGGGAACATGGGAACAGGAATATATATTTTTTTATATATGTCAGGTCTGTTTAATTGGCGATATCGCATGTTGACCCAAAATATACTTACCGGAAACAAATCATAAATGCCGTTCCGAGTGGCATGATTTACATTTTCGTAACAAAACGAGGCAGGTCGTTAAGATAACATGGATATGGTGACTTTAAGCCATAATTTGGACAGTCACTGTTGGAATTCTGTCTCATCATTTATCTAGTCGTGCCCTATATGGACGAGACATCTTGAGTAGTCTCTATGCCCCTTGAGATTGCACAGTAGGTATAATTGCGAGATTATGTTTGTCTTTATTATATAATATACCAAATGGCCGATAAATCCTCGATACATATTACCAACTGACCGATCAAAGGCGGTAATTGTCGGGTTTGCTCTTTTTGTTAAATGACTCATCATAAATTTGTTCGTACATTTACATAGGGCTTGCATGTGAATACCTTTTTCCTGTGCCTGTTCAATTCCAAATTTTGGTATATGTTGCAATACGTATAGGACTTCGTCATATATTCTTACTATAACAAAAATTTGGATTTCATTACTTTTTGTCTTTTCACAATGCTACATTTTGTTTTGTTGCTTTTGATTGTATTTTAGTGTTCAGTGGATTTGTTTGTGTTCTTTAAATTTCACAATTTAATTCTGACATATCACAGCATTTTTGCCGCATGACGTCATTAACTTGTTCTTTTTATTCGTCATCGCCTGAGCTGTTTTATTTCAAACAACTTTCCCATTTCTCGACTTATAGGTTACAGAGGCTTTTATTTCATATACATATTGCACATATGTTGATAATTTATTATAATACTTCTTTTCTCAGTTTTTACTGCCGATGCAGGTGTTTGCTGTTAGATGTCTCACGTTGATGGGATATTTTATTTTCAATGTTTGTATGTGAGAAATACCTCAGGCAGTGTGAGGTTGGAGAGATCCAAAAATCCAAAATAAAATGGTCCTTATAGAATTACTAATGATATTTAAATCTGAACTATCTCTAGACAAATGTAAACAGGGTAAATCTAAAAGTCCCAGAAACACAGGGATTAGATATTACACCAAAACATTTACCGCCTAGGGAATGTCAGTCGTCAAAAGGACCGATTGAGGAACCTAGTTTCTAGAGCGCTTCGTCTAGACTCTCGCTCGGCCGTTTCGTTTTCCTATTGGAGTTTAGCGAATGATTCTTGGGATATTAAAATGGCAATTGGAAACCATTTATATCCGGCGATATCTAGTAGGAAAACACCATCTACACCTCTAACTTTGAAAAACAGTTAATAATATATGGGTTTTGTACTAGTCCCTTTATTTTGTTATAAGATAAGCAAAGAATCTGCGCGATTGATAACAATACATTGGTATAAAATTTCGATTTCAAAGTTTATTGTTATATCTGCAAAATGTGAAAAAGTATAGTGGAAATTTTGAATATTTGTTATTCTTCCATTTGTAGCAACCATTTTCTTATAGTAGGATACTACTTTCTATCTGAACTTCATTACAACTTGTATATCTTACAAGCTATACACATTAAAATTAGATATTTCTTGAAAGTAACGATAAACAGACAAAACCCTTAAATATCAAGATCCAAACTGAAGCAGATAAAAGCAAACACGTTAAGACGTGACACACTTGGCATCTGTCAACTTAGAGATTAAAAAGATATCGGTACGGCGCATGATTGAAATCCTTGCTGAGGGAGTGAGTGAGATAATTACAAATATTACAAAATAATTAATTATATTGCTGAACCGTCTGACAAGGACGCATATTTATTCGAACCTATGTGTATCTCTTAAACTTAAGTTGGACTGATGGCAAATCGCATCCCATCTTACTTAGTAGACATTTCTGCGAATTCCTTTGTTTACATAATAATTATTCCTAAGTAAGTGATCCTAACGCCTTGGGATCCATGTAATAAGTTGTGTAGGTACTTTATTTTATCCTAGAAATCACCAGTTGTTTTGTAAAGACAATTTATATAGAGTTTCCCTTATTTATGCTTTGACCACACGAGGAACCTTGCCGGAATAGCCATTTTTCTTTATGCAATAAGTTTACTGTGCGGTGTGGTTTAAGTCTCCCTGCTATATGGGGTGTGAAGCTTTAGGAGCCCGAAAATTATTATCATATGATAGATTTTTTTAAATATTTGTATTCTTTATTAGTATGTGTTAATTCATTATTTTAGGAATATTTCTCACAGCGCAATACACGTTTATGCACATGTATTTCTCGTGCACTCCATTGTGCACACTGTTTTCTTGTGGTTTCTATTCTGCATAAGATTTTTTGGTGCACTGCGATCAGTACGAATAGCTAAGACTTTCCTCAGTCGTGGACACCAGCACTTTGTAGACGTTTATTTAATTCGATCGTATTTTACGTTTTGTTAGTAAAATATGTATTTTAATTTTATTCAAATGATAAGTGATAGTTAAATTCAGCTGAATATATTTTAAAGTGGGAAATACTTAATAAACTTAATATTTAAGACATTTTTGCTGTTATTAAAGTGAAAGTTACATTCAGCGTTATTTAACCGATTTGAGCAAATAAGGTGATTAAACTCATGCAGTTGTTAACATAAAGTGAACTTACTTAAGATACAAGTTATTGTGCGTTTATAAATGGTGTCCACGTGTTTTTAGACGTTAGTGTAGACTTGTAGCAGTGTTTATGCATTTGTATTCTTATTAAAAAGTATCCTGACATTTTTTGAATTTGTATACTTAAACGATTCAGCTCAATTATTTATTGATTAACAAATGAATTATTTAATTACATGTATATAGCGCTGGTCGTTATTTAAAAGTATTTAATATAAATAAAGCTGGAGTCCAACCAATAATACAACATCAACATGGTGCCGTAACAATATCTTTTAAATTCGGTGTACATGGTATGATTTTTGGCACAAAAAATATCAATTTGAAATTTAAATGTGAACATGTTTGCACTTGTTAATTTATTTATAATCTATGCCACATTTGAATATGAAGTCATATAGCTGTTGTGTGATGCTAACTGTTTCTGGTCTGCATGTCGACTGACATTGTTGTGCTAAACTATTAGTTTTTCAATACACAGAATCCATGTTTACTCTTATTATATTACGGCTGAACAATAAGTAAATTAACAGGGACAAGGGATTGTGGTGAACCATACACAAATGGTTTGCAAATTATTTTAACGCCAAATATATTTTTTAACAGCGGGCATAAAATATAATAACAAAATAAAACATTTAACTTTATAGCGATAGGAAGAAATAACTTTTGGAAGTTACGATTCAGACATATGATCATATCAATATCAAAATTGAAACGATAAAGCAAACATACATCAATGATTTCTGGGAATAATCGCATGTGAGCTGCATAGCCGCAGGATATATTTAAAAAACAGGACTGATTGCAACATCATAGTTATATAACATAATCTTATTTAAGAGTTTATTTAAGCATAAAAAAGTTGAAAAAAGCTACATATTAGAATGTTGCAACTTAATTATTGTTCGTAATAACCAGAATATACACACTGTCTTTATGTATGCAATAACTGTTAATTACCACTACAACAACTTACTCTTCTAGCGTTTATGTTTAACACAAAAACATTTTACTTTTGGTAAAGTGCATAAAATATCGTTAAATAATTTTGGAGAAAACAATGTTTGATTTCGACTTTTTAAAGAAATGAAAAGGGCTGAAGTAATTTTGCTACGTAAATATTTGTAACCATTTGAAATTTATTTGAAAAACATCAGCAAAATAAAAGGAAATAAAGATAACGAAAATTTAATAATTTGCTGCACGAATTCAAACACATATTAACGCTTGAATACAAACAAACATGACAAGGACATATAAGTATTTCACTATATATAGTGTATATTAAAATTATAAAAAATAAGACAAAGATATGCTAGTCAAATGTAAAAGTTACAGAATACTAAGACGAGACTTTACATGTACTAGACATATGTTCAAAATGCAAATTAAATGCATATAATATTAAAAACACTGATACTTTGCACAGTAGACAAGAAACAAAGAATTCCGCATTGTAACAAACGGTTGGTCAAAGGCCCTACTAGTTTGCTTAATCATATTAATTCCTCATTTGAGAAATCGATGCAGATTACTAATTTCAGTAACATTTTATGAAGAAAAAGATGAAATTTGAAACCATCAAACCTGTTAAAAGACATGTCCAGGATGGTTAAGCTTTTATATGTAGGAGCAAAATGGCATATTAGAATAGCGAATAAATGGCCGAGGGCTTCACTGAAATTGCTATATAATATGATCCTGAAAGTATAAACACCTATTTACATGTAACAGTATTGCGTTTTGTTAGCTAAAGAAACACGCCTTTTAGGCACACACTTCAAAAAAGGGGATTTGAAGCCATACATAAAATCAATTTAGTAAATACAGCTTTTAAATAAATATTACTTACATATATCGTTTGTATAAGAGAGAATAATATTAAAGAACAAAGACCGTCCCAAAGCTTATAGAGTTATTTGAATAAAGTCAGACGTTTTCTTGAGCAGAACAAAACATATTTTATTATATATTTCAAAAATGTTGCTAAGAAATTGAATTGTCACAATTCCTGACATGAAATAAATTTACTTTTAATAACATAAATATTTGCACATTAATAGAATAAATGGGTAGCCATCAAAGGACTGATAAGTATATTAATATAAAAATTCAGTTAAGTGTTTTCTATACAATATATATATAATTATATTTTTACATCAAAAGCAGCTTCTAATACCTTCAAACATGAATGAGCGTAATACTTTTAAAACATTCTAGAAATTGTTAATCTTCAAATTTGATAACCTTAAAATGAATAATTACCATTTAGCTTTATCATAACTGTCATTCTTATTGGGTAAAATATCTGTATAATAATGTAAACTATGTTGTGTTCTGTAAGGGAGATAAGCGTTTGTAGGCATACATTTAAATCTTTAAAATTAAAACAACAATAACATAAAGACATTTAAATGAAGGCTTATTATAGAATGTTAATGCAATTGTTTCTAAAGATATGAGCGTCATTATCGCTCGAAACTATTCTTGCTCTTATATCGACATAGTCTTCTGTTGCTTTAAAGTATGTTTTGTACGTTCGATACTTTTAACATTGGAACATTAAGAAAAGAAAATCTCCACTCGGTACACCTGATAGTGTTTTAAATTAATTTTCCTTATTTTTCACCAGCTCACCAGTATGTTATAGATACTGTGGTATAGTCTTGCATTTATTTTATTAACATTCTTAAGTTTGGTAAACCTAATCTACCATTTTCTCGTTCAAAACTGGAGGTCTGCTCACTAAAGAAAAGCTGCTCTCACGTAGGAATTCTTTGAAGAGTCTTTCAATTATTGCTATGTATTTTTCCGAAATGCCGTTTATTTCCGCCTCATATACAAATGTTTTATAACGAGGACCATATAATGTAAGATGTTGTCTTTCCCCACAAATTCCAAAGAATTGATAACATAGCGTTTGCTTCTGGTAAGTTTTGTATATAAGATATCTGCATCAATATTTCAGATATGCCAGATCCCTAGTGTCTTTACTGATGTCATTGTCCAACATATCTTTACAAAAATTGTTTGTCAATGTTTTCATCTACCAATAAATAATGCAGTTGTTTTTGTGTTGTTTAATCTTGTTCCCGACGCTTCTTCGTACATTTTAAGGTTATTAAATCCAGCTCGGCGAGAATCTTCATTCTACAAAAAATGGTGTATCATCTCCGTATTGAACTATTTTCGTTTCTACAATCATCCCTGATTCCACTTCTGTAAGTGAAATACCTTATGTTTGTAGCTGCTCTAAGAGCAAATGACATAGCTACTGCTTGAATGATATAGAGTAGGGGCCCGATCGTAATCTCTGACCTAAACACATCGCAAACATTTATCGTCTGGGAAATCATATTTTTACTCATCCCATTCTACGCTGTCCTACTCTTTGTTTTGGGCCAAAATCATTACTATACTTTTATATTTTTTAAGGTATCAACATAATGTATTAACGTTTTACATATCTAGCCGTGTCGCTCATAACGCGACCTTTAACGGAACCCTTTTAATACGTATAAATTCGGATAATTTTTTAAGGCTTTAGGCTAAACATTTTAAAGAAGTTTTATAGTCAACATACAAGAGAGTGATTCGTCGCCAGTTTACCAAAGTACTCGTTTGGATGGTATGAATGGTTATCTAACAGTATGAAATTTAACTTGCCTGTGTTAAAAGGATATATATGTTTTCATGTTGTTTTAAAACCCGTTTATTTCTAAATACAAACGATTCAAAATGTGTTTTTAAAGCCGCATATCTTTTTTAAGGTATTTCTTGTTTTCATTTCGTAGTGAAGAACTCTTTTGTATTTCTTAACAACAACCCATTTTCATAGGTTTCTATTCTGTATGGTCAATATTGTAGGATATAAGTTTATATGTTTACTTATTTATGCACCGTGTCAAAAAAATGTTTTTGCGACACAAATAGTTAACCGCCTTAGTATGCCGTTAATTGAAGAAAAGTAAAAAAAAATCACCAAAAGACAGAGTCATTGGTTATCAAGTTATCAAGTCTGTAAATTTGGGAACTTTATTATACTTTCTTATTTCTTAGTTTCACTTTCTAACTTACAGCTTGTTTTTTATTATTTTAAATTTCATAAACCAGCGCCACCTAAGAATGCTGGCAAAAAGAAAATCAACATAAAAAATGTCCCCTCAAATTATCTATTTTTAACCATGAATATCTACAGTTACTAATTTCAACATCATATTTGTACATAACACCAAATCAAAGTTAAAGCTTCTGGTAGAGACTTCGCCAGGTACTATTTATTAGCATAAAATACAACTTACTCATATTTGAACAAAATATACAGATATTACGCAAAATGAATATCAGTGATATTTATATTTTATTTGTTTTTCATTTGTTTATATATTGATTACTAAAGTATTTATCTGGACACAACGAACCTTGAACAGGAACATTACAGGAACATTGTTACGCTATGTATTTCATCGATAATTTAATGGATATTCCTTTTAAGTAATTGGGCGGTACATTCCTTAGGCCGGAACACACAGACAAAGCTATTAAGATTGTCTCGTGCAGTGCTCGTCATTCAACACAATCCGTAACTTGATTATGCCAATATAAACACTTAAAAAAAACAATTTTCATGAGATACTGGTCCTTAACAAGATCAAGGAACATCTCTGTTCAGCATTACCCGGCAATGAAACTAAATTTATTACTTGATTTCAAACGCTTGAGAGTGTTTGTTATTGTTGTTGCCATATACAAGTATACACTTTTTTGGAAAACAGTAGTAATAATTCACAAAGCGCTTAATTTTGCATGTCAGCCAAATATTTTAAAGTAGATCATATCAAAAAGCTAGCATTTCCAAAAAAACGGTTTCGAAGGTTTGACAAGACATTGAAGTATAAGGTATTAACATAAGTTATATCTTTCTTGACAATAATACGGATTCACTTGCTTTTTTCAAATAAAAATTGAGAATATTAGTATTTACATATAACTATATTTACGTGTTAATTTATTCAGAAGTGTCATATTTGGACTTTAATAAAGCATCACATAAATAAATGCGAATAAATGTGATTTACTAAGACAATACCATTTATTCAATAACATAAAATGTGTAAATTTAACTTCATCAACTTATACAAATTTAGTATTCAGCAAATAAACTAGAAAAAGAACACATCTAATTGAAACTTACATACAAAACCTGATCAACATATGCCTCCATATAAATCTTCGCTACCAACTCGCAAGCGAGTAAATGTAATCTTCCTTACAATATATTGTCAATTAAATAGCAGCTTTCTAATATTAAGAATAGCTTTATATTTATAGAATGTCAAAATTTCAAAACAACTGGCGTTTAATCAATTCGCGGTCAAGGTTAACTTTCCTGTCTATTGTGAAAGACGTCAAATAGTTTATTTTTGACCAAAAAATCTCAAATCAATTTAGACATTGTTAAACAGTTCCTTTGCTTACTAACTTACCCCGAATTCACATTAATGGGAAATTTATACATTGATTTTTTTTGCGAAAATTCCTCAGGAAGTGCGAAGTAAAAGCTTTGGTAACCGGTGTTAAGCACCTTTATTCGGTCACTTTGCCGAAGCGTTTTTCTCTATTTCTTACTATCAGATCTCTGTATCTGTTTAATGATATTAAATTTTAATGTTCATACATTTCTTCTATGTTACCTCGAATGGTATATGTGTTGCAATTCTCATTGGAATTTTCCAAGTTTTGCCCTAGTCTCTCGTATTTCTACATGATACAGCTACCACTTACCTAAATAAAAAATTGTGTATGTCCAACAAATTTTCATGTTGTAATACGCACAAATAGTTTAAATAATATAATTTAAATTCATAAATATAACAAAGCAACTACGTAGACAGAGAAAATATAGTATGCTTCAAATTTGAATGGCAAACGAGTATTTCTGAATTGTATTTTTCAACTTTTAACTAACAGTCTAAATTATAATTATCATTTACCGACAGCTTACACATACATTTGTATCCATTGTTTCTAATATAAAGCCCCTTTATTTGTGCAATCTAATTATAACAACATCAATGCTATGAGTGACTTAAAGTGACTTCGAGGGGAAAGTCTAAATCCAAAAAAGTTTGTTCCTCCTTTGGAATCACGCGAACTTTTTAACAGGGCTTAGTGGCTTATGTTAGAATCAAGAAATTATTTAATCAAACTTTTAATAATTGACGCCCCTTGAAAAAAGAAGAAGAATGGTAACACGTGTCTAAGAACATGGGAAGAGCTCACATAAATTCTTGGTGTGTGTGGATCATTTGTCACACCGTAGCATGGTGTTACTGATTGCCATTTCTCAGCAGGTATCAATTGAACTTTAAACCCCATGGCGAAGTACATTATTAAGCCACTGGAACTGTGTCTACCTGTGTTGATACGTGTATGTCCGACACAATATAATAAGTTTGAGTTAAGGTACCCGTATTGCATGCAGTAAGTTATGATATTGGCATTATCATGTAAGGCTTATATATTGGGTAAGCATAGGGCATAAAATCACGTTTGTTAATGGGCTTAATTGATTTGGTATCGCTATTGCATCTTCACTGTATTCGTACAGTTGTCAGTATTTTTTAATTTATAAATTGCAAATACGTAGAAGGTCGAGTAGATAAGGCGTAAGGTAAGATAAAGGTAAGGCAGAAACTGTCGGAATTGCTCTTTTTGTTAAATGACACATCACATATTTGTTCTTACATTTACATTTGGCTTGCATGTAAATACCTGTGCCCTGTGCCTTTTCAAATGTTGGTATATGTTGCAATGCTCATAAGACTTTGCTAATCAAAACTAACATTTGATTTTTACATACTGTCGATCTCTACAAAAGTTACTTTGTTATCTTCCTTTTTCTATGTTAATTTGAAAAAGAAAGCAAAACCGGGAACAAAAACAGTTTGCATTCCCTTCTTTGATTATAAAACGGCTTTTTAAAGATAATTTGTAGATGCAACAAAACATCATGGAATTTAAATAAACTCAACTCTTTTAGTTAAAAGTCTTTGAAATACATTCTTACAGCTCTCCGCAATTAATATGGTTTTTCACAAAAATATCAGAAACATAGTTTAGAGACAACTGAACGTAATCTAAAAACTAAAGTATAGCTTGATCAAAGATAACTAGATAAAACAAGCATCGTCTTATATATATTATTTATCAGAACCGACTTGTAACTCCTCTTACTGCTTAGCCTCTCACCGCGTAAGTTCGAGTCCCGTTCAAGGCGAAGGACTCAATGTGGGAAGGTCCTCCAGCTGACCTGCGGTGCACCATTGGTTCTACCCAGTCATTTGTTTGGAGTATTCTTTCACCAAAATAGCTGGACGACGCCATGATGATCATAATTGGTCGCGGCCATGTATTTAAAACAAAAAACAAACAAAAACAACAAATTATCAGAACATTTGTAGACCGCTATTTTTGTCTTCATTGAAATGCATAATGCAACTGTGTACAATACGGTTACTAGTAAATCAAGACAAATTACATCAGACTTTATCGGCACTAGAAATGAGATAGCACTTTAAACTAAACATAATGGTTTTCTAATTGTTGTCCTAGTAAAGTATCTCCTTTATTGTCAAAATACATTTTCCTTCTGGATCTAAAATTTACAAGTAGTATAAAACATGATGTAAGTGGATTGTTTATTTTCCCCCCAATTTTGCAACCTTTATCTTAGATATTTTTTAACAAAAAAATCGTATATTTTAGTCCAACAGTATTCCATAATATTGAATAGATCCGTACTTGTTTATTATTGCCTTGGTGGGTCGGTCAGAAGAATTTACGAAAAGATCTGGTAAAGCAATTCATCTGCAATAAAGATCGAGTATAGACACGCAAAATATGACATTGTTGCCATCTCTACAATTATATAGTCCTTTAAATTTCCAAAATACGTAAACGAAGATAGGAAAATGTATGCCATCAATATAACAATTGTGACAGAACAACAAGCTTGCATAGTCTTATCTCACTTTACAGTAGCTATTCAATTAAATATTTCAAACTTATATTTGTACATAAATATATTACTGTTCTCAGAGTAATATAATAAAGATGTGCTAAGTACAGTGAACATTATAGAATGAAACATTTGTGTACTGATCTTTGGGGTGATGAAAATCTGCTTTGTTGTAAGATCTTTAAAGAGAATAACAGGAAATTGGACAATATATCTATATGGAGTCATCTTTATATATCAAAATAACATAAATTTATAAGCGAGGTGAGTGTGACGTAAAACACCGCTTTATCTTGAATAGACTTTGAATTGCAGTTTATTGGAATCCATTTCGTAACATTTTCTGCGATCAAAAATATAAATAAACCATCAAGTTGGGGTGAATTTTGGAATTTTAAAATCTTTAGAAGGAATTAAAATTAACAAAAGAAGCAGGTTAGTTTGTTGCTTTTTACTATTAACGTTAAATATTTTGATTATATGTAAGGAAATTAGAGAGTTTTAACTAAGAAAAATAAATCGTTGCATCGGTAAAACCTAAATGTTTATGACGTATTTAATTTTCTTGGAAATAGTAAAAAAATACAAAACAAGACAAACAGCTCTCAATCAGAAATTATTGAGTGGACGCGTTAGCTCTGATCACTTTTAAAAAAAAAATCGTTAATCAGCCTTAGATGCCACTATGAAAAATTAAAGAAAATAGCAATATTTATCACTTTCTTGAAAAATATCTGGTTATTGGTCTCCCCAAAATGGTGATGATAGATAACTGTTTTAAGAAGTATTTGACCTTACTTCAATTATAAATAAGTGGTCAGAAGGAGAAACAAGCCCACCTTGTTTCAAGTAGACACTTGTACATGTCTATTTAAATATTCATTTCTGAAACGAAATATGAATGCATATTTTAATTTAACTCTCATTAACTCTAAAAATAGAAAAAATAAGTGGTCGCATTCCAACTTTTATTTTCGAATTAAAGTCCGTTTGCATTTACTCTTGAGAAACCACTGGCGACTTCCAGTTATATTCGTACTTTATCGTAAATCATCTTAAAACTCGTCTCAGTCAGGACGAAATCGCAACTTAAGTCACAATTCTGTCAAAAATTGAGGCCATTTTTATGTAGATCATAAAGTTCCCATAGACAGACATGACAGTTATACGTTGCAAGATAAATGATGTAATAAAACTTTACAACCGTCTGTTTATACTGTGTTAATAATTTGTAAAAGGAAATAACAAAGCAAGACTGAGTCGATTAAAATATTGCCAGTATGAAACGTTAAGTGACGTCATTAGGAAGAACTCATTTTTAAAAACGAATTTTGCGGTAATTCAATAGTTTGTCTTATTACTCTGTCGTTAGAAACCTTTAGGTTGCGTGGTTTTTATCTCCTGTACATATTGTACATATGTTGATAGTTATTTTGTTTGCATATAAATTCCTTTTATCAGTGTTTGTTGCATTTCTCACTTTGATGGGATATTTCTATTTACACTGTTTAATTGTGAGAAAAACCTGAGGAAGTGTGAGGTTGGGGCGTTTTACAAACCAGGGTTAGCACCTGAGTCGATCCTTTTGCCGACTGACCTTTCCAAGGCGGTAACTGGTGTGTTATGTCTCGTCTCTGTGTTTTTGTCACCTTTATATTTACTCTGTATGCCTTTGTCAAGTGGTAGTTCAGATTTAAATATTTGTGGTAATTACTATAGGACATTTTCTTATTTTCCTATTCGGAGTTTTTAAATTGCCGAGATTTACTAAGCGTTTGCATCAATATCTCAAAAATCATTAGACACATAAGCCTCAAATTTTGAAAAGGAAACTGCAAATATAAAAGCTCTGTTTTCCTAATGGTGACAGACCTTATTATAATTATGACTGTCATACACTTGTTCAGATAGAAACCCTGCATTCCTGTCGTTCCTGTCTAATAATAAAAAAAAATATTTATTTGAATTTACAAAAACTAGCGCGGAAGCAATAAATCGTTCGAACGTGATGCCTTAAAACAGACACATTACATCAATACTTCGGTTTTCTAGAAACATACAAGCAACCAACCATTAAACAACAGTAAAACCTTAATTTCAAATCGGTCCATATTTCTTAACGTAGACATTGGATTTAAATGTCCTTTTGACATGCATTTAAGTGTTTTTACTTATCCTACCATGCATATGGCTAACCGGTTTGTGAATCACGCCCACAGATTTGCCTATTATGTTTTCATATGTTGAGAAAGGCATCAGATAAACTTTATTTGTATGTTTTAATGATAAAATGTACGTTAAGAATCAGACACAAGCTGCAAAAGAAGTTGATCAAACCAACGACCTTTAAAAGTTGTCTGGACCGTTGTGTTGTATTATATCAGTGTTGACATTCGAAACAAACGTCTTCTGGAAAGTGAGAGTGACATAACAAGCAATACACACTTCACTTTTGTAGATTGTATTGGATCTTTTCGAAACATTATTAAGACAATGTTCTATAAGTATGTAGGTATTATGTCGAAATCGTTTTTTGTTTAAAAAATATGATGTTTCATTTATCGGATTGTCTATTCAGTGTTTAATTTCCTTTTCTTTTTTTGTGTGTTGGCTTTGCTACATAATTGTGTATGGTTAACAGTTTATACGTTCTTTTAGACGTTAACGATGCGGAAGCCATCTCCTATATACATGTATATCATTTGAATATAACAGGATCATAAGACAACTACTGCATAACAGACAAAGACAAAGTGGTCAATAGAGAATAACGTCACCTGATATACATATACATACAGTTGATTTAATTAGTTTGCTTTTAGTACTCTATAGCATGTAAATGACTTGTTATCGACATTATACAGCCCACATTATTACTGGTTTGAATTATGGCTGTGTCATAGCCTAAATATTCAGAATCTAAGTTGAACCCTTAAGCAAAGATATTACTTAATGAGCGATCGTACTGATAAAGATTCAATGGGGGTTTGAATTATTAACACTTAATGCAAATACATGGTAATGGATTGTTAAATCGAATACGACGGTAAGTTAAACTGACCCGATGAATTTTAAGGGAAAGCATGTAACAGTATTAGATAAGGGCTCTGACATGATTTTCATTGAAAATATTAAACGAGTAGAATAAAACCATACGAATACAGGCACTGATTTAAATAATGGTTTTCTTTGTTTGTGTCAATAAAGTGATTAATTTGGTGTTTGAAAACAAGACATTTTTTTTTCTAAATATATATCAATATAGTGTATGCATATTACGTCATTAGTTATGGAGAAGTTTGAAATAATTTGCATGTATTTCAAATTGTTCTGCTATCTTGAACGTCGTGTAGTGGAGGCGTTTGGGTAGTTTATTGCATTTGTTGTCATTTTTGTTTTAACAAATTATTTATTATTTTCTTCCGTTGCAGATATTTATTGTTTTGTTCTGTTAGGCATATCAGACGATACCCTGCAGGAGGTGCAAATGTGGAGCTCCGGTAATCTTCATTTAAACACCTCTGTCAACGCTCGTACTAATTGATAGATCCCAGAGGTATTTCTGTTCACTTTTAGTGTGCTTAGTCGTCTCTTTGTTTCTTTTCAGTTTTACCTTTTCTTTTTTACCGGCAGCAACAGCTCAGGTGGTAGAGAGTCGGTTTGTGGATCGGGAGATCGTGGGTTTAAACCCCGACCGGGTCAAACCAAAGACTTTCAAGTTGGTAGTAGTGGTTTCCCTCCTAACGCTCGGGGCTAAGGGGACAGCATTACGCCTGACTCGTCGGTGTCAGTATAATGAACCGGCCGGGTTCAGTCCTTGGGCACCTCATAAGTGCCCCTTTGCTATAATGATAGAAATGTCGCTGCATAGTATCGGCAAAAAAATGTCGGCTTATCTCATCCCATCCCTTTTCTTTTTATCAAACTATGATACACTTATTCCTGACTAAATCCCTAACACATGGGCTTAGATCATGCGTTTGTCCTTTTTTACATGAACATATTTTCTTCCTTTATGTTAATACATTAAAAATCACATAGTACAAGCATGTTTGCTTGAATTACAGCGCCGACAAAGGACTAATTTTAACACACATTCGCATGTTTATTGTTTATTGGGTTTATCGTCCCACCAACAGTCACATTAGCATGTGTGTCCGTGTAATTTAAAAGCAGACAACAATATTGTTACTAGATAAATATTTTATGAGTCGTCTGTGAGTATTTTTATGAGTATTGCCAAACATAGTACTTGTAAACGTTTTTTTGTTCTCCGTAAATTTGACAGATAAACTGAATGCACAAACTGGAATAATGTTTAGCAATTTAATAGTGTACAATAAGAATCAACTTATTTCAAACTCTCAATGAGGAATAATATCTTTAAATAAGGGAAATTTTCTTTGGCAAAAACATCAAATATTGTTAAGACCATGTGTTTGAAGGACAGCATATTTGTGGAGACGTTATATTTGGTTATACAATTTTCAAACCAGATTTAGATTTTATTTTAACCGTTGTTAACAGATAATTAACAATCTTCTCTGAAAATATATTACTTAAGAAAGTTAAACTTTCATTCCTCTGTTTATACACATGTTCCAGTTATGTATTACAAATATGCTTTGATTAAATTAATTTGTGCAAGTACTCAGTTGCATAAGACACGGTATATTTTGAATAAATTAAAGTACACAGTAATCATTTACCTAAATCTTTGTCTTTAAAGGTTTTCTCGGATTAAGTGTTCTTTTCCAATTCACCTTATCATTTTGATATTATGTAGTTATTATTTTTTTTTTCATAATTTTGACCTATATTTTGAAATCTTGGATAAACCTGGTGCAACACATATTGACCCAAACTGCATGTCGAGGTATGCCCATGACAAAACGGTCTGGTCATTACATGAAGGTAAGTTGGTTAGACTTTTCTCAATGTGTTCTATGTGTTCATAGCGCATCATACATTTGTATATTGATGTCACAATAGAAACAGTCCGAACATGACGTTTCTTTATAATGAAGTGAATTTTCAACACGAAATGCGCTGGTACTAATGTATGAACCCCCGAGAGATAAAATAATTTGGGAGATAATATGCGGTGCAACCGACAAATTTTGTTATTCGGTTTCATTGCAAATTGATATTTTTTAATCATTATAAAATAATTATTAATTTATCTTTGTTTCAATTTTTTTATACATCAGATTACTGTTTCTGCATGAATTTAGTAATTTTGTAAGGGTTATATGTGCAATTAGAGTATGCATGAAATCAAATTATTGAATGACATCGGCAGGAAAATGTAGTTATGGCTCTGGATACTCATATTCGATCTCAATTGTGTATTAATTAATCCGTTTACAAATAATGACTTCATCATATAAACTGGAGTTTCATGTCCACTTTACGTTAGCAGGACACTGCACTATCTTGTTTACGGGATTTGTCATTATGTTGAACCAGATAATTTAATGTAGATTAGCAACATTGTGAAGTCGTCCACAGTTCGAGTTACAAATTATTCATCATCGCCAGCAGCAACACAGCAACAGCATCAGATTGACCAAACTAGCCCCATTTCGATGTAGGTTTAAATTGAGGTATAACTATTTGATGTGCAAGCCTTCAACAATGCTTTCCTGTTAGGTTTGTGTAAGTATAAACAGGTGCTAAAAAGGTAGTTTTTATACATATTGTCGAGACATAGATATCGTCATTTCTGGACTTCCAATGATTTGTAGGAAATAAGGAAAAAACCGAAAATCTGTTTAGAACCAGCGGTAGATCAGATATATGAGCATCTTAAATGTTAGTGTTCATCCAGAAAATAAGTCTTATTCATGAACATGTGCCTGCTTCCAACGCATCGCTCACTTCAAACACTTTACGTACACTTTGGAATAAAATTACTAGGACTTTAAATATATTTAAATATAAAGTATATTTGGTATTGGAATGTCGAATCATTCTAACTAAAAACTTACTATTACAACGCATTTAAATAATTTTCTTGTGTTTCATGTCTATTTTTGTAAATTATTACAAAAATTCTGTCCATTTGTGTAATTTTTCTAAAAGCAGGATTACAACCTTACTCTCTAGATTACAAAACAAACCTTATTCTTTCAAATGACGTCATACATGCTTAATTTAATGACGTTCTAATTAACGGCTAAATTTACGAAATTGTTGAACTGCTTTGTTGTTGTTTTCTTCACACTGTTCTTCCATGGGTAGAAAAAGCAACAATTAGGATGTGCGAAGTTAAAGACCGCCCTGATTTTCCATCCCATACTTTTGCCAACTGACAATTCTCATGTTGTAGTTGTCTATGACTTGGGTTATTAATCCATACTTTAACTGCAAAATATTAACTAGATTTGTAAAATATAATGTAAAGAAATTATATTTTTATCGTTATCAAGTTTTAATTGGTATACACTCGAAACATACATGTTATTGACCAGGATATATTGGAGTCCAGTCTGTCGGTCGATCGGTTAATCGGTCTGTGGAAGCGCCTGAAGACGTAGTTTGTCCATACTATTGCTGGCTAATGATGGTCGGATTTTGATAATTCTTTCCTGGACCAGTATATATCAAGCATAGTTGAGCATATGGTTCGCACATTATGACCAGGTTAATTACTTTGAGGAATGTACTTCTAGAGGTGTTGATGTTTAGGAAATCTTTTGAAAACAATTGTTGCTTTTCAAAGTACAGCTATGCTTACTGCCCCAGAGCTATATGACCACTATGTTTAATGGGAAACGAAACAAAGTTTATGGAAATATTGCATGCCTAATACAACCATTGTCAGCAAAAGATAAGCAAGTTTAATTTTAGTATAATGTAATCTTATTCATATGAACAATGGTTTGCTTTTAGTGTTTATTTTAAAAGTAATAATAGTGTTTGCCACAAACATCGAACACTCAAGATTAACGAAATACCTTATAATTTAACGTGACCCAACCCGTTTTACTGATGTTGCCATATTTCTGCTAAGAGATGTTGCTTTTAAATTGGCAAAGACAAATGCTTATGTTGACATATTACGATTATTACTGTGTGTGTAATTTTTAGACATTTAATTGTTCAACTGTACCATGATTTATGGAATTCAAACCAAAATGAAACGCACAAAATCAACATTCAATCCTTAAAATACAACCTTTTTCGTTGTTTACACTAAGTGGCTCTTATGTTTTATGTAAACTTTATATTACCACAAATTTAAGTTCGCATTAAAGAGGATATAGTCAACTGCGTTTCACTGAGAAATGAAAAGCTGTCACTTAGTTGGGATGAGCCAATTAGATTGAAATAACACACAGTGTTATATACAGGAGTACACCAGCGTTTAAGGCTACGCTAGTCAGGTTAAAGGGTTGTTTATCGTGGTAGTATTAATGACGTTTTTCGAATGACGTAGCATTCGCGTAACAGCTAGAAAGAAAAGGATCATGCTAGAAATTAATTTTAATATTTTTAACTGGGTTTCGTGAATGTTTTGAAGACGTCTACATTCTAGAAACTTATTTGGGTCGATATAGGGGCGTGTTAGCCGATTTAAGTTTAAGTTTAAGTTTAGACATATAGTTTGGAAATACGTGCAGCTTCTATATTAAACATTTCTGTGTTGAAACTTACTTGGGCTTACTATATTCTACAGTAATATAAATATTATTGTGTTGGATTTGGAATTATATTAATTATTTTCGTGTATTTTTCTATCTTTGGATTATTTCTACTTAGCGTATCTACGAGGACATTCTACCAAAACCTTTCAGGATTATTCGACGTTAGATTATTAATTGGACTATTAAAGGGACACATCCTAAAGTGACAAACTGTAAGCTAACATTTATGTTGCATTGTTAAATTTTGTCTTATATATTTGTTATTATTTTGTTACGCAATAGATTCAATTGTTTATTAAAATAAAACATTATTGTTCTTGTTTGTTGCTGGCTTGTTCTTTCTATTACACCATTTCGTCGTTTAGTAAACGTGCCAGTTTATTAATAAATCTTAAATAGCGATACAGGTCGTAACCGAAATTGGGGGCTCGTCCGGGACTTGAAACATTATAAAATAACTTTGCGATTTTGTGTTTTTTTTAATTAACTTTTTTTGTGAAAAATATTTCTACAAACCAGCAACAAGCTACCATGGCATTTAATCGTAACAACAGGTTGTAATCAAAGTCAGCACTTCTGGATATTTTTTACACTGTAAAATATTACAATTGTCGAAAACGTTTTACATTTTAGTGTCTAAGACCGTACACGCTTGTTCTTGTTAAAATAACCATTCAATATACTATGTTAATTAAAACTGAGGAAAATATAGGACACAGCGACTATTGTACTACGCGTTTCAAAGCCTCGCCAACACCGCAAATTATTTTTAAAGATAAATTTCCCCTAAGACATTAAATAAATCCCCCATGCTATGTAGCTATAAAATACAACCCTAAGTACGGATATTGACCAGTGAGGACTTCTAAACAATAATAATTGACTGGTTTGAAGATTCAGAAAGCATTATATAAAGTTTCACGTTACCTGCAGAGTCCAGGGAAATTGTTTCGACGTGCCCCATGATTCTAGAAATGAACTTTCTCGAACCGCCATGTCATGCTTGGTCGACAGTTTTGATTGATTTGTTAACGTTTCTGTTGTTTTTTTTTCATAGCTTATTTCATAGGTGTTTGATTATGTTTTTATTCAATGCGAAATAAGTTTTTTTTTTATTTTATTTTATTATTCTATTTTCAACAAAGTAATTTACAATGCAACAGAACTTCGATTTTGTGTTTTTGTTTTTCATCTTACAGAAGGATAAATTTATGCCACTTATTTGCCACGATTAGAAGATCAGATTGCAGCAGATAGTGACAAGCCAGTGATTGTTCATCCGTGGAAGACCTGCCGTACAGGCAGCAATTAAGAGAGCAATTTGGGGTATTACTTTTGCCGATAGCGTCGAATTGTGATGTTGTAGTGTAAGTGTTAACTTTGTTGTTATAAGGTACATGTTTATATTGCCAATGTGTGACATTTTCTTTCACTTGCACCCGTGTGTTGGTTTAGTTTCCATTCTACGTACAAAGACCGATAACGCATTTCGGTAAAATGAAGAGTTAATAATACAGTTATCTACCTTTGTAGGTACATTTCTCCTGGTGCAGTTAGGAATATGAACGTTTTCATGGTTTGTTTCTTACTGTTAATTGAATGAAAAGGTTAGTTGTTTCGTTTATGTATATATATATATATAGTCGTGTACGACATCATAGTATCTATCATGAATGCATACTGCATTCTTTCTTTTTTTACAAAACTTTCAAACCGGTATCAGTCAGTGATCTGGTTTGGAATTGAAAGTAGTATATTAGACACATTTTAGGTAGTGCAGACATAATAAACCAATTTATCACGTGACTTCCCCTGTTTTACATTCAATCCACTCATTACATATGTTCTTATATAACACTTGTGTAATACAGGTTTTTGATTGATGACGTCATCAACGTCATCATTCCTAATGCAGTATTCCTCATACTACTTTTTCAGATATTCTTGTTAAAACTTCGTAAACTCCTATGTTGCGAAAATAGTCATGTGATGAAAAGAATCTGATACTAAAAACATCGGCTGTTTTACTTTACAATCATCATCCTTTGATAGTATGAACAGTCGGCCCTGCCATGAGAAATTCTGTTTGGGAGAATCCGCACAAAAATACTTCCACTCTTTACTCGACCATTTTCCATAAAAAGAAAAAAGATTCGTTTAAAACATGACTAAACTGTTATTTTTCATTAATTAAAATGATGTTGTCCAAGAAAATGCATAAAACCGCGACAACAAAGGGTTTAAGAGGTGGCATATAGACTATACATACTTAATGACGTCACACTACGATAACTAACTAGTGAGTTACCAGAAACAGCGGTAGGTTATGTGATAACATACAGTTTTGATTAATATTATACGAACCCACAGACCTCAGTTTTAAGCAGTTGGCAGTTATTCTAGACGAAATCAAAATTATATTCAACATGACGTGAGGTAGAAACATTCTTGGAGTTTTAAGGCCTCATAATTTAAACAATTGTGCGTTGACAGTGTATATATTTATCGGTTTGTTGTTATAAACTACATGTTTATATTGCCAATGCGTGACATTTTCTTTTCACTTGCACCCGTGTGTTTGGTTAAGTTTTCATGCTACGTACAAAGGCCGATAATGCATTACTGTAAAATGTAGCGTTAATGATGCTGTTATCTACCTTTGTAGGTACATTTCTCCAGGTGTAGTTAGGAATATGAACGTCTTCATGGTTTGTTGGTAACTGTTAATTTTATGAGAGAGGTGTGCTGTTTCGTTTATATATTTATATATAGTCTTGTACGACATCATATCATGAATGTATATTGAAATCTATTTTTTTTACAAAACTTCCAAACCGGTATCATTCAGTAATCTGATTTGGTATTATAAGTAGTATATTAGACACATTTTAGGTAGGGCAAACCTAATATTTATCACGTGACTCCCATTGTTTTCAATTGAATTAACTCATTACTATTATTATCCTGAACTCGTTTATTAAATGTTTGTATAAAATGACTCGTGTCAGATCCTCTATATATTCAATTAAACGAAAGCTCTTGCCAGGGCGTACTTAAGGAGGCCTTTTTAATGTGGCTGTTTGTTAACATTCTCTATTTATTAACTATCTTGGCGTCCTTTTCTTATATATATACATATATATATATATATATATATATATATATATATATATATATATATATATATACATACATACATATATATATATATATATATATATATTTGTACCATCCAAAGTTCATATACAATAAGTACATATATACGTTTACAGCGTATAACTGTTGATTTTTAAATAAAGCATGGGTGTAATTGTTTTACCTAACTTATTGTTTAAGCATACTTACTTTACCATTTGAAGTTTTCATATAATGTAACAGTAAAGTTATCCATATAGGATCATTCTGTTTTATGCCGATTAAGTATTAGGTGTTTATCGAACTGCCCACAATTTACCAAGAACTTAGCCATGGTACTAAGAGTACAATTTTCATTTCAACACAGTGGGAAAAGAGCAAAGAAAACATACAAAAGTAAGCAAACAAAATATCACGATTAACACACTAACTAACAGAGTAAATGAACATATAGACATTGGGGTGGCTGTGACGCAGTTTGGCGTTGATTTTGATTCCTTCAAGAGAATTCGTCGTTTTAGACTTTCTGTCACTCTTAACCCACTGGCCAGTTTCATAGTCCTTAAATTTAAATTCAACGCCCTCCATGCTACCTTCTCATAGTCCATCACGATGTTTTCTGGGGAGAGTCTGTTCAAAACGTTCGCTGCGGACTGAAGGAGAGTCAGGAATCTGACATATGTTGGTTGTTGCTTGTTAGGAAGAAATGCGTACACAAGTAGGCACATGTAGCCATCCGCCATGGTATGGATGGTGTAATGCTGGTAGAAGTATGCTGGTGAGGAGTAGAATGTTTCATCCATGTACCATGTTTCTGCAGCTGCTGGTTCAGATTGCCATTGGTCGCAAGTATCCAATTCTGTGTTACCGTTGTCTGCTAGTAGGAATCTCTCCCCGGACAATGATTCAGACCACTTGCCACCTAGGTTGACATCCTCCCTTCTTTTAAGAAGCACTGGTCGAGTTCTTAAGCAGTGCCCGTACAGACCAGCCTTAGCAAAGTAATATGCAGGTTGTTTTGCAACATCTGTATCCCACTCAACAGACCGAGTATCAGCAAACATGTCGTTGATAATTGATGACACTGGCTCTATAGACTCTTTTACTCGATTCCGGACTGTACTCGTGATATCTGCTGCTGTGATAGAGGCTTCATCCCTTGGGTGATTTGTCTTCTCCAGAGATTTTCCTTAAGGTATTATTCTTGGTTTTGCCTTTGACATTACAGGTTCTGTGTTCATAGTTCCAATATCTAGTTTATTTTGTCTTCAAGCTGAACATGTAACCGTTGTATACCAAGGTTCGATCGCCCCCACCCCCCCCCCCCCTCCCCCCTCCGCTGAGACAAGTGTTTATACGTTAATAAAACAAATTAACAAAATTACTAAATATCTAAACGCCAGTTATATCATATTGAACGCTTGATATTCATAAAACTTTATGTTTTATGTGACTTCTTTTTCTAACAGTATAGAATATCCAGGTTAGACAGAAGTGAGAAAGTGGGAAATCTATAAATTGGGAAAGCGAGACTAGTGAAGTCTTAAAGTTTGGAAACTGAGACTAAACCAAGTATACTAGACCTATGACATTACACACAAGCAAAAAAATGAAAAAGGGGAATTAAATTATCTTAAAGTTTTTCTAGTTTTTACTCTATAAAAACAACAACTTTAATTAGCATTTCATCACTTAGACAGCAAGGATATTCTTGGAAACATGATAACTAGAGAAATAGGAACATAAAAAATATAAATTTGGATAAAATGTGTAACTCAGATGTACAACAATCGTGTTTGACAAGAATAATTCACTTAGTGTAAGTTTATAAAATGCACGTATGTTAAATCTTATATATTTTCTGTGTACAAAAACTTACTTGTCGTCATTACCTTAGTAAATGAATGATATTAGATAATATCAAGAGTTGTATCTTTTTAAAATTACCCTGCTATACTAAATGTAAACATGATTGAACAGACCACAATATTTCAACAGTAACAATGTTCTACAATGTGGAATCCATTACAATCCGGACAATTTGGGCAGTCCGAATGAGATTATGGAGTGTTAACGGTACTGACTGACTAATGCCCTGGCATAATAAATCTTAACAATATCACCCCAAATCAAATAACTGAAAAATAATTGTTCAATCAGTAGTTCAAAAGTTCTTTTCTAAGTCATACAGAAGCATGTTTTTGAACATTTCAAGTGAAAGCGTTTATTGATCAAGGTTACAGCAAATGACTTTTCGAAAGCGGTATTTTAGGTATTTTAGGTATGTAAAATAAATAACCAATGGCTTTAATCACTAATCATCCATGTATTACTTTTATGATTTGTCTAGAAAAGGGTTCACAAGAAAGAAGAGTAAGATACACTTACCTGTAGTTTGGTAAAGAACTATGTAGAAAGGTCATTGCAAAGTGCTTCAAATGGAATTTCTTCTTTACTGCAGTTTTTGTCTGGTATGGATTTTCAATATAATCTTAACACTCAAGTTCACCTATTCGGCAAACTTATCATTAACTATAAACTGTGTTTGCCAAGAATAATTCACTTAGTGTAAGTTCATTAAATTGCACGTATGTTAAATCTTATATATTTTCTTTATTCATTATTATAGCCTAATGACATATTAAAGAAGACTTAATATGCTTGAGGGACCCATGTATTGCGATATTGACCGAGGACGCAATTAGGTCCGTAAAATATTTTGACCCAAACATATTTGTAATATTATTATATCCATTTAACTAACATAAAATCAACATTCACAATGCATTTTAAAATTTGTTTACATAAAATATATCAATAAACTACTTAAATGATTATGGATAAAAAAACTTACTCTAAATGTGATACCATAGAACTACCATAGGACCTTCAAAACTTAAAGAAATAAATGAAACATTTTATTTGTTTAAAGCTCGTGATAACCTTACCGAGTCAACATTTGACCAAACAAAGCGGTTGCAATTCACAAGGTATATGATCTTCATTTTTTTTAAGACATTTTCTTTTAAAAGTGCCTTTTTTTAGTAATTTGTCAGCGATGACAATATAAAACTCTTAAAGTAGTCATATTATTTGAATGTTTATAATGGTTTGTACATTGTTGGACGTGTTTGATTACATGTTTCTGGCGCCTTTGTGCCTCCACAAATATATAAATGTGCTAAAGTGATATAACAAGTGGGTGCACAAACCATTGTAGAGCAGGATCTTTACAGTGTCTGGGCAATATTCTGAATGATTCAGCCGTGTAGTAAAAGCATTCTATTTCTGCAGCCATATCATGTCATTGATCTGGAACTCGCTAAAACGTATAGATGGTCTGCAGTACATTTGGAATATCAGCAACACAGTATAATGCCACAAAATGATTAAAATATAACGACTTCTTGAAAACGGAAATGAGACAATAAAAATCTATTACAGAACCATTTAACCTATAAGACATTACGGCATACAATTTATCGTTATCTAAAAAGGGACCTTTTCTGTTCACAAGAACGAATTGTTTCGAAACATGTTATCTAAGACAATTGTTTTGGAAGAATTTACAGAATAATAAATATTATAAATTTACAATGACATAAGATGGGAATAATGACTTCCTAAAGACTTGAAAATCATCGACCGAAGCATTTAACTGTAGTGTTTATAGCAGATTTATGCCTTTTCATTGACAGTATCAAGTCCGAATTTAAGATTTAGTTTTTTCATTCAATTGTTTTAAAATGCCTTATTAGACGCCCTGATTAACCCGAGCCAAAGACCTTATCGCGAGACGGTATCGGGGTATGGTGAACACTTAAATTTATGAGATAAGGGCCAGACGGAGCTTAAAATTGCCGCAAATTCCATCACTCACGTGACCTAATTGATACATTACTTCTGCTGGTGCACGATTACAAACATGACCGCTTTGAATGTATCTGGCATATATATATATATCTACTTTAATTAAATCATTGTCAACAAAGAACAGCGTCATGTGGTAAAATGTTAATGATTCTTCATCTTAAATCAAAATACTTTTTTAATCTTGGCAAACTTAGTGATTTGGTTCATATCTACTCAATATTTATAATTAGGTGGTTTAATCATGGTATTATGCTTTCTGTAAAATGAGTACCAATTGATGTTGACTTTGTGTCAAACAATAAATTTGATTAATTGACTAATGTGATTCATTCATGTTTCAAGATATTTCTCATGGAATGCTAATACAATGTCGTTATAAACATTATAAAACTCTTTTCATTTAATATTTCGACCATTGCCTTACATGTGTTTGAGAGTCGCTTGTATAGCTCAGTGGTTACTGCCTTGCGCCATGGATGTGTTCCGCTGCAGATATTGAATTTACGAATATAAGCAATGACCAAGGCGTAAAACTATTAAGTCGGCTAAACATGCATTGGCATAAAAGTAGACTATAAATAAAAACTTTACCTTAATTTTTTATGCTTTCCTTTGTTTCAAGCTACTGTTTGTGGACTAAAACCCTTCCGATATTTTGTAAAGGCCAGACAAAAACAGTCTCGTCTTTTCCCTTCCTGAACGAGAATCCTTGTCGTCACGTTTTTACCCCGACAAAAACATCCCCTTACTTTTCTACACAATCAAACCCCTTTCGTAATTAAAGACATATAACAGCATGATTTTTAAGAAGGTGCCCTATGGTTCCAACCTACAAACATATTATTTCAAAATGTTGCTTAAATAATGTTTATGGAAGTTTAGGAAATAGTATATTATTCAGGCTCTTTTTTTTCTCTTTGAATTATATTCCAAACTCATACACAGTTCATATCATGGAATGGATAATAATAAATACCCGGTTCATTTTCACAGGCATGACAATAAAACAAACGGACAGACTAAAATCGAACAAGACACGTCAAGTTTTCTAGGTGAACCTACAGCCGTTAAATGCATGCTATGTACAGAAGCCTATTAGAGAATTCTTGACATCTGATATTGACTTTGCCTTTACCTGTACAACACGAGATGCATGTGAATACTAAAGCCTTGTCCCTCACAAAGCCTAATCATTTATAATAGCTAAACTAGAGCATGATAGTGTGAAATGAAATCATACCAGAAATGTCGATATATTAATTATGTAAAAGATGTGTGGGGTCATCAAAAGAGTTCATTAAATAACTTTTAGCTTTGCAAAACTGTGCTTGGAACAGATTTCTCATTAATTAATTAAATTAAATTAATTAAACAACGAGTGTAAAAATTGAACATATTTTGGGACCACATTATATTTTTAAAGACACTTTGTAATTAAAGTACTTTTGCAACCCAATTATGTGACAAATGTTTTTAATGATTTTTTAAACGGAGGCGCCCGTGGTCGAGCGGTTTGATTCGTCTAATTGTATGTAGTCATATTAACACCATGCAAAATAAAGACCGAAGAATTTCTTTTAGATACATCGCAGCGACCAATTATGTCTCTACTCGACTTTTGTATGCATGGTGCAGCCCTACAGGAAGACAAGCGTGGGGTTGCATAAGAAACATTTAGAAACAACTTTATGTATATCTTGAACATAGTGTCATTTGGGTTTTTTCGCCAACAAACATATAATGTCAAAACAAAATAAGATTACATAATTTCATGTAATTCGGAATAAAAATGTATTATACAATTGAACAAATGGTAAATGGGTCAAGGTCATATAACACCGATATATAACATAATGCATAATCATAAATAACATAATAATATGTCTCATCGATACATATATCATTATACAAATTGTTTACTTATTCAAAACTGTAAATGTAATTTAATACATTGTCATAACAAATGATGTTTCTGTCAATTTAAATCAACTCTATTAAAATAATGGGTACAACTGTACTATATAAGATTATGTGAAACTTTTCAGCAAACACAAGATTAATAAAAGTGCATGGTCAATGATACATGTGTAGTCAGTTCAATACAATAAACAGGCAAGCGGGATATATTCAACAAATGAATCAAATATTCGATATAATTATATTTTTAAAACAGTGTGAGCGTGAGCATACGCATACTTTGTATAACAAATCTAGACGTTTGTAAACACCATTCCTACATATGGACCTGTACACACATTGTCATTCATACTAGTGAAATTAAACGTTACTGCGTCCTTCATCAAGATCATTTGATCAAGAGTTTTTGCGATATTATTTTTATTTTTACAATATACGTTGTCATAAGCTATCGTGTAGACGTGTCCTGCCTGTAGAATGACTCCACGACGTTCGTCACGCTGTACAACATCCACAATCACCTCCCCCATCCGCTCATGGAAGAATTGTATACATTCGAACAAACGTGTTTTGTACTCATAAATGCCTATTGTGGCTTCCGGGAAGCCCTGGTGGCACAAAATGACATGGGACAGATTTATATTACGATCGATTCTAACAAGGAAACGAGGTAACAACGGCATTGTAGCTCGCCTATCCGATGTCGGAAGTGTCAGTACATGTACTTCTTTCATTATCGGTGTTGCAGACTGAACCCGGCAAACATCAGTGCAGTCCAACGTGCCAATCTCCTTCACCTCGTGCATGATACGAGATAATTTTGTATTAAATACGAATTCGATTCCCATGATGTCCATTTTTTCTGCTTCTTGAATTTTTTATTCTAGTGCATGTGATGCTAGTTCAGTGGATAAAATATTAATAAACAGGGGACTCGTATTACCTTCCTTTGTAAAGAACTTCAGAGAAGCTTTTACTATTGCTTCGACTTCATCATTAATGGTTGTGACAGATTCTATTATAGAAAGATTTGCTTCTTTGATTTTCTTAGCTTCGGCAATTTTCGCATAAACAAGTCGATCGATATAATCCTTCATTTCGGTCCCAGCTGCTTGAATTTCACTAACGGCGTGTTCATACTGCTGACGGACCGTAGAGCCTGCCATGCTAGCTCTTTTTTTAGAACGATTGACTCGTGCAGTGAAATCATTCAGGTATTTACGAAGCAGGTTGAAATCTGCAGTTTGACTTGATTTCATTTCATTAATACACACTAGCTTTTTGCACGCCCTATGTTTTCCCACAAAGCATGCATTACAACCCAATTGGTTATGCGACTCGCAGTAGTATTCCAGAGGCTTGCCTCTATGATGTGTGCATGTCGTTGGCGCACGCTGCATCTGCTTGTGTGTTCTCATCTTCTCTAGCGACATCAGAACGTGGTCTCTCGTTATCTTCAGCTTGCAATGTCGTTTAAAGCAGTCGCTACACAGCATTTCGTCACAAGTCCCACACCAAACCGCTGCATATTTCCGATCATTGTCCATAAGGCACTGTTCACAGAGTTTTGACGCTTCGTGCTGTTTTTGCTGACGGTTTGCGACTTTTCCACTGACCTGATCAAAACATTTGTCCTTAGAAAGCGCCATTATCCTGCATGGAACAATACTACCTATATAAGATCCTTAACAAATCTATGATTAAAAATATGTTCTTTCTTAAATAGGAAATTCAGTATCACTGTTGATGATTTACACAATTAGAACATAAGGCAGCAAAAAGTCAATCGAATTACCTTATGAACGCATTAAGCTACATGGGTGTGTAATTTATTGCGAATTGTTTTGCCATATTTCTGCTTTATACGTTATTTAAGTAGTGTCATATATGAAGTGTAAACATCGGTTAATACGTCTTTATCGCTTTTTATAATTACAAATTATGTGAACATAGATTAAATTATAGAAAGTTCATAGCTGAGATGGCGTTATTAAGCGAGGAATATTGTTTTATTTGCCTGTTTCTTTTCAATAATTTATCTAAACTTTTCACTTTACACAAGCTGACTTATAGTACACATATCGATCATGAATATCTCAAATAAATCAGCATTCAATAGATTATACAAAGTAAATATGTAAGTCATAGAGTATGTAAAGATATACTATCGCCATCAAAGAGGGGAAGACATCAAAGACAACTGTCATAATAAACCTGTTTCTGTCGGTAACCTATTAACTTGCCCGGACATGTAAGGGTATGCGTGAAGGGAATGTGTATCTCCGTGTATCTTGTGTCTGCATTCCTATCCTCTTTTTCCTAAGAAATTCACGACCGTTCACTGGTAAAAACCGTTGTCTGATACATTAAATTGCAATATTATAAACACCATATGCAGTCCTGCGTTGATGATAAACAAAAATATTTATTGACTTTTAGTAATGTCCTTTAGCCTAAACTTTACATGTCCTAGTTAATACCCACAACAAACAATATTTTTTTCTATTTTTAATCTGCGGCAGTTGTTAATGATGATGAATTTTGATGGTGAGGAGGAGGAAATGGGGAAAGAGCAGCAAAAAGAAAAGGGAGATAAGTCCGATATTGTAATTTTCACACAGCGTGAAAATGCTATTAACGTCGAAGTGACCTACCCCTTCTATCTTACTTGATTGGGTAAGGGAGGTGGGGTCAAACCTAAATTTTCCGTGGGATTCAATGATAAAGTACATTGTTATATGGGCATGACATGTTCTGAATGAATTTTACATCCAGTATGTATGACTCTTTTATTTATGTGATGCAAATCACTGTGCTAAATTCTAAGAAACCCATAGTTGATCCGGCTGTTTAAAAGAACTCGCGCTGGAAATGGCTAACAACATGGGATTTTCAATTGACAATTTTCACATACAGCAACATCAAGGTGTATTTATTTTCTAACTCGCATCTTTACTTACATATAAGATGGTTACAATGCCATTGTTTTACTTCCTGATTGTTTCAGAGGCGGATTCAGAAAGGGTTAAAAAGGCGCAGCCATCCTCCGTACAATCCCCAGATCATGCAAAAATATATATAAA
The DNA here is from genome assembly GCA_007844125.1 of Sinonovacula constricta. Classification (NCBI taxonomy): domain Eukaryota; kingdom Metazoa; phylum Mollusca; class Bivalvia; order Cardiida; family Solecurtidae; genus Sinonovacula; species Sinonovacula constricta. The sequence continues at coordinate 31,197,040 of CM017564.1, read as the reverse complement.
ATTTTTTTTTATAAATATAAATTAGGCAAATATGCCTTTAATTTGAAAATACATATGCCTTTTCGTCTTTCACAAAACGAACGATCATCCGCCACGATTAAGGTCACGTGGCCTGAAGTATCCTGAGCCTGTGACAGAGATTACTGCCAGAGTAATATACACCGAGGATAACAATGCAGCCTGCAATTAAAAATATCAATATAGCTTTTGATAATGAAGAACTAATTGTAGCAGGCTATAATAAACATTTGGATTGGGGCTGGATTTTTGATACTGGACATCGAAATTTCTATCAACATTGATCGTTTAGAACATTCTGAAATTAGTCAATCCCAAACAGAGAAGCCGTAAATGCTTGCCATTTGTCGATATTTGCAACGTCACGATGAAATAAATGAAGCAGTATTATACATGTTATACAAGACAATGACTTTCAACCGAAAGCTGAAAGTTCCTAACATATGACTCGATATTTACACCAACTTTGTTGTATTTGTATTTAATATTTAAAACAATTTGGCAAGAGCAGTTATTTTGTTTGAGGATCATCTTCCAACTGTGTATAAATGGCCTTCCTTTTTGTTTGTTCGTTTTCCTCTCTGGTGATCATCTTTTAGTTTCTCTCCGTCGCCGAACTAAACTTTGCCTTCTTAGTCATATCATACACATTTATTGGTGTATTTCATACATTTATATCAAACTTTATCACTGCACATATTCCCGTGCATTCGGCCGACGGGATCACTATGTAATTTTAATTCCGCCCGATTTAAAATAAGTTTGTTTTGCTTTCATTCGGAACGTTGAAGCAACGTCAAATATTAACATGAAGTTAAGTGCATATTTTCTGTCCTTTTCTGAAATTTTAAATGCCACACGACTTCGAGAAACAATAATTTAAAACTGACTGTAAGCGTCTAGATATTTTAACACTGTTTCTTTACTGTATTATGAATTTAATTTATATTGTGTTGTTTTTTTTTTAGATAAATCGCAGCGACCAGTTTTGATCATTATAGCGACGTCCAGTTGTGTTGGTGGAGGAAAACGCCAGACACCTGTAGAACTGCCGGCACACAGCAGGACAGGTGGAAGATCTTCCCACATTAAGTCCTTTGTTCCGAGCGGGACACGAACCCACGCAGTGAGAGGCTAAGCATTTAGAGGAGTTACAAATCAGCGACTCAGCCACTACACCCTTATATTGTGTAGGAGGCAATGAGACTGTACACGAACATTTGGAGAGTCCTTGTCCTTAATGTTTCTTGGTATTTATCACCATGTTATATGGGAAAGAATTGTTTATTGACGTACGTATGATAGACATGTGTGGGATTATTTAAAACATTTATGTATATTTAAGTTATAACATGCATGTAAACGAGTTAAATCTCGAGTTTAGACTTTGCCATCTTAGGACATGCAGTGCCAAACTTTAACTTTCATTTTGTATGTGCGGGTGCATTTCAATTAAAAACAAATGTCTGTGTGAATGTTTACTGGAAGACAGATGGAAGAGGTACATTACTGCTTGAGGACACGTTTCCGGCAACATGTCTACTGGAAGACAGATGTAGAGGGTACATTTCTACTTTTGGATACATTGCCGGTGCACGTCTACTGTAGCATTTATCATTGACGACTACTAACAGTGTTCATTTCTATTAGAGTGCAAATGCCAGTAGAGCGTTTCTAGTGGATCAACAGTTCACAGTGCCATTTTAAGAAGAAAAAAGTCTAGGTGCATTACTAATTGAGGACAAATATCCGGGTGCATTACAAATTGAGAACAAATTTCTGGGTGCATTTCAATAAAAAGGCAAATGTTATTTGGACGCGGGGGGGAGTCCGGGTGCAGCTCTACTGAGAGACCAATGCCCGGGTGAATGTCTACTGTAGCATTTTACATTGAAGACAAATACAGGGTACACTTTTACTGGAAGGCAAATGTCCAAAATGGACTTCTCATTGAAGACAAATTACAAGGTACATTTTTACTGGAAGGCAAATGTCCGAAATGGGCTTCTCATTGAAGACAAATTACAGGGTGCATTTCTACTTGAAGGCAAATGCCCAAAGTTGAGGAAAACGGAGGCACGTGGTCGGGCACATTACTAGACAAATATCTATCTATAAATCAATCAATAAATCCATATATCTATCTATCTATCTGTCTATCTATCTATCTACCTATCTATCTATCTATCTATATATCTATCTATCTATCTATCTATCTATCTATCTATCTATCTATCTATCTATCTATCTATCTATCTATCTAATTATCTATCTATCCGTTGATATTACATAAAATATGTTCAAACATCTCAACCACAATGTGCCTAACGTGCATTAGTTTAAATTTTACAAAAAGAATTGAGGATAAACACTAAGACAAACCAAATAGATACTAATATAAAAGATAATTAGATGAAGAAATGTTAAAATATGCCTAACGTTCCAAACACATTTCCTCAGATACAATGTCATTAAAATATAAATTAACAAATTGGTAATTGGATTGATAACATAGTATTGGATTAAAATAGCTCTAAAGTGGTTCGTTTACGGCGGATGTGGCTACATCGGTAGAACCAGCAATGTTATATACCAAAATGTTCGTTAATATCTCTTGAATGTGGATCTGTCAGGAAATTGTTTTAAAGCGTGGTAAAAAACCGCTTAATTCAAAATGGCGTCCAAGTTTGTTACCATAAACAGTTGAGATTGGTAAAGTATTGTATAACTACCGGGTGTTGCTGTTGTTGTTGTTGTTGTTTTTTTTGTTGTTTTTTTTGTTTTGTATTTGTTATAAGAGCGAGCGTGTTGTCTCTGAAGATGAGTTTGCAGTCGCATTCGTAATAGGTCATTTCAGCGTTTATGTTTATAATACAGTGAACATAAAGTTGTCGAACATGTGTTAAATGTTAGGTCAAGGTCACAAATGGTCAAAATAGCTTAAAATACTGTTTATAACGTATTCATTTACACATTTGGTACTCGACAATTAATTTCAGTGTAAGGCCATTGAGCTGGCAGTCATTGAGCTGGTACAATCTCGGAGTTGTAACATATGTATAGGTAAATAAGAAAATGTCATATCAAAGTTTCCACAGATATTTAAATTTAATCTACTTTTAGACAAAGGTAAACGGGGTAAATATAAATGTGTAAACAAACATAGAGACGAGACATAACACACAAAAAGAAAAGTCATCAGTTACCGCCTTGGAACAGTTAGTCGGCAAAAGGACCGACTGGAGTGCTTAAACCCGGTTTGTGCAGCGCTCCAAACTCGCACTTCCTGAAGGTTTTTCTATCAAACAAAGAGTGTAAATAAAATATCCCGTCAGAGTAAAACAACTAACAGTAAACACCTGCTTCGGGAGTTAAAACAGATACAATGAACTTATATACATACAAAATATCTAGTAATAAAATAAACTATCAACTAGCTTGATCTTGTTTATGAATTGTGGTGGGTTTTTTTCTTCAGGACATAATATTTACATAAACATAATGGTACTTTTCTTAATACAATGTATACTGTATAAATCCTCTACAAAACTTACATTTCTCGTAATACGACTATCATAAAGGCAGGCATTTTAAAAAAAACATTACAAAACTGTACATTTTTCTCAATATGACTTGCAAGAGCGGTCATTGACAAAGCAATTATATGCATGCAGCTGTAACGAATGCAGTCGCCATCATCGCCTAAAAGTAGCCAATTCAAACATGTACAATCTTCTTGTTTCAAGGAATACCTGCAGCACTTGCCAGTAAATTATTTTCACATATTTAATAACATGTAGTGTGCCTTAGCAATCACTTGATGGTGCTAACGGTTTTTCTTTGGATAAACAAATGCAATGTTCTACAGTAAGTAAGCAAGAAGAGTTTTCTACAGTAGGATAACAAGCACTGTTTTCTGCAGTAAGACAACAAGTATAGTTTTCTACAGTAATATAACAAGCACTGTTTTCTGCAGTAAGATAACAAGTACAGTTTTCTACAGTAATATAACAAGCACTGTTTTCTACAGTTAGATAACAAGTACAGTTTTCTACAGTAAGATAATAAGCACTGTTTTCTACAGTTAGATAACAAGTACAGTTGTCTACAGTAAGATAACAGGTGCTGTTTTCTACAGAAAGGTATAAATTGCAGTTTTCTACAGTAAGATAACAAGTACAGTTTTAACAGTAAGGTAAACAGTACAATTTTCTACAGTAAGGTAACAAGTGCAGTTTTTAACAGTAAGGTAACAAGTACAGATTTCTACAGTAAGGTAACAAGTACAGTCTTCCACAGTAAGGTAACAAGTACAGTTTTCTACGGTAAGGTAACAAGTACAATTTTCCACAGTAAGGTAACAAGTACAGTTTTCTACAGTAAGATAACAAGTACAGTTTTTAACAGTAAGGTAACAAGTACAATTTTTCACAGTAAGGTGACAAGTGCAGTTTTTAACAGTAAGGTAACAAGTACAGTTTTCTACAGATAGATAACAAGTACAGTTTTTAACAGGAAGATAACAAGTACAGTTTTAACAGTAAGGTAACAAGTACAATTTTCTACAGTAAGGTAACAAGTACAGTTTTAAACAGTAAGGTAACAAGTACAGTTTTCTACAGTAAGATAACAAGTACAGTTTTTAACAGTAAGGTAACAAGTACAATTTTCCACAGTAAGGTAACAAGTGCAGTTTTTAACAGTAAGGTAACAAGTACAGTTTTTAACAGTAAGGTAACAAGTACACTTTTCTACAGTATTGGTAACAAGTAGTGTTTTCTACAGTAAGATAACAGGTACTGTTTTCTAGAGTAAGATAATCACGCATTTAGGTCATACCACATACATCTTATTTGAAATAAAACAAAACTTCTCTTATATAATGTTGCTTAAACGTTATATTTGCTATATTTATGACGGTCTAAAGCTGTTTATAGCCCGTGTTGTTGTTTTTGTATTTGCATCCGGCAATAACGAAATATTGTTTTTGAGAATGACTTCTTTACTCAATCCAGAACGATAAATGAATTAGTTAATTTGTGCTTGCCTTAAACATTTTTCTTTTTCAATTTATCTTAAAGGTATACGTTCCGATTTGAGGACACTCAATTTACGTGTTATTTGCAGCTGCTACATAAACGTTAAATGATTTACAAAATACTTTTAGGCGAATACGACGAACAGTTTTAAACAAAGTCAACGATGCTATAGCAAATGATGAACATAATAACGGACAACCCAAAACCATCAACACGTCCAGGCAGATGAGCAAATAAGCTGTTAAATGTTTGCTATGTAAAGAAGACTATTAGAGAATACCTGAAATCTGATATTGACTTTACCTGTACCTGTACAACACGAGGTGCATATGAATACAAACGGATCGTCGCTCACAAAGCCCCATTAGTTATAATAGCTCAAGTAGAACGTGGTGGTGTGTAATGAAATCAGACCAAAAATGGTGATAGATTAAATATATGTAAATAAATCCCATGTGCCGGGTAACCGTATAGATTCGAGTATGGTCCGGGCGAATACTTTGATGTTGGGAGATTTTCCAGTCAACATACGGTGCGCCGGTGGTTCTACCCAGTTAAAGGTCTGGGTTCTTCCTCCATCAATAATTCGCTGGATGTCGCTAATGTTACTATTATTGTGTTGGTGCGATGTAACATAAACAATAAAGAAAACAAAAAGCTAAACACTGATATTCAAAGAAAAGTGTATGTTGTTATTTCATAATAACACCTCTCAAAATAAAGGGATAAGAAATGTTTTCTCACTAAGTTACTGTTCGGGTAAATCGGAACTGGCTTTCTCAGTGCCAGATATACTATTGGTATATGTTTAATTGAATGGGTTCCGTTATTGCTAATAAACAAGTATGCCAAGTTCGATCGGACCTTATAACGCAATGAGTAGAGCGTCCAGGTACGGGGGGCTTTGTTTTCGATCCCGGCCACGACTATTTAAAGCCGTTACGTTAAAAGGGTAGTAGAATAGCTCCCTAGCTAACTTTCAAGCAAATATAACGGTAGTTTTACAACTGGTTGACCCGTTGTCAGCAAAATGCGACTATGTGCGGTATCATGTCATTTTTTCACGGCATGCTATACACAGTAAAGGCAGTACTGAATCTGCTTCAAGTCGAGGCCGTCTCCACATAACAGAAATACTGTTGATGGGACGATAAACCCGATAAACAAACATACAAAGTTCGAAATCGATATCTTTGATGGTTACTGAGAAATGTACCTTCAAAAGAATTCAGTTGATGTTAATTTTCATAATTCCAATGTGTGCACTAAACTTGACACAATGCAGCCTTGTGTTTGTTTAAACCTTAATAACAGTTTTGTCTTCATACAAAACAAATGAGTAAAAAAAAACTATGCAAAGTATCTCGGTATTATTTCAAGTTCAGCGACCTTTCATCGGACACAATATGCAGCAAGACAAACACTCTTGGGTTAAATCAGAGCTTAGCATTTTTCACTCTTAAACTGAAATATTGTCCTCATTGCAATAAATACAAGTATTTGATGAGTATATCTGATGACATTATACCCGGTGTCATTTGGATATTTCTTCCATTATCATGTCTACCTGACACGTTTTCTGTAAGAAAGTCGCTTTATCGCTTAGCAATTAAAATAATTTGATGTTATCGGGGATGAAATCCAAATACGCTTTGTGCTGTAATTCGCGCAAGTAAAATACTACTAGATGAGAAATATGTCTTTAATTGGCTTCTGTACACAAACACTAATCCTTGTAAAAACATTCTTGGATAAACAAAGTATTGATAAAATATAATATGAAAAGCAAATATGCTGACATTACATCTGCGGTCGTTTCCATATTTAATCCATTAACACGTGTACCTGACACGCATTTACTTTTTCATTTTGCAATTAAAATCATTGAGTGTGTCGGTGACAAAATCCAAATGCACTATTAGAAGAAAAATATGTCTTTACTTGGCTTCTGTATACAGACACTAATACTCGTAAAAGAAATGCCTGAAATTACCGAAGAAATGGTTAGAGATAAGTAAATAAGTATCATGAACATAGTGTATACGTGTTTGATATTTTCATTGGTTATTTTCGTCAACAGCAACAAAAGAGCAAAAAGCAACTATTCTTGTTATTATATATTGTACGTGGGGGTTTTCTTTTCAAGTTTAGCTTGAATAAAGATAAAGTCACAACAAATTAGCACAATTTTAATCAGAGAAAATTGTATTAGAGATACATTTGAACAAAACTGGGTTAAGGCCAAACAATAATCATACATAATATAACAAATTATCATGAATAGCCGATAGAAGAAAAATCCATTGATTTATGACACTATTTTAGTAGGATGCATAACCAACGATGAATGCGTACATCGGTTAAAAAACACGAGGCACGAGAAAATAAAACTTCAAAACGATTTATTTAGAATAAGAATCAGTAGAACTAATCCATACATGTGAAATGATACAAATTATTCACCCATTCAAAAATATTAGTGTAATTATAAGATTATTACACTTTTCAGCAAACATATAATCAATGTCATTTTTTAAAAGGGGTGGGTTAATGATGAATGGGTAATTAGTTCCAACCAATAAGCAGGCACATTAGATACATGAAACAAATTATAAAAAAATCTCCAACTAATAACCGAGGTAATTATATTTTAAATGAGTAGAAATACTTGTGTTAATATAAACTATGCGCACCAGTCCAAAGAGGTGTCTGCAAAATGTAATACAAATGAAGAATTGTGTTGAGGTCAATATATAGTCTATTAATTAACAACGATAGCAATGTTTACATTTAAGCATTAGTTTACCTCTCATTTAAAAGGACTAAAAGAATCTACCGCAAACCTTAAGAACAAAGCAACATTCTTTAAATGGAGATAAAGTTTGTTTTTTAAAGACTATCTGAATTTCATATTATTTTACGAAATAATTTTGTTTTACATATTGCTCATAATAACGATCTTGTCAAAAGACATCACCATACTATCGCAAACCTAAATGGAGTTACAACCTGTTTAAAATGGAGACAAACGTTACATTTTAGAGACGTTTCAAAATGTGTATGTGAAATGCCATACAAAATTGTATGGTAAACGTAATTGCTATGTTTATTTGCAATTGATCATCCGACTGTTTTTTAAATCAAACACATTAGAATTTGTCGTTTAAAACGAAATAAAGTTTTATGCAATATCGAAGGAATCTTCATCGGTTTCGTATATGGAACGGTCTGAATAAATTTTCAACTTGACTAGTTGATCTTGCAATTCAAGATAGCAACCAAGATGATTCTTAAATTGTTAAATTATGTCATAATACTATATATTTAAGTTATATTGATCAGGTAATTTATAGTTTAAAATCACATGTAACAATGCTACCTGAAGTTTAGTTTCATTTAAGATCAAAATAAGACATGAAAGCAATGTTTCATACGATCATTTTTGGTCAATGTCTCTACTATAAGTAACAAAGATACATTGTTAACGCGCTGTCTGGACAAAATAGTTCAGATGGGTCCACGACCGGCACTAGGTTGCAATAGTCCAGCAGGTAGGTTGCCATGGAAATTATTTGTTTTCAATTAGCTAAAATTAGTTAAATTTAGTAGATTCTGCATTAAGACACCATATTGAACATTTTGTGTCAATGAAAAGAAAATCTAGGCGAGCGCGGTAACGTTATGACAAGTATAAGTAAAGCCATGTATAAAATACAGCTGTTTGATTTTGTACTGACCATGCAAAATAACATGCACACGTAAAACCTGATGAATGATACAATATGTCAAAGGAACAATTTATTAAACCGTGATACTTTCACGTAGATCTTTGTGAAATTAAAATTAAACGTACGCTTAAGATTCTTCTAAATAATATGCATACTTGTTTCTTACTGGTTAGTTCAAAAAAGTGTAAACTTCATTCCTGCAAATGGACCTGTATGTACCTCCCCATCCTCACTTGAGAACATAAAGGTAACTGATTCCTTTCTCAGGGTCAATTGATTTAGTCGTCTTGTCATTTTTCGTGCCAATCATAAAAAAATAGTTTGTCAAAAGTAAACATGTATGTGTGTCCTGGCAGTAGAAAAACGCCACGACGTCCATCACGCGATGAAACCTCAGCCTCCTCCTTCTCATTAATGGACTTGACATACCAGTGTTGAAAATTGAACAAAAGTTTTTGGTCTTCATAAATGCCCATGTTGGCGAACGATGAGCCCTGGTTGTACAATAAGACATGGGACAGATTTATACAACGACTGACGCTAACATTAAATCTACGGATATACAGCGAGTCACACCGAAGACCGAGATGAACGATCGATGTTGGAAGTGCCAGTACATGTACTTCTTTCTCCACTTGTGTTGAAGACTGAATCCTGCAAACATTGATGCTGTCTACCTCGCAAACCTCCTTTACCTCGTACAACTTGCCGATCTCCTTCACCTCGTGCATGATACGAGATAAATGTTTAATAAATACGAAATTGATTCTCTTGATATCTAGTTTTTCTGCTCCTTGAATGTTTGATTCCAGTGCATGTGATGCGAGTTCAATTGATAACATATTAATAAACAGTAGTCGCGGATTGCCTTCCTTTGTAAAGAATTCCAGAGATTCTGTGTTAGTCTTCAATTTTACTTCATCATTAATGGTTGTGACGGATTCTATTATAGAAAGATTTGCTTCTTTGATTTTCTGAGCTTCGGCAAGTTTCGCATTAACAAGTCGATCGATATAATCCTTCATTTTGGTCCCAGCTGCCTGAATTTCACTAACTGCTTGGTCATACTGCTGACGGACCGTAGAGCCTGCCATGCTAGCTCTTTCTTCAGAACGATTGATTCGTGCAGTGAAATCATTCAGGATTTTAGTAAGCAGGTTGAAATTTTCAGTTTGACTTGATTCTATATCATTAATGCATACTACCCTTTTGCACGCCCTATGTTTTCCGACTAAGCATGCATTACAACCCAACTGCTTATGCGACTTGCAGTAGTATTCCAGAGGCTTGCCTCCATGATGTGTGCTTGTCGTTGGCGCTCCCTGCATCTGCTTGTATGTTCTCATCTTCTCTAGCGACATCAGTACGTGGTCTCTCGTAATCTTCAGCTTACAATGTCCTTTATAGCAGTCGCTACACAGCATTTCGTCACAAGTCTCACACCAGCCCGCTGCAGATTTCCGATCATTGTCCACAAGGCACTGTTCACAGAGCTTTGACGCTTCGTGCTGTTTTTGCTGACGGTTTGCGACTTTTCCACTGACCTGATCAAAACATTTGTCCTTAGAAAGCGCCATTATCCTGCAAGGAAAAATACTACCCAAATAAGATCCTTAACAAATCTATGATTAAAAATACGTTCCTTCTTAAATAGGAAATTCAGTATCACTGTTGATGATTAATACAATTAGAACAATCTAATTACTTTATGAAACGCATCAAGATACATGGTTTTGATTAAACTATTGCGAATTGTTTTGCCAGATTTCTGTTTTATAAGTTCTTTAAGATGTATCATAAATGAAGTGTAAATATCGGTAAATACGTCTACATCGTTTTTATAGTTACAAATTATGCTAAAATAGACTAAATTTTATAAGTTCATAGCTGATATAGCACTATTAAGCGAAGAGGAGAAATAAGTTTATCGTGTCTTTGGTGAGACAAACAAAAATACGGCTCGCCGGATAATCAATGGAGACTAAAAACCTTGTACTCCATTATTAATAATTCAAATTCATTTTTACTTGCCCTGAAGGTTTCAAAAATGACAACGCTTTGCTTTCTTTTTAAATACTAATAAAATGTTTTTGTTGTTCTTTTGTGAAAGTAAGTCACAGATTATACACGCCACATTTTTCATTCTTATGAAAGCGTTATTCGTGAAGTAGTTTTATTGTTAACATATTTTTTTTCGATTTCCAATTATAAATAGCATGTCTATTAATAAATCTTTATGTCTATTTAGGGTGTCCATCAGTGAGATTAAACAATACGTACTTTTTTAATTACACTTGACTATCTTGCTCCAGAGATGATTGTATAAAGTGCCCTGTCTATTTCAAAGGAATGATATATTTAAGATATCAAATTAAGAAAGATTATGTGAGAATGTGCAGCTTAAGAAAATGTAAGACTTTTGTAGCATATCTTAGTGTGTATGATACAAAATAATCTTACGACTATCTTTAATTCATTCGCTGACACTTGTTCCTGTATAAATTACTCAAGCATAAATTTCAATGTGGTATCTGACAGTTAGCTTATATGAAATACATGTAACAACACCTTATCCATATTCAGGGGGATAGGGATATCATTTCTTCGTTAATTCATATATAGTCTAAGGAAAGAATATTTTAATGCTTCCTCAATTATACACAATCACAAATCTCGAAGTAAGTCGGTCTAAGTGTTCATTCTTTCCTTATTATAAATATGCACGATATGGACCTCTGCTAAAAATAGATGTTTGTTATGACGAATAGGGTTGTTAGCTTAAATTTCTTCTTCATTTACTCCATTATTTAGGATGTCAATAAACAGCTTATCGCGGGATCTTTAAAAATTACGATAATTGATTTCGTTCTTTGAGTCCCAAATGAATCGGATGCTACTTATAACTTATACAAACGAGTTAAGACACATGACCGGAAAAGCTCATTTTTTTGTTATTTAGAAAAGTAGAACCGGTATAGGCGGTATCGCTTATATTTCTTCCCGTTCTGACATAAAAAAAACAATATTTATTAGCTCCGACGTTATTAAGTTATGTTACACGATTAAAACTGGGAGCATTTAGAGCAAAGCTTATAAAAAACGGTTTAAGTACAGTACTTCCAACAAAAAATCAATAATAGCATGACGAAAATTAAAGAAATGTTCATTTGATAAACTTAATACATTGCAGCCACTGTCCTTGTGTTTTATATGCATGTTTCTTGTCAATAATTTTATCTAAACATGTGACTTTACACAAGCTTACTTATTGTACACATATCGATCATGAATATCGCAATTAAATCAGCATTCAGTAGAGTAGACAAAACAATCATGAAAGTCATAGAATATGTTAAGACATAGTATCACCATCAAAGAGGTGAAGACATCAAAGGCAACTGTCATAATAAGCTGTTTCTGCCGGTTACCTATCAACTTGCCCGGACATGTAAGGGTATACGTGAAGGGAATGTGTATCTCAGTGTACCTGTGTGTCTGTATTGCTATCTTTTTTTCCTTCAAGACCATTCACTGTTAAAACCGTTGTCTGCTACATTAAATTACAATACTGTTAACAACATATACAGCCCTGCGTTAATAATAAACAAGAATATTTATTGACTTTCAGTAATGTCCTTTAGCCTAAACCTTACATGTCCTAGTTAATACCAACAACAAACAATATTTTTTTCTATTTTAATCTGCGACAGTTGTTAATGATGATGAATTTTGATGATGATGAGGAGGAAATGGGGAAAGAGCAGGAAGAAGAGGAGAGGGAGGAGGATAACAATGAAATAAAAATATTACCTTGATACTTGTTTTGGTGACACTGATGAAAACGAAACTAAGGAAAAAGAAAAGGGAGATAAGTTCGATATTGTAATTTCCACACATCTTGAAAATGCTATTAACGTCGAAGTAACCTACCCCTTCTATCTAATCCGGCTCTTTAAAAGGACTCGCGCTGGAACAGGTTAACAACATGGGATTTTCAAATACTGCTTTTGACAAATCTCACATACAGCAACATGAAGGTGTATTTATTTTCTAACTCGCATCTTTACTTAGATATTAGATGGTTACAATGTCATTGTTTTACTTCCTAATTGTTTCAGAGGCGGATTCAGAAAGGGTAAAAAAGGCGCAGCCATCATCCCTACAATTCCCAGATCATGCAAAAATATATAAAAATAAATTATTATAAATATAAATTAGGCAAATATGCCTTTTATTTGAAAATACAAATGCCTTTTCGTCTTTAACAGAACGAACGATCATCCGCCACGAATAAGGTCACGTGGCCTGAAGTATCCTGAGCCTGTGACAGAGATTACTGCCAGAGTAATATACACCGAGGATAACAATGTAGCCTGCTATTAAAAATATCAATATAGCTATTGATAAATAAAGAAATAATTGTAGCAGGCTATATTAATAAACATTTGGATTGGGGCTGGATTTTTGATACCGGACATCGAAATTTCTATCAACATTGATCGTTTAGAACATTGGGAAATTAGTCAATCCCAAACGGAGAAGCCCTAAATGCTTGCCATTTGTCGATATTTGCAACGTCACGATAAAATAAATGAAGCTGTATTATACATGTTAAGACAATGACTTTCAACCGAAAGCTGAAAGCTCCTAACATATGATCTTTTCATCAACTTTGTTGTATTTGTATTTAATATTTAAGACAATTTGGCTAGAGCGGTTCTTTTGTTTGAGGAGCATCTCCGAACTGTGTTTAAATGACCTTTTCTTTTAGTTTATTGGTTCGTTTTCCTCTCTGGTGATCATCTTTCAGTTTCTCTCCGTCGCCGAACTAAACTTTTCCTTCTAAGTCTTATTATACACATTTATTGGTGTATTTCCTACATTTATATCAACATTTATCGCTGCACATATTCCCGTGCATTCAGCCGACGGGCTCACTATGTAATTTTAATTCCGCCCGATTTAAAATAAGTTTGTTTTGTTTTAATTCGGAACGTTGAAGCAACATCAAATTGTAACATGAAGTAAAGTGCATATTTTCTTTTCTTTTCTGAAATTTCAAATTCCTCACGACTTCGAGAAACAATAATTTAAAACTGACTGTAAACGTCTAGATATTTTAATACTGGTGGAAGATCTTCCCACATTAAGTCCTTCGTCCCGAACGAGATACGAAACGATGCGGTGAGAGGTTAACCAGTCAAAGGAGTTACAAATCAGCGACTCAGCCACTACCTCCTTATATTGTGTAGGAGGCAATGAGACTGTACACAAACTCTTGGAGAGTCCTTGTCCTAAATGTATCTTGGTATTTATCACCATGTTATATGGGAAAGAATTGTTCATTGACATACGTATGACATGTGTGCGATTATTTAATTATTTAAAACATCATGGGTTAAGGTGTAGATTGTAGCCAAACTTAAACTAGCATTTTGTATGTGAGGGTACATTTCAATTAAAACAAATGTCTGGGTAAATGTCTACTGGAAGACAGATGTATGATTATATTACTTGAGGACACATTTCAGTCTACATGTCTACTTGAAGACAGATGCAAGAGGTACATTACTACTTGCGAATACATTTACGGGTGCACGTCTACTGTAGCATTTATCATTGACGACTACTAGCAGGGTTCATTTCTATTAGAGTGCAAATGCCCGTAGAGAGTTTCTAGTGGATCAACATGGTTGTGTGTAAACTATTGCGATTTTTTTGCCAGATTTCTGTTTTATAAGTTCTTTAAGATGTATAAAAAATAAAGTGTTAATATCGGTCAATACATCTAAACCGTTTCACAGGTACAAATTTATGCTAAAAAAGATTAAATTTTATAAGTTCATAGCTGATATGGCACTAGTAAGCGAAGAGGAGAAATAAGTTTATCGTGTCTTTGGTGAGACAAACACGCCACATTTTTCATTCTTAAGAAAGCGTTATTCGTGAAGTAGTTTTATTGTTAACATATTTTTTTCGATTTCCAATTATAAATAGCATGCCTATTAATAAATCTTCATGTCTATTTAGGGTGTCCATCAGTGAGATTAAACAATACGTACTTTTTTAATTACACTTGACTATCTTGCTCCACAGATGATTTTATAGAGTGCCCTGTCTATTTCAAAGGAATGATATATTTAAGATATAAAATTAAGAAAGATTATGTGAGAATTTGCAGCTTTAGAAAATGTAAGATTTTTGCAGCATATCTTATTGTGTATGATACAAAATGATCTTACGACTATCTTTAATTCATTCGCTGACACTATTTCTCTATAAACTACTCAAGCATAAATTTCAATGTGGTATCTGGCAGTCAGCTTATATGAAATACATCTAACAACAGCTGATCCATATTCAGGGGGATTGAGATATTATTTCTTTATTAATTCCTATATAGTCTAAATAAAGAATATTTTGATGCTCCCTCCATTGTACACAATCACAAATCTCGAAGTAAGTCGGTCTAAGTGTTCATTCTTTCATTATTATAAATATGCACGATATGGACCTCTGCTAAAAATAGATGTTTGTTATGACGAATAGGGTTGTTAGCTTAAATTTCTTCTTCATTTACTCCATTATTTAGGATGTCAATAAACAGCTTATCGCGGGATCTTTAAAAATTACGATAATTGATTTCGTTCTTTGAGTCCCAAATGGATCGGATGCTACTTATAACTTATACAAACGAGTTAAGACACATGACCGGAAAAGCTCATTTTTTTGTTATTTAGAAAAGTAGAACCGGTATAGGCGGTATCGCTTATATTTCTTCCCGTTCTGACATAAAAAAAACAATATTTATTAGCTCCGACGTTATTAAGTTATGTTACACGATTAAAACTGGGAGCATTTAGAGCAAAGCTTATAAAAAACGGTTTAAGTACAGTACTTCCAACAAAAAATCAATAATAGCATGACGAAAATTAAAGAAATGTTCATTTGATAAACTTAATACATTGCAGCCACTGTCCTTGTGTTTTATATGCATGTTTCTTGTCAATAATTTTATCTAAACATGTGACTTTACACAAGCTTACTTATTGTACACATATCGATCATGAATATCGCAATTAAATCAGCATTCAGTAGAGTAGACAAAACAATCATGAAAGTCATAGAATATGTTAAGACATAGTATCACCATCAAAGAGGTGAAGACATCAAAGGCAACTGTCATAATAAGCTGTTTCTGCCGGTTACCTATCAACTTGCCCGGACATGTAAGGGTATACGTGAAGGGAATGTGTATCTCAGTGTACCTGTGTGTCTGTATTGCTATCTTTTTTTCCTTCAAGACCATTCACTGTTAAAACCGTTGTCTGCTACATTAAATTACAATACTGTTAACAACATATACAGCCCTGCGTTAATAATAAACAAGAATATTTATTGACTTTCAGTAATGTCCTTTAGCCTAAACCTTACATGTCCTAGTTAATACCAACAACAAACAATATTTTTTTCTATTTTAATCTGCGACAGTTGTTAATGATGATGAATTTTGATGATGATGAGGAGGAAATGGGGAAAGAGCAGGAAGAAGAGGAGAGGGAGGAGGATAACAATGAAATAAAAATATTACCTTGATACTTGTTTTGGTGACACTGATGAAAACGAAACTAAGGAAAAAGAAAAGGGAGATAAGTTCGATATTGTAATTTCCACACATCTTGAAAATGCTATTAACGTCGAAGTAACCTACCCCTTCTATCTAATCCGGCTCTTTAAAAGGACTCGCGCTGGAACAGGTTAACAACATGGGATTTTCAAATACTGCTTTTGACAAATCTCACATACAGCAACATGAAGGTGTATTTATTTTCTAACTCGCATCTTTACTTAGATATTAGATGGTTACAATGTCATTGTTTTACTTCCTAATTGTTTCAGGGGCGGATTCAGAAAGGGTAAAAAAGGCGCAGCCATCATCCGTACAATTCCCAGATCATGCAAAAATATATAAAAATAAATTATTATAAATATAAATTAGGCAAATATGCCTTTTATTTGAAAATACAAATGCCTTTTCGTCTTTAACAAAACGAACGATCATCCGCCACGAATAAGGTCACGTGGCCTGAAGTATCCTGAGCCTGTGACAGAGATTACTGCCAGAGTAATATACACCGAGGATAACAATGTAGCCTGCTATTAAAAATATCAATATAGCTATTGATAAATAAAGAAATAATTGTAGCAGGCTATATTAATAAACATTTGGATTGGGGCTGGATTTTTGATACCGGACATCGAAATTTCTATCAACATTGATCGTTTAGAACATTGGGAAATTAGTCAATCCCAAACGGAGAAGCCCTAAATGCTTGCCATTTGTCGATATTTGCAACGTCACGATAAAATAAATGAAGCTGTATTATACATGTTAAGACAATGACTTTCAACCGAAAGCTGAAAGCTCCTAACATATGATCTTTTCATCAACTTTGTTGTATTTGTATTTAATATTTAAGACAATTTGGCTAGAGCGGTTCTTTTGTTTGAGGAGCATCTCCGAACTGTGTTTAAATGACCTTTTCTTTTAGTTTATTGGTTCGTTTTCCTCTCTGGTGATCATCTTTCAGTTTCTCTCCGTCGCCGAACTAAACTTTTCCTTCTAAGTCTTATTATACACATTTATTGGTGTATTTCCTACATTTATATCAACATTTATCGCTGCACATATTCCCGTGCATTCAGCCGACGGGCTCACTATGTAATTTTAATTCCGCCCGATTTAAAATAAGTTTGTTTTGTTTTAATTCGGAACGTTGAAGCAACATCAAATTGTAACATGAAGTAAAGTGCATATTTTCTTTTCTTTTCTGAAATTTCAAATTCCTCACGACTTCGAGAAACAATAATTTAAAACTGACTGTAAACGTCTAGATATTTTAATACTGGTGGAAGATCTTCCCACATTAAGTCCTTCGTCCCGAACGAGATACGAAACGATGCGGTGAGAGGTTAACCAGTCAAAGGAGTTACAAATCAGCGACTCAGCCACTACCTCCTTATATTGTGTAGGAGGCAATGAGACTGTACACAAACTCTTGGAGAGTCCTTGTCCTAAATGTATCTTGGTATTTATCACCATGTTATATGGGAAAGAATTGTTCATTGACATACGTATGACATGTGTGCGATTATTTAATTATTTAAAACATCATGGGTTAAGGTGTAGATTGTAGCCAAACTTAAACTAGCATTTTGTATGTGAGGGTACATTTCAATTAAAACAAATGTCTGGGTAAATGTCTACTGGAAGACAGATGTATGATTATATTACTTGAGGACACATTTCAGTCTACATGTCTTCTTGAAGACAGATGCAAGAGGTACATTACTACTTGCGAATACATTTACGGGTGCACGTCTACTGTAGCATTTATCATTGACGACTACTAGCAGGGTTCATTTCTATTAGAGTGCAAATGCCCGTAGAGAGTTTCTAGTGGATCAACATGGTTGTGTGTAAACTATTGCGATTTTTTTGCCAGATTTCTGTTTTATAAGTTCTTTAAGATGTATAAAAAATAAAGTGTTAATATCGGTCAATACATCTAAACCGTTTCACAGGTACAAATTTATGCTAAAAAAGATTAAATTTTATAAGTTCATAGCTGATATGGCACTAGTAAGCGAAGAGGAGAAATAAGTTTATCGTGTCTTTGGTGAGACAAACACGCCACATTTTTCATTCTTAAGAAAGCGTTATTCGTGAAGTAGTTTTATTGTTAACATATTTTTTTCGATTTCCAATTATAAATAGCATGCCTATTAATAAATCTTCATGTCTATTTAGGGTGTCCATCAGTGAGATTAAACAATACGTACTTTTTTAATTACACTTGGCTATCTTGCTCCACAGATGATTTTATAGAGTGCCCTGTCTATTTCAAAGGAATGATATATTTAAGATATAAAATTAAGAAAGATTATGTGAGAATTTGCAGCTTTAGAAAATGTAAGATTTTTGCAGCATATCTTATTGTGTATGATACAAAATGATCTTACGACTATCTTTAATTCATTCGCTGACACTATTTCTCTATAAACTACTCAAGCATAAATTTCAATGTGGTATCTGGCAGTCAGCTTATATGAAATACATCTAACAACAGCTGATCCATATTCAGGGGGATTGAGATATTATTTCTTTATTAATTCCTATATAGTCTAAATAAAGAATATTTTGATGCTCCCTCCATTGTACACAATCACAAATCTCGAAGTAAGTCGGTCTAAGTGTTCATTCTTTCATTATTATAAATATGCACGATATGGACCTCTGCTAAAAATAGATGTTTGTTATGACGAATAGGGTTGTTAGCTTAAATTTCTTCTTCATTTACTCCATTATTTAGGATGTCAATAAACAGCTTATCGCGGGATCTTTAAAAATTACGATAATTGATTTCGTTCTTTGAGTCCCAAATGGATCGGATGCTACTTATAACTTATACAAACGAGTTAAGACACATGACCGGAAAAGCTCATTTTTTTGTTATTTAGAAAAGTAGAACCGGTATAGGCGGTATCGCTTATATTTCTTCCCGTTCTGACATAAAAAAAACAATATTTATTAGCTCCGACGTTATTAAGTTATGTTACACGATTAAAACTGGGAGCATTTAGAGCAAAGCTTATAAAAAACGGTTTAAGTACAGTACTTCCAACAAAAAATCAATAATAGCATGACGAAAATTAAAGAAATGTTCATTTGATAAACTTAATACATTGGAGCCACTGTCCTTGTGTTTTATATGCATGTTTCTTGTCAATAATTTTATCTAAACATGTGACTTTACACAAGCTTACTTATTGTACACATATCGATCATGAATATCGCAATTAAATCAGCATTCAGTAGAGTAGACAAAACAATCATGAAAGTCATAGAATATGTTAAGACATAGTATCACCATCAAAGAGGTGAAGACATCAAAGGCAACTGTCATAATAAGCTGTTTCTGCCGGTTACCTATCAACTTGCCCGGACATGTAAGGGTATACGTGAAGGGAATGTGTATCTCAGTGTACCTGTGTGTCTGTATTGCTATCTTTTTTTCCTTCAAGACCATTCACTGTTAAAACCGTTGTCTGCTACATTAAATTACAATACTGTTAACAACATATACAGCCCTGCGTTAATAATAAACAAGAATATTTATTGACTTTCAGTAATGTCCTTTAGCCTAAACCTTACATGTCCTAGTTAATACCAACAACAAACAATATTTTTTTCTATTTTAATCTGCGACAGTTGTTAATGATGATGAATTTTGATGATGATGAGGAGGAAATGGGGAAAGAGCAGGAAGAAGAGGAGAGGGAGGAGGATAACAATGAAATAAAAATATTACCTTGATACTTGTTTTGGTGACACTGATGAAAACGAAACTAAGGAAAAAGAAAAGGGAGATAAGTTCGATATTGTAATTTCCACACATCTTGAAAATGCTATTAACGTCGAAGTAACCTACCCCTTCTATCTAATCCGGCTCTTTAAAAGGACTCGCGCTGGAACAGGTTAACAACATGGGATTTTCAAATACTGCTTTTGACAAATCTCACATACAGCAACATGAAGGTGTATTTATTTTCTAACTCGCATCTTTACTTAGATATTAGATGGTTACAATGTCATTGTTTTACTTCCTAATTGTTTCAGAGGCGGATTCAGAAAGGGTAAAAAAGGCGCAGCCATCATCCGTACAATTCCCAGATCATGCAAAAATATATAAAAATAAATTATTATAAATATAAATTAGGCAAATATGCCTTTTATTTGAAAATACAAATGCCTTTTCGTCTTTAACAAAACGAACGATCATCCGCCACGAATAAGGTCACGTGGCCTGAAGTATCCTGAGCCTGTGACAGAGATTACTGCCAGAGTAATATACACCGAGGATAACAATGTAGCCTGCTATTAAAAATATCAATATAGCTATTGATAAATAAAGAAATAATTGTAGCAGGCTAAATTAATAAACATTTGGATTGGGGCTGGATTTTTGATACCGGACATCGAAATTTCTATCAACATTGATCGTTTAGAACATTGGGAAATTAGTCAATCCCAAACGGAGAAGCCCTAAATGCTTGCCATTTGTCGATATTTGCAACGTCACGATAAAATAAATGAAGCTGTATTATACATGTTAAGACAATGACTTTCAACCGAAAGCTGAAAGCTCCTAACATATGATCTTTTCATCAACTTTGTTGTATTTGTATTTAATATTTAAGACAATTTGGCTAGAGCGGTTCTTTTGTTTGAGGAGCATCTCCGAACTGTGTTTAAATGACCTTTTCTTTTAGTTTATTGGTTCGTTTTCCTCTCTGGTGATCATCTTTCAGTTTCTCTCCGTCGCCGAACTAAACTTTTCCTTCTAAGTCTTATTATACACATTTATTGGTGTATTTCCTACATTTATATCAACATTTATCGCTGCACATATTCCCGTGCATTCAGCCGACGGGCTCACTATGTAATTTTAATTCCGCCCGATTTAAAATAAGTTTGTTTTGTTTTAATTCGGAACGTTGAAGCAACATCAAATTGTAACATGAAGTAAAGTGCATATTTTCTTTTCTTTTCTGAAATTTCAAATTCCTCACGACTTCGAGAAACAATAATTTAAAACTGACTGTAAACGTCTAGATATTTTAATACTGGTGGAAGATCTTCCCACATTAAGTCCTTCGTCCCGAACAAGATACGAAACGATGCGGTGAGAGGTTAACCAGTCAAAGGAGTTACAAATCAGCGACTCAGCCACTACCTCCTTATATTGTGTAGGAGGCAATGAGACTGTACACAAACTCTTGGAGAGTCCTTGTCCTAAATGTATCTTGGTATTTATCACCATGTTATATGGAAAAGAATTGTTCATTGACATACGTATGACATGTGAGCGATTATTTAATTATTTAAAACATCATGGGTTAAGGTGTAGATTGTAGCCAAACTTAAACTAGCATTTTGTATGTGAGGGTACATTTCAATTAAAACAAATGTCTGGGTAAATGTCTACTGGAAGACAGATGTATGATTATATTACTTGAGGACACATTTCAGTCTACATGTCTACTTGAAGACAGATGCAAGAGGTACATTACTACTTGCGAATACATTTACGGGTGCACGTCTACTGTAGCATTTATCATTGACGACTACTAGCAGGGTTCATTTCTATTAGAGTGCAAATGCCCGTAGAGAGTTTCTAGTGGATCAACAGTTTACAGTGCCATTTTAAGAAGGGAAAAATGATAAGTGCATTACTAATTGAGGACAAATATCCGGGTACATTACTAATTGAGAACAAATGTCTGGGTACATTTCAATTAAAAGGCAAATATTATTTGGGCGTTGGGGGGGGGGGGGGGGGGAGTCCGAGTGCAGTTCTACTAATAGACCAATGCCCGGGTGAATGTCTTCTGTAGCAATTTACAGTGATGACAAATACAGGGTACATTTTTACTGGAAGGCAAATGTCCGAATTGGACTTCTAATTAAAGACAAATTACAGGGTACATTTTTGCTGGAAGGCAAATGTTCGAAATGGACTTCCCATTGAAGACAAATTACAGGGTACATTTTTACTGGAAGGCAACTGTCCGAAATTGACTTCTCAATGAAGACAAATTACAGGGTCCATTTTTGCTGGAAGGAAAATGCCCAAATTGGAGGAAAACGGAGGCACATGGTCGGGCACATTACTAGACAAATATCTATCTATCTATCTATCTATCTATCTATCTATCTATCTATCTATCTATCTATCTATCTATCTATCTATCTAAGTATCTATCTATCCGCCCCAGTACTAATGTTATAATAGTGTATATGTTGTTATTACATAAAATATGTTCAAACATCTCAACCACCATGTGCCTTACGTGCATTAGTTTAAATTATACCATAAGAATTTAGGATGAACACTAAGACAAACCAAATACATACGGATATAAAATATAATTAGATGAAGAAATGTTAAAATATGCCTAACGTTCCAAACACATTTTCTCATATACAATGTCATTAAAATATAAATTAACAAATTGGTAATTATATTGATAACATAGTTTTGGATTAAAATAGCTCTAAAGTGGTTTGTTTACGGCGGATGTGGCTACATCGGTAGAACCAGCAATGTTATATACCAAAATGTTCGGTAATATTGAATGTGGATCTGTCAGGAAATTGTTTTAAAGCGTGGTAAAAAACCGCTTAATTCAAAATGGCGTCCAAGTTTGTTACCATAAACAGTTGATATTGGTAAAGTATTGTATAACTACCGGTTTGTTTGTTGTTTGTCAAGGTCACAAATGGTCCAAATAGCTCAGAAAACTGCTTATAACGTATTCATTTACACATTTGATACTTGACAATTATTATCAATGTGCAGCCATTGACCTGGTACTTTCTCATACGACAGAAATGGTATTTGGTAAAATGAAAGATATTTATTCGAAGACTTCAGACATTTAGGTGATGCCAAATACATCTTATTTTAAATAAAATGAAACTTCTCTTATATAATGTTTCTTAAACGTTTTATGTGTTATACTTATGAGGTTCTAAAGCTGTTCATAGTCAATGTTGTTTTTGTATTTGCATCCGGCAATAACGAAATATTGTTTTTGAGAATGACTTCTTTACTCAATCCAAAACGCTAAATGAATCAGTTAATTTGTGCTTCTTTTAAACATGATTCTTTTTCAACTTATCTTAAACGTATACGTTCCGATTTGCGGACACTTTATTTACGTGTTATGTGCAGCTGCTACATAAACGTTTAATGATTTACAAAATAATTTCTAGGCGAATACGAGGAACTGTTTTAAACAAAGTCAACGATGCTATAGCAAATTATGAGTATAATAACGGACAATCTAAAGCAATCAACTCGTCCAGGCAGATGAGCAAATAAGCTTTTAAATGTTTTCGATGTAAAGAAGATTATTAGAGAATACCTGACATCTGATATTGACTTTACCTGTACCTGTACAACATGAGGTGCATATGAAAACATAAGGGCTCGTCGCTCACAAAGCCCCATTAGTTATAATAGCTCAAGTACAACACGGAGGTGTGTAATGAAATCAGGCCAGAAATGGTGATAGATTAAATATGTAAATAAATCCCATGTGCGGGGTCACCGCATGGATTCGAGTATGGTCCGGGCGAATACTTTCATGTTGGGAGACTTTCCAGTCAACATACGGTGCGCCGGTGGTTCTACCCAGTCAAAGGTCTGGGTTCTTCCTCCATAAATAATTAGCTGGATGTCGCCTATATTACTATTATTTTTTCAGTGCGATGAAACAGAAAAAACAAACAATAAGGAAAATTTAAACTGATATTCAAACAAAAGTGTATGTTGTTATTTTATAATAACACCTCGCAAAATAAAGGGATAGAACATGTGTATTCACAAAGTTACTGTTTGGATAAAGAGGAGCTTGCTTTCTCAATGCCACATATACTATTGGTATATGTTTAATTAAATTGATTTCGCTATTGCTAATAAACAAGTATGCTAAGTTCGACTGGACCCTGTAGCGCAATCATTAGAACGTCGGCTCAAGGTAAAAGTGCTCCGGCTTCGCTCCCGGACCAAGGCATACAAAATGTCGTAAAAATGGTAGTAGTATAACTATCAAGCTAGATTTCAAGCAAATATAAGGGTAGTTTCAGGACTGGTTGGCCCGGTGTCAGGTTAATGTGACTGGGTGTGGTATCATGCCAGGTGTTCACGGCGCAGCCAAGGCAGCACTATATTTGCTTCATGTTGACACACTCCCCAGGTAAACCGAAATACTGTTGGTGGGACGATCCAACCAATAAACAAACAAACATACTAAGTTCGAAATCAGTATCTCTGATGTTTTCTGAGAAATGAACACTCAAAAGAAAGAAAAGGCCAACGCCAAACCGACACCGACGAAAGGGTCGTGATAAATCCTTTTGTCTTTGAAGAGTTTAGCAGCTCAACACCATATCCAAACATGACGATGAAAATTATAACTGAGTTGTCATGATGTTAATTTTCATAATAGCAGTGTGTGCACTAAACTTAACACAATGCAGCCTTGTGTTTGTTTAAACATTGGTAACTGTTTTGTGTTTATAAAACACAAATGAGTACAAAAAAACTATGCAAAGTATCTCGGTATTATTTCAAGGCCAGCAACCTTTCATCGGACACAATATGCAGAAAGAAACACACTCTTGGGTTAACTCAGAGCATAGCATTTATCACTGCCAAAACTGAAATATTGTCCTCATTGCAATAAATACAAGTATTTGATAAGTATATCTGATGAAATTACACCTGGTGTCATTTGGATATTTAATCCATTAAAATGTCTATCTGTACGAACAATCGCTTTATCGTTTAGCAAATAAAATCAGTGGGTGTTATCGGGGACGAAATCCAAATGCATTTGTATGCTGTAATTAGCAATGGTAAAGGTACTTTTAGATATAAAACATGTCTATACTTGGCTTCTATTAGAGATACAACTGAACAAAACGGTAACTGGGTCAAGACTAAACAATAATCATACATAATATACACATGATCACGAATAAAAGATGGACAAAGCCACTGACTTGACACTATTTTGGTACTATTCATAACCAACAATCAATGCGTACATCGGTTAAAAAAAATCAGTTCTAAACTATTTAATTCAAATAATGATCAGTGGAAATAATCTATCCATGTGCATATACATACAAGTTGTTCACCCATTAAAAAATATTAGTGTAATAATGATTTCACATTTTTCAGCAAACATATAATCAATATCATTTTTATAAAAAGGATGGGTAAATGATGAAGGTGTAATACGTTCCAAACAATAAAGGCATATTAGGTACATTAAAAATTACAATTTATATCCAATTAATATATAAATATAATAAATAATTAAATATTTTCCAATGAGTAAATATATCTGTCTTTATATAAATTATGCGCACCAGTTCCAACAGGTGTCTGTGAAATGTAATTTAAATGAAAAATTGTGCTTAGGTCAATAAATAATCTATAAATTAAACAGCATTACAACAATAGCAATGTCTACATTAAAGAATTAGTTCACCCGTCATTTAAAAGGACCAAAAGAATCTAACGCAAACCTAACGGACAAAGCAACATTCCATAAATGGAGATAAAAGTTGCTTTTTAAAGCCTGTATTTCACATTATTTCGCGAAATAATTTGTTTTACATATTGCTCATAATAACGATCTGGCATCAAGTTCGCCATTATTTCGGATTCAGTATCACATTATATTACATACCCAATGAAATAATAGTTGTCTGATATTTCAGTCGCTTGTCACGTGGAAGATCTATCAAATGACAATGACCCCAAACATGATAATGACCTGAGTACTAAGGTCATCTCGAGCATTTTTTTAAATGGTGTCATTTTATACATTTGGAACTACGTTGTGGTAGTTTCTACAGCGGCCGTTGGTGGGTTTTTTTCACCTGGTCAAATTTACCTTAACAATAATATGGTTATTTCATAAAAATAACAATTTTGCTCTTAAAAATAGGACGTCAGTCGAAAAAAGTATTGTTGTCATAATGTGTAAGTATGGACATTGAAGTTTGGAAATAAAACTTAAAAGACATTTATCGAGTTCGGGTGCATCACAGACGTTATGCTCTACGGAACATATTTAATATTTTTCATTTTAGTTGCATCTGTTGTGAAAGCATGAATACTATTTTGCCTTGACTTAACACGATCGGCTATTTCTGGATCAAGAAATCTTCGAAAATAATTCTTGTTTGACAATTGTTATTAACGGTAATAAGAATTAATGTTCTAATGCACATGTGCAGACAATATCTGGGTCTTAGAAATGAAGAGTCATAATAAACATTCCCCACTTTAAAACAGTGACAGTGATATTTGTCATGTTTGATGATTTCAATTAGTTCGGTTTAAACTGGCCAAGCTGCTTTAGTAATCAACTGCCAGAGACACTCCTTTAGGACTCAAAACGAGGCAATTTTGCTGTGGGCTGGTTTACAACTACTGTCACTCCTGTCCATGCAATCTGTCGATGATGAAGCGTTTACATCTATATAAAGTATGGTAAACATGGCGCTTAGTTCAATTGTAAAACATCATCCGTCTGCATTGTAAATTGAACCCAATAAAATTTATTAACGGACACCAGATGTAATAGTCCGGCAGCTAGGTTACCATGGAAATTATTTGTTTCCATATAACCCGAATTATTTTATTTTGATAGATTCTGGTTAAAGAAACCATAACAAACATTTTGTGACCATGAAACAAAAATCTAGGTGAGCGTGGTAGTAATATCTAGCTGCTTACTACAAAGTGTAAGTAAATCAATGTATAAATTACAGCTCTCCAATTTTTGACTGATCTTGCAAAATAACTTACAGAGGTAGAAGGTGACAAATGTGACAATATGTCAAATCAACCATTTATTGAACTATAATATTTTTACACAGATCTTGTGATAAAAAATTAAACGGACACTTATGATCTGTAGTTCTTTTAAGAAATATGCATTGTTGTTTTTTTACTAGTTTATGGCATCAGCGTAATTTGTACAATAAATCTAGACAAGTGTAAACTTCATTCCTGCAAATGGGCCTGTATACACATGTATCTGTGCTGAGAAGTTAAACGTTACTCCTCCCGTCGTGATCGTCAGTTTATCTAGTCGTCTTGCGGTTAATTGATCATTACCACGTATTTTTTCAAACGTCAAACTTAAGGTGTGTCCTGCCTGTAGAACAACGCCACGACGACCGTCACGCTGTACACATCCACCTCCTCCATCTCATCACTGGACTTAACATAGCGATGTTCACATTCAAACAAAAGTGTTTGGTCCTCATAAATGCGTATTATGGCGGTCGGGAAGCCTCGGTTGCACAAAATGATATGGGATAGAATTATATTACGATTGACAGTAACATTTAATCTAGAGGATAATGGTAACACTATACGACGACTGATTTCGATGTTTGATATCGGAAATGTCAGTACATGTACTTCTTTCATTACCTGTGTTGCAGGCTTAACCCGGCAAACATCGGTGCAGTCCAACATGCCAATCTCCTTCACCTCGTGCATGATACGAGATAATTGTATACTAAATGCAAATTTGATTCCATTGATGTCTATTTGTTCTGATTCTTGCATTTTTGATTCTAGTACATGTAATGCTAGTTCAATAGATAACTTATTAATAAACAGTTGTCGCGGATTGCCTTCCCTTGTAAAGAATTCCAGAGATTCTGTGTTAGTTTTCAATTTTGCTTCAACTTCATCATTTATGTTTGTGATGGAGTCTAATGTTGAAAGATTTGCTTTTTGGATTTTCTGAGCTTTAACTTAATTTTCGCATTAACAAGTCCATCGATATATTCCTTCATTTCGGCTCCAGCTGCCTGAATTTCACAAACGGCTTGGTCATACTGCTGACGGATAGTAGAGCCAGCCATGCTAGCTCTTTCTTTAGAAAGAAAGATTCTTGCAGTGAAATCTTTCAGCTTTGTACGCAGTAGGTTGAAATCATTAGTGTCATTCAAACTTTCTTCATTAATACACACGACCTTGCTGCACGCCCTATGTTCTCCTACAAAGCATGCATTACAACCCAATTGCTTATGCGACTCGCAGTAGTATTCCAGTGGCTTGCCTCCGTTGTTGGGCGCATGTCGTTGGCGCACGCTGCATCTGCTTGTGTGTTCTCATCTTCTCTAGCGACATCAATACGTGGCCTCTCGCCATCTTCAGATTACAATGTCCTTTATAGCAGTCGCTACACAGCATTTCGTCACAAGTCTCACACCAACCCGCTGCAGATTTCCGATCATTGTCCATAAGGCAAGGTTCACAGAGTTTTGACGCTTCGTCATGTTCTTGCTGACAGTTTGCGACTTTTCCACTGACCTGATCAAAACATTTGTCCTTAGAAAGCGCCATTATCCTGCAAGGAGCAATACTACCCAAAGATGATCCTTTACAATTCTATGATTAAAAATACGTTCCTTCCTAAATAGGAAATTTAATATCACTGTTGATGATAAATACAATTAGAAAATAAGGCAGCAAAAAGTCAATTTAATTACTTTATGAACGCATCAAGATACATGGTTTTGTGTAAACTATTGCGAATTGTTTTGTCAGATTTCTGTTTTATAAGTTCTTTAAGATGTATCATAAATGAAGTGTTAATATCGGTAAATACGTCTAAATTGGTTTTATTATTACAAATTATGCTCAAAATAGACTAAATTTCATAAGTTCATAGCTGATATAGCACTATTAAGCGAGGAGGAGAAATAAGTTTATCGTGTCTTTGGTGAGACAAACAAAAATAATGCTCGCCAGATAATCAAGGGAGACTACAAACCTTTTACTCCATTATTAATCATTCATTTCTACTTGCCCTGAAGGTTAAAAAAAGACTAAGCTTTGCTTTCTTGTTAAATACTAATAAAAAGTTTTTGTTGTTCTTCTTCTTTTGTGCAAATAAGCCCCAGATTATACGCGCCACATTTTGCATTCTAAAGAAAGCGTTATTCATAAAGTAGTTTTATTTTTAACATATTCTTTTTCGATTTCCAATTATAAATAGCATGTCTATTTATAAATCTTCATGTCTATTTAGGGTGTCCATCAGTTAGATAAAACAAAAGGTATTTTTAATTACACATGACTATCTTGCTCCAGAGATGATTGTATAAAGTGCCCTGTCTATTTCAAAGAATTGATATATTTAAGATAAAAAATTAAGAAAGATTATGTGAGAATTCGAGCCTAAGAAAATGTAAGAGTTTTGTAGCATATCTTAGTGTGTATGATACAAAATGATCTATCGTTAATTCATTCGCTGACACTGTGTATATAAATTACTCAAGCATAAATTTCAATGTGGTATCTGGCAGTTAGCTTATATGAAATACATGTAACAACAGCTGATCCATATTCAGGGGTATTGAGATATAATTTCTTCATGAATTCCAATATAGTCTAAATAAAGAATATTTTGATGCTTCCTCAATCGTACACAATCACAAATCTCGAATTAAGTCGGTCTAAGTGTTCATTCTTTAATTATTATAAATATGCCTGATATGGACCTCTGCTAAAAATAGATGTTCGTTATGACGATTTGGGCGGTTAGCTTAAATTTCTTCTTCATTTACTCCATTATTTAGGATGTCAATAAACAGCTTATCGCGGGATCTTTAAAAATTACGATAATTGATTTCGTTTTTTGAGTCCCAAATGGGTCGAATGATACTCATAACTTATACAAACGAGTTAAGACACATGACTGGAAAAGCTCATTTTTTTGTAATTTAGAAAAGTAGAACCGGTATAGGCGGTATCGCTTATATTCTGACATAATAAACCAATATTCATTAGCTCCGACGTTATTTAGTTATGTTACACCATTTAAACTGAGCGCATTAAGAGCACAGCTTATAAAGAAACGGTTTAGGTACAGTAGTTCTAACAAAACATCGATAATAGCATGACGAAAATTAAAGAAAGGTTCATTTGATAAACTTAATACATTGACGCCACTGTCCTTGCGTTTTATTTGCATGTTTCTTTTCAATAATTTTATCTAAACATGTGACTTTAAGAAGAGGAGAGGGAGGAGGATAACAATGAAATAAAATATTACCTTGAAACTTGTTTTTGTGACACTGATGAAAACGAAACTACGCAAAAAGAAAAGGGAGATAAGTCCGATATTGTAATTTTCACACAGCGTGAAAATGCTATTAACGTCGAAGTGACCTACCCTTTCTATCTCACTTGACTGGGTGAGGGAGGTAGGGTCAAACCCAAATTTCCCGTGGGATTCAATGATAAAGTACATTGTTATATTGGCATGGCATGTTCTGAATGAATTATACAGCCATTACTTATTACTCTTTTATTTATGTGATGCAAATCTCATTGCTAAACTCTAAGAAACCCATAGGTGATCCGGCACTTTAAAAGAACTCGCACTGGAACAGGTTAACAACATGGGATTTTCAAATACTGTTTTTGACAATTTTCACATACAGCAACATGAAGGTGCATTTATTTTCTAACTCGCATCTCTACTTAGATATAAGATGGTTACAATGTCATTGTTTTACTTCCTGATTGTTTCAGAGGTGGATTCAGAAAGTGTAAAAAAGGCGCAGCCATCCTCCTTACAATTCCCAGATCATGCAAAAATATATAAAATAAATTATTATAAATATAACTTAGGCAAATATGCCTTTAATTTGGAAATACGTATGCCTTTTCGTCTTTAACAAAACGAACGATCATCCGCCACGAATAAGGTCACGTAACTTGAAGTATCCTGAGCCTGTGACAGAGATTACTGCCAGAGTAATGTACACCGAGGACAACAATGCAGCCTGCAATTAAAAATATCAATATAGCTATTGATAATGAAGAAATAATTGTAGCCGGCTATAACAAATATTTGGATTGGGGCTCGACTTTTAATACCGGACTTCGAAATTTCTATCAACATTGATTGTTTAAAACATTCTGAAATTAGTCAATCCCAAACAGAGAAGCCGTAAATGCTTGCCATTTGTCGATATTTGCAACGTCACGATGAAATAAATGAAGCCGTATTATACATTATGAAACAATGACTTTCAACCGAAAGCTGAAAGTTCCTAACATATGACTCGATATTTTCACCAACATTGTTGTATTTGTATTTGTATTTAACTTTTAAAACAGTTTGGCTAGAGCGGTTCTTTTGTTTGAGGAGCATTTTCCAACTGTGTTTAAATGGCCTTCCTTTAATTTGTTGGTTTGTTTTCCTCTCTGGTGATCGTCCTTCAGTTTCTCTCCGTCGCCGAACTAAAATTTTCCTTTCTTAGTCATATCATACACATGTATTGGTGTATTTCCTATATTTATATCAAAATTTATCGCTGCACATATTCCTGTGCATTCGGCCGACGGGATCACTATGTAATTTTAATTCCGCCCGATTTAAAATAAGTTTGTTTTGCTTTCATTCGGAACGTTGAAGCAACGTCAAATATTAACATGAAGTTAAGTGCATATTTTCTGTCCTTTTCTGAAATTTTAAATGCCACACGACTTCGAGAAACAATAATTTAAAACTGACTGTAGGCGTCTAGATATTTTAACACTGTTTCTTTACTGTATTATGAACTTAATTTATATTGTGTTGTTTTTTTTTAGATAAATCGCAGCGACCAGTTTTAATTATTATAGCGACGTCCAGTTGTGTTGGTGGAGGAAAACGCCAGACACCTGTAGAACTGCCGGCACACAGCAGGACAGGTGGAAGATCTTCCCACATTAAGTCCTTTGTTCCGAGCGGGACACGAACCGACGCAGTGAGAGGCTAAGCAGTTAGAGGAGTTACAAATCAGCGACTCAGCCACTACACCCTTATATTGTGTAGGAGGCAATGAGACTGTACACGAACTCTTGGAGAGTCCTTGTCCTTAATGTTTCTTGGTATTTATCACCATGTTATATGGGAAAGAATTGTTTATTGACGTAGGTATGATAGACATGTGTGGGATTATTTAAAACATTTATGTATATTTAAGTTATAAAATGCATGTAAACGAGTTAAATCTCGAGTTTAGATTTTGCCACCTTAGGACATGCAATGCCAAACTTTAACTTTCATTTTGTATGTGCGGGTGCATTTCAATTAAAAACAAATGTCTGTGTGAATGTCTACTGGAAGACAGATGGAAGAGGTATATTACTGCTTGAGGACACGTTTCCGGCAACATGTCTACTGGAAGACAGATGTAGAGGGTACATTTCTACTTGTGGATACATTGCCGGTGCACGTCTACTGTAGCATTTATCATTGACGACTACTAACAGTGTTCATTTCTATTAGAGTGCAAATGCCCGTAGAGGGTTTCTAGTGGATCAACAGTTCTCAGTGCCATTTTAAGAAGAAAAAAGTCTAGGTGCATTACTAATTGAGGACAAATATCCGGGTGCATTACAAATTGAGGACAAATTTCTGGGTGCATTTCAATTAAAAGGCAAATGTTATTTGGGCGCGGGGGGGGGGGAGTCCGGGTGCAGCTCTACTGAAAGACCAATGCCCTGGTGAATGTCTACTGTAGCATTTTACATTGAAGACAAATACAGGGTACATTTTTACTGGAAGGCAAATGTCCAAAATGGACTTTTCATTTAAGACAAATTACAAGGTATATTTTTACTGGAAGGCAAATGTCCGAAAAGGACTTCTCATTGAAGACAAATTACAGGGTGCATTTCTACTTGAAGGCAAATGCCCAAGTTGAGGAAAACGGAGACACGTGGTCGGGCCAATCAATCAATCAATCAATCCATATATCTATCTATCTATCTATCTATCTATCTATCTATCTATCTATCTATCTATCTATCTATCTATCTATCCGTTGATATTACATAAAATATGTTCAAACATCTCAACCACCATGTGCCTAACGTGCATTAGTTTAAATTTTACCAAAAGAATTGAGGATAAACACTAAGACAAACCAAATAGATACTGATTTAAAAGATAATTAGATGAAGAAATGTTAAAATATGCCTAACGTTCCAAACACATTTCATCAGATACAATGTCATTAAAATACAAATTGGTAATTGGATTGATAACATAGTATTGGATTAAAATAGCTCTAAAGTGGTTCGTTTACGGCGGATGTGGCTACATCGGTAGAACCAGCAATGTTATATACCAAAATGTTCGTTAATATCTCTTGAATGTGGATCTGTCAGGAAATTGTTTTAAAGCGTGGTAAAAAAAAACCCGCTTAATTCAAAATGGCGGTCAAGTTTGTTACCATAAACAGTTGAGATTGGTAAAGTATTGTATAACTACCGAGTGTTTTTTTTGTGTTTTTTTGTTTTTGTTTTTGTTTTTTTGTTGTTGTTTTTTTTTTGTATTTGTTATAAGAGCGAGCGTGTTGTCTCTGAAGATGAGTTTACAGTAGCATTCGTAATAGGTCATTTCAGCGTTTATGTTTATAATACAGTGAACATAAAATTGTCGAACATGTTCTAAATGTTAGGTCAAGGTCACAAATGGTCAAAATAGCTTAAAATACTGTTTATTACGTATTTATTTACACATTTGGTACTCGACAATTATTATCAGTGTGATGCCATTGAGCTGGCCGTCAATGAGCTGGTACAATCTCGGAGTTGTAACATATGTATAGGTAAATAAGAAAGTGTCATATCAAAGTTTCCACAGATATTTAAATTTAATCTACTTTTAGACAAAGGTAAACAGGGTAAATATAAATGTTAAACAAACATAGAGACGAGACATGACACACAAAAAGAAAAGTCATCAGTTACCGCCTTGGAACAGTTAGTAGGCAAAAGGACCGACTGGAGTGCTTAAACCGGGTTTGTGGAGCGCTCCAAACTCGCACTTCCTGAAGGTTTTTCTATCAAACAAAGAGTGTAAATAAAATATCCCGTCAGAGTGAAACAACTAACAGTAAACATCTGCTTCGGGAGTTAAAACAGATACAATGAACTTATATACATACAAAATATCTAGTAATAAAATAAACTATCAACTAGCTTGATCTTGTTTATGAATTGTGGTGATTTTTTTTTCTTCAGGACATAATATTTACATAAAAATAATAGTACTTTTCCTAATATAATGTATACTGTATAAATCCACTACAAAACTTACATTTCTCGTAATACGACTATCATAAAGGCAGGCATTTTAAAAAAAAACATTACAAAACTGTACATTTTTCTCAATATGACTTGCAAGAGCGGTCATTGACAAAGCAATTATATGCATGCAGCTGTAACGAATGCAGTCGCCATCATCGCCTAGAAGTAGCCAATTCAAACATGTACAATCTTCTTGTTTAAAGGAATGCCTGCAGCACTTGCCAGTAAATTATTTTCACATATTTAATAAGCATGTAGTGTGCCTTAGCAATCACTTGATTGTGTTAACGGTTTTTCTTTGGATAAACAAATGCAATGTTCTACAGTAAGTAAGCAAGAAGAGTTTTCTACAGTAAGATAACAAGCACTGTTTTCTGCAGTAAGATAACAAGTATAGTTTTCTACAGTAATATAACAAGCACTGTTTTATGTAGTAAGATAACAAGTACAGTTTTCTACAGTAAGATAATAAGCACTGTTTTCTACAGTTAGATAACAAGTACAGTTGTCTACAGTAAGATAACAGGTGCTGTTTTCTACAGAAAGGTAGAAATTGCAGTTTTCTACAGTAAGATAACAAGTACAGTTTTAACAGTAAGGTAAACAGTACAATTTTCTACAGTAAGGTAACAAGTGCAGTTTTTAACAGTAAGGTAACAAGTACAGATGTCTACAGTAAGGTAACAAGTACAGTTTTCCACAGTAAGGTAACAAGTACAGTTTTCTACAGTAAGGTAACAAGTACAATTTTCCACAGTAAGGTTACAAGTACAGTTTTCTACAGTAAGATAACAAGTACAGTTTTTAACAGTAAGGTAACAAGTACAATTTTCCACAGTAAGGTAACAAGTGCAGTTTTTAACAGTAAGGTAACAAGTACAGTTTGCTACAGATAGATAACAAGTACAGTTTTTAACAGTAAGATTACAAGTACAGTTTTAACAGTAAGGTAACAAGTACAATTTTCTACATCAAGGTAACAAGTACAGTTTTAAACAGTAAGGTAACAAGTACAGTTTTCTACAGTAAGATAACAAGTACAGTTTTTAACAGTAAGGTAACAAGTACAATTTTCCACAGTAAGGTAACAAGTGCAGTTTTTAACAGTAAGGTAACAAGTACACTTTTCTACAGTATTGGTAACAAGTGCAGTTTTTAACAGTAAGGTAACAAGTACAGTTTTCTACAGTAAGATAACAAATAGTGTTTTCTACAGTAAGATAACAGGTACTGTTTTCTAGACTAAGATAATCACGCATTTAGGTCATACCACATACATCTTATTTGGAATAAAATAAAACTTCTCTTATATAATGTTACTTAAACGTTATATTTGCTATATTTATGACGGTCTAAAGCTGTTTATAGCCCGTGTTGTTGTTTTTGTATTTGCATCCGGCAATAACGAAATATTGTTTTTGAGAATGACTTCTTTACTCAATCCAGAACGATAAATGAATCAGTTAATTTGTGCTTGCCTTAAACATTTTTCTTTTTCAATTTATCTTAAAGGTATACGTTCCGATTTGAGGACACTCAATTTACGTGTTATTTGCAGCTGCTACATAAACGTTAAATGATTTACAAAATACTTTTAGGCGAATACGACGAACAGTTTTAAACAAAGTCAACGATGCTATAGCAAATGATGAACATAATAACGGACAACCCAAAACCATCAACACGTCCAGGCAGATGAGCAAATAAGCTGTTAAATATTTGCTATGTAAAGAAGACTATTAGAGAATACCTGAAATCTGATATTGACTTTACCTGTACCTGTACAACACGAGGTGCATATGAATACAAACGGATCGTCGCTCACAAAGCCCCATTAGTTATAATAGCTTAAGTAGAACGTGGTGGTGTGTAATGAAATCAGACCAAAAATGGCGATAGATATATGTAAATAAATCCCATGTGCCGGGTAACCGCATAGATTCGAGTATGGTCCGGGCGAATACTTTGATGTTGGGAGATTTTCCAGTCAACATACGGTGCGCCGGTGGTTCTACCCAGTCAAAGGTCTGGGTTCTTCCTCCATCAGTAATTAGCTGGATGTCGCCAATATTACTATTATTGTGTCAGTGCGATGAAACAGAAACAACAAAAAAGAAAATTTAAACTAATATTCAAACAACAGTGTATGTTGTTTTTTCATAATAACACCTCGCAAAAAAAAGGGATAGGTAATGTGTATTCACTAAGTTACTGTTTGGGTAAAGAGGAGCTTGCTTTTTCAATGCCAGATATACTATTGGTAAATGTTTAATTGAATGGGTTTCGCTATTGCTAATAAACAAGTATGCTAAGTTCGACTGGACCTTGTAGCGCAATCGGTAGAGCATCTTCTCCAGGTAAAGGTGCTCCTGTTTCGTTCCCGAACCACGACATACCAAATGTCGTTAAAATAGTAGTAGAACAACTTTCTAGTTAACTTTCAAGCAAATATAAGGGTAGTTTCACGACTGGATGGCCCGGTGTCAGGATAATATGACTGGGTGTGGTATCATGCCAGGTGTTAACGCCATGCTATACACAGTCAAGGCAGCACTATATTTGCTTCAAGTTGACACACTCTCCAGGTAAACAGAAATACTGTTGGTGGGACGATAAAAGCAATAAACAAACAAAAATACCAAGTTCGAAAGGGTCGTAACAAATCCTTTTGTCTTTGAAGAGTTTAGCAGCTTAACACCATATCTAAACATGTCGATGTAAATTATATCTAAATATCTAAACATGACGATGTAAATTATATCTAAATGTTACTTGTGCAGTGTGGTGGTCGTAAAAAATCTCCCCGTGCATGTGATCTATGTTGTCATTTAATTCATCCTATAAGGATTGTTACGTGTATTTCCTTTGATGGACATTGAACTTTGGTTCTTCAATTCCATCTTCACATGAACAGGATGCTACAGTCATTTATTCGTCTCTGGTCATGTTTGTTCATGATTCAGAAAGTTAATTTTATTTGTTGTCAACCATTTTTTGTGTTGTTTTTCAAATCGAAATAATACCATATTCCTTTTCTGAACACTATGTGGACATTATTTTTCGATGACGTCACTACTTTCGTCATAACGTATAGAAAATATCCGCGCATGGACATTTTGTTTTCGAATAGATCGTTTTTCTTTTCGTTGCTTGCATTTGAGAAACTCGTCAGGAAGTGCGAGGTTAGAGCTCTGTAAAACCGGTTTAAGCACCCCAGTCGGTTCATATTGCCGACTGACCGTTCCAAGGCGGTAACTGTCGGGTTTGCTCTTTTCCTTAAATGACTCATCACAAATTTGTTCTTACTTTTTGCTTGGCTTGCATGTGAAATACCTTTGTTCTGTGCCTTTTCGGAGTTTGGTATATGTTGCAATACTCATAGGACTTTGTCATATATTCTTATGATGTTAATTTTCATAATAACAATGTGTGCACTAAACTTAACACAATGCAGCTTTGTGTTTGTTTAAACATTGGTAACTGTTTTGTGTTTATAAAACACAAATGAGTAAAAAAAAACTATGCAAAGTATCTCGGTACTATTTCAAGGTCAGCGACCTTTCATCGGAGACAATATGCAGAAAGACAAACACTCTTTGGTTAACTCAGAGCTTAGCATTTATCACTCTTAAACTGAAATATTGTCCTCATTGCAATAAATACAAGTATTTGATGAGTATATCTGATGACATTACACCTGGTGTCATTTGGATATTTAATCCATTAACATGTCTACCTGACACGTTTTCTGTACGAGCAATCGCTTTATCGATTAGCAATTAAAATTATTGGGTGTTATCGGGGACGAAATCCAAATGCATTTTTGTTCTGTAATTTGCAAAGGTAAAGGCACTTTTAGTTAAATATGTCTATAATTGGCTTCTGTATACAGAGACTAATCCTCGTAAAAGACACGCCTGAAGATAGCAAAGAAATGGTTAGAGACAACTAAAGTATCAGGATCATTGTGTAAAGGTTTTTTATATTTTCATTGGTTATTTTCATATATATTCATTATATTTCAACAACAACAAAAGAGCAAGAAGCAACAATTCTTGTTGTTAGATTTTATGGGGGGTGTCTTGTTAGGTGAATAACATGAATAAAGATTAATGATGTTACAAAAATATTATCGGATAAATTGTATTAGAGATACAATTGAACAAAACGGTAATTGGTTCAAGGCCATACAATAATCATACATAATATACACATGATCATAAATAAAAGATAGACAAAGTCACTGACTTGTCACTATTTTAGTAGTATTCATAACCAATTATGAATGCGTACATCGGTTAAAAAAGAATAAAAAAATCAATTCAAAACTATTTAATGAGAAGAAGAATCAGTGGAACTAATCTATCTATGTGCAATCATACATACAAATTATTCATCCATTCAAAAATATAAGTGTATTAATTAATATATATATACTGCTATGATATACAATTTAATCTTTTCAAATGAGTAAATATATCTGTCTTTATGTAAACTATGCGCACCAGTTCCAACGGGAGAAATATTGTGTTTAGGTCAATAAATAATCTATTAATTAAACAGCATCACAACAATAGCAATGTTTAATAGGTAAATAAGAAAAGGTCCTATCAAAATTTTCACAGATATTTAAATTTTTTATCTACCAGTAGACAAAGGCAAACAAGGTAAATGTAAAAGTGACAAAAAAACGCAGGGACGAGACATAACACACAAATTAGTTTACCTGTCATTTAAAAGGACCAAAAGAATTTAACGCAAACCTAAAGGACAAAGCAACATTCCTTAAATGGAGATAAAAGTTCCTTTGAATTTCACATTATGTCACGAAATAATTTTGTTTTAAAAGGATTGAGAGAACAGCACTGTTTGCATTAAAGCATTAGTTTACCTGTCATTTAAAAGGCCCAATTTAACGCAAACATTTTAGAATCTAAAGTTCAAATTAGTTCGCGGAATAAATTGTGTTTACATATTGCTCATAATAACGATCTGGCATCAAGTTCGCCATTATTTCGGATTCAGTATCACTTTATATTACAAACCTTATGAAATAATAGTTGTCTGATATGTCAATTGTTTGTCAGGTGGAAGATTTATCAAATGACAATGACCTTAAACATGAAAATGATCTGCGTACAGACGTCATCATGCGCACTTTCCAAAAATGGTATCATTTTATACATTCAGAACTACGTTATGGTAGTTTCTACAGCGGCCTTTGGTTTTTTCCACCTGGTCAGATTTACCTTAACCATAATATGGTTATTTCATAACAATAACAATTTTCCACTTGAGATATAGGACGTTAATCGAAAATAGTACTGTTGTCATAATGTGTAAGTATGGACATTGAAGTTTGGAAATAAAACTTAAAAGACATTTATCTAGATCGGGTACATCACAGACGTTACGCTCTACGGAACATCTTTGATATTTTGCATTTTAGTTGCATCTGTTGAAAAAACATGAATGAAAGCATATAGCCTTGACTAACCCGATCGGCTATTCCTGGGTCAAGAAATCTTCCAAAATGAGTATTCATTTGAATTTCATTGCATATGTGAAATGATGTCATATAATCCTTGTTTGACAATTGTTATTAAAGGTAATGAGAATTCGTGTTCTAACGCGCATGTGCAGACAATGTATGGGTCTTAGCAATGAAGAGTCCTAATAAACATTCCCTACTTTAAAACAGTCAAAGTGATACTGGTAATGTTTGATGATTTCAATTAGTTCGGTTTAAACCGGTCAAGCTGCTTTAGTTATCAATTACCAGAGACACTCCGTAAAGAATCAAAACGAGGCAATTTTGCTGTGGGCTGGTTTACGACTACTGTCACTCCTGTGCATGCAATTTGTCGATGATGAAGCGTTTACATCTCTGTAAAATATGGTAAACATGACGCTTAGTTCAATTGTAAATTATCAACCGTCTGCATTGTAAATCGAACACAATAAAATTTATTAACGAACACCAGAAGAAATAGTCCGGCAGCTAGGTTACCATGGAAATTATTTGTTTCAATATAACCCGGATTAGTTTATTTTCGTAGATTCTGGTTTATGACACCATAGCGAATATTTTGTGACCATGAAACAAAAATCAAGGTGAGCGCGGTAACAATATCTAGCTGCTTACTACAAGTGTAAGTAAATCAATGTATAAATTACAGCTATCCGATTTTTTTGACTGATCATGCAAAAAAAACTTACAGAAGTAGAACGTGATGAATGTGACAATATGTCACACCAACCATTTATTGAACTGTAATATTTTTTTACACATACCATGTGATAAAAAATTAAACGGACACTTATGATTTGTAGTTCTTTTAAGAAATATGCATTGTTGTTTCTTACTAGTTTATGGCATCAACGTAATTGTACAATAAATCTAGACGAGTGTAAACTTCATTCCTGCAAATGGGCCTGTATACAGATGTTCCTGTGCGGAGAAGTTAAACGTTACTCCTCCCGTCGTCATCTTCAGTTTATCTAGTTGTCTTCCGGTTAATACACCTTTATCACGTATTCTTTCAAACGTGAAAGTGAAGGTGTGTCCTGCCTGTAGAACAACGCCACGACGTCCGTCACGCTGTACAACATCCACCTCCTCCATCTCATCACTGGACTTAACATAGCGATGTTCACATTCGAATAAACGTGTTTGGTCCTCATAAACGCCTATTCTGGCGGTCGGGAAGCCCTGATTGCGCAAAATGATATGGGACAGATTTATTTCAAGATTGACACTTACATTGAATCCAAGGAAACAAAAGAGCGGTGTAAGTATATTGGTTTCGATGTTCGATATCGGAAGTATCAGTACATGTACTTCTTTCATTACCTGTGTTGCAGACTGAACCCTACAAACAGTGGTGCAGTCCAACGTGCCAATCTCCTTCACCTCGTGCATGATACGAGATAATTGTGTATTAAATACGAATTTGATTCCCCTGATGTCCAGTTTTTCTGCTTCTTGAATTTTTGATTCCATTGCATGTGATGCTAGTTCAATGGATAAACTATTTATAAACAGTAGTCGCGGATTGCCTTCTTTTTTAAAGAATTCCAGAGATTCTTTGTTAGTTTTTAACGCTGCTTCGACTTCATCATTTATGTTTGTGATGGAGTCTAATGTAGAAAGACTTGCTTTTTGGACTTTCTGAGCTTCGGCAATTTTTGCATTAACAAGTCGATCAATATATTCCTTCATTTCGGTCCCAGCTGCCTGAATTTCACAAACGGCTTGGTCATACTGCTGACGGATAGTAGAGCCGGCCTTGCTAGCCCTTTCTTTAGAAAGATATATTCGTGTAGTGAAATCTTTCAGCTTTGTACGCAGTAGGTTGAATTCATCAGTGTCAGTCAAACTGTTTTCATTAATACACACGACCTTGCTGCACGCCCTATGTTCTCCCACAAAGCATGTATTACAACCCAATTGCTTATGCGACTCGCAGTAGTATTCCAGTGACTTGCCTCCGTGTTGGGCGCATGTTGTTGGCGCACGCTGCATCTGCTTGTGTGTTCTCATCTTTTCTAGCGACATCAGTACGTGATCTCTCATAATCTTTGGTTTACAGTGTCCTGCATAGCAGTCGCTACACAACATTTCGTCACAAGTCTCACACCAGCCCGCTGCAGAATTCCGGTCATTGTCCATAAGGCAGGGTTCACAGAGTGTTGACGCTTCGTCCTGTTCTTGCTGACAGTTTGCGACTTTTCCACTGACCTGATCAAAACATTTGTCCTTAGAAAGCGCCATTATCCTGCAAGGAACAGTATTACCCAAATAAGATAGTCAATAAATATATAAATGTTCTTATATAGGAAACTTATTATCGCTGTTTATGGTTAACTCAAAACCACAAAAGGTTGCGTAAAGATAAATGAATTAAATTATATACGCATCCAGCTGAATGGTTTTGTTTAAATCATTTGCATTTTTTGACGGATTTCTGTTTTATTTTTAAGGTGTAGCACAGATGTAGTGTGAATATCAGTAAATATGAAATATGTCTAAATGTAGTTTAATAACTACAGGTCAACTAAATCTGTGATAAGTTCATAGCTGAGAAGAGTCATCCAGCGAGTGAGAGAAATAAGTTTAATTTTGTCATTTCTCAATCCGCTAGATGATTAAGAAAGGCTACAAACCTTTTACTTCTATATCTGCCAATATTCAGTATTTAATTTGCAAATTGTAACAATGCATATGCTTACATTTGTTATTTGTTTACCTAAACATGTTCGTATGTTTTAGACGTACCCAATTCATATTTTCCGCATACAATTTCCAGGTTACAATTCTCAGTTCACAATGCTCAAGTCACACATTACTAATGCACAAAATAGGAATTGACAAAATTAAGACGATTAGTGGTGACGTGTATAGACGTCACTAAGTTAACAATAGAAAGGAATTGTAAATGGCCCTTTTTAAAGGAGATCAAATAAAAATAGCCAAAGTTATTTGGCACCAAACTGAACACGTAAGCTTAAATTTATCATCATCATCATCATCATCAATAACATCATTATCATCATCATATAAGTAAATGTAACAGTAACACAAACACAATTTGCCGATTTTTATTGTGGTTCTCACAAAGCAATTACCACGTTGCTATAGAAACCACATCTGTAAAGAGATCACATTAGTCCTGTACCGTGGGTGGTCTTTTAATACTGGTTTTAATGTAATTACCAATGTATTTATTCGAATTCTGCATTAACTTTACTCTATAAGATCTTTGTTTTCTTTAAAATTCATTCTATTTAATGAAATTTTCGAACGCTTTCAGGCAAATATACTATCTCATTCGCTTTTAGATTTGTTCACAGGGCATTGTGACAACAACGAAAGTTATGTTGTATGGTGAATGTTCTCTGCATAGAGTCAGTTTCCCATATAGCTGAGTGGCACCTGCCACTGGAGCGGTAAGTCGTGGGTAATTGGGTTTTTCCTGTTTACGTTAATTCAATGGCGCCAGAAAAGTCAAACGTAACCCACCCCACCCCACTACACTTGCCCCTGAAAGTCTCAAAATATCTTTCAGGAATGTATTTTAATATTTCAGGCTGTGTCACATGTAATTGACAATTTTCCTGTGGCAGCACGCGACCGCCTAGACCCCCTTAAACTACACATATTATGGTCCTCACTTAATTTGACATTTACCCTCATCCCAGGAAATCATGATTATCTTTGCCGCCGATAATACAAACAGTTTAAACTCAAGAAAAGAATGTCTAGCAGTTTCTGAAATGCAAAAAAATGGCTCTATTTGAGTACTACTTTTAAAAGTTTTCTACTGAACACCTCCCACTACCCAGCCTTCAGCACGGCTACACCTCTGGTGCTCGCTAAATTAGGCCATCCGCCTCCCCCCTAGTGAAGAAATTCGTGATTCGGCGGTATTTAACATAGTGTGACAATTAACAATTTAACAATTGAAGTAAC
Source organism: Sinonovacula constricta (assembly GCA_007844125.1). Lineage (NCBI taxonomy): Eukaryota > Metazoa > Mollusca > Bivalvia > Cardiida > Solecurtidae > Sinonovacula > Sinonovacula constricta. The sequence goes on along the minus strand of CM017564.1, from coordinate 31,153,020 downwards.
AAATACGTTTTTTGAAAATGGATTTAGTTTATTTAACGAGTTATGCTGTAGATGGACTAATAGTTTACCTAACGCCTCATACGACGGCGACCGTTTTAGGAGTTGTAAAATGATACTTTCTAAAATAGACGGATTCCGACGAGCGGTGCGCTGCTAGATAAACTCCTTACCTCGTTAACCTTCTGAATATAAATCAGCGTGAAATTTTAATATTAAATAGAACCAGCGAGTTCCGGATAAGACGCCTATATCCCGTTATCACGATGAGGCCAAAGCTTCGGTAGTGCAGTCTTCGGTAACTTAATCCCGAAAACGATCGCCACAGATAAAAAACCTTCATCTAGGAAGACAATATGATTAATATCAAGATGATGTAGCACCGCACCCGGATATTTCTGCGGTTAATAATCCGGGAAACAATACATTCCTATGGTTACATAATCGCCCGCGACGTTATGGCTGATAGGCTTCTCATAATCAGCCCAACTGTGGGACATATACTATTTGTGTATATGACCAAAAAAACTTACACTGATCGTTTTTTTCATTGGCTGATCTATTATGTGTATTAACTACTCAAACAAAACTTTAATTGTAGTATCCCGGTTGCCTATAGATATGAACTATATGTATCAATAGCTTACTCCTATTTGGGGGGGGGGGGGCATAAGCCCTGCATGAATTCATATTAAGTTTAAGTAAAGACAATTTTGACCACTTCACCCAAATCGTGAAATGAATCGCTGTTAGTGTTCATCCTTTCCCAACTACAGTTTCTGCAAAAGAATAGATGTCAGCGCAGATTCGGATGATGATATACCGTCATCTCAAACAAAAAGTTCTCATATTGTTTTTGTGTTCAGTGCGCACATAGTTAACATAGTTATAGCTACATAATCCAAGGCGCGCGCGTTCTTAGGCCCGACAGAACATGAGTCAGCTCAGAATCCATACGCAAAAATATAGTACTACAATTAACGATCACCTTTTGAAAGCTGCATTATTTTTGTCGATAAACACATGATTATATGACGTCAGTAAACGTGACCAAATTCATTTCCTGCAGGTTCTCCGCACCATAAGTTAAAGTGCAAAAAACATACTATTGATTAAATTCGTATGCGTTCTGATGCCCGACCAAATATTAGTCAGCTCAGAGTACCTTCGCAAAAAAATATAGTCTTACATTTAACGATCAATTTTTGAAAGATGCGTTCAATATTTCGACTAACACAGGATCACAAGACGTCAGTAAACGTGACCAACCCCATTTTATGCAGGTTCTCTGCAGCATAAGCGACTGAATCTGTTTTAAGTAACAAGGCCTTATCGCTTCATGGCATATAGCTCCTGTCCCTAATATAAGTACTTTTTCTGAGAAACTAAAGGAAAATTTATTAACTTTTTGAACGGTTGCTCAACTAGAATAAATAAAGGCCGCCAATATATTGATCTCAGAAAGTAAAATTGAAACATTCAGGAGCAATTTTCACCAGAAAGCCCAATATAGGGTGTGACACGCATAGTCACATATTTTCCTCAAATATCTATATTGTTCAGGTCAACTCTTAGGTTGAGTTTCAGATTTTCATTTTATGACCCTTTGCGATTGTAACGCAAAACAAAATATTGTACTTATAAAATTATAAAATTTAATTTTTGGAACTAAAATGCCATTGTATTGGGGATTTTTGGTGAGTTCTGTTCAAAACTTGTTTGACTAAACGGACAGTTTTAATAGGATAATTAATAAGCTAAACCTCTTTTCAGCTTTTATTTTGCAAAACAGATACAATTATCTATTTATTGTACTTCTCAGGAGGCTTATCAGTTCGTTAATAGGGTCTTTTTCACTTTTAAATGCAATTTTATGCACATATTTTCAGAGCCAGAAACAGCAAGCGTTCAACTTAGTCAGAAAATGGTGTTATTATTGTTCATAACATTTAAAAAAGATATGTTAAAAAATAATATATTTTGAGGGCAACATAACAACATAATACTGAAATATAAAAATATATCATAAAATGTGTTTTACAATATTTTTAAAAAATATGCTTTTAAGTAATTTTACTTTCTTTAAACTTTATTTTCACATCGTTACATAGCATGGAAAGCAGATTATGTTGAAAATAAAAGAATGCCGCAGAGAATTGTAAATGCATTATATAGATTTTCCTTATGAAAATGCAACTTTAGAAATATAAATTGTATCTACTATTTTAAGGTACTAATGGTTGCGTTTTGTTTTCAGTCATTAAAAATAAACAATTTTAGCTTACTAAACATTGTTTGTGTATTATATTATGTTTGGTTTGAATGGAAAAGTCCCCCACACCACACCCACCACCACGACCAAACTTTTCTGGATCCGCCCCTGGACTGTCATAATAAACCTGTTTATGCCGATGATCCATGAACTTGCCCGGACATGCAAGGTATGCGTGGAGAAAATGTGTATCTCTGTACTTTCGTGCGGCGGCATTGTTATCCGTCTTTCAAACAAAATTCGTGACCATTGACTGTTTAAGACAGTTGTCTGATATAGACGTACAATTACGATCATTAAAGTTAATAAATGTATATTATATGTATATTAGTCCTGCGTTGATAAAGAAAACAGATTTACTTTTAGCAGTGTCACCTAGCTTTACATGTCCTAGTTTTGCACCTATAAAATAAATTATGTTTTCTTTTGTTAAAATGCGGCTGCTGCTAATGACTATGAATTTTGAGATTAAGGAAGAGGAAGCGGGAAAGAGGAGGAAGAAGAGGAGAGGGAGGAGGAGGAGGACAGTTAAAAACACAATGTTACCTTGTTACTAGTTTTGGTGACACTCAGGTGAAAACGAAAGTAAGGAAAATGATAGGATAAAATGGACGTAAGTTCGATATCGTAATTTTCACACAGCGTAAAAAAATATATCATTATTGGAGTGACCTACCCTTCCATCTTACTTGACTGGGTTGGGGAAGGGTGGTGTCAACACACATTAATTTCCCAAGGGCTTCAATGTTAACGTGCAGACATCTGACCTGAGTATCACAACCATTAGTTATGTATTTTTTACTTAAATACTGCAAATCACATTGACGAATCTAAACGTAACTATGGAAGGGGATATCCGCCAATATTCAATTTCTAATTTGATATTCAAATCACAATTATCAAGTCACAAATGTTATTTTTGCTTACAATTTACAAGGTACAAATCTCAAAGTCACAATTCATAAGTCAAAATCACTAATGTTAAAGTTAAGAATTGACAACATTCAGACGCTAGGTGGCGGTACCACATACATATAGACGTCACTAAACTAAACATAAAACGGAATATCATAAGTTAAAAATAGAACGAAATCATAAATGATTCTTCAAGAGTGATACAATAGAAAACAGCCAACGTTAATTGAACGCGTTATCTTTTGCCAAAAAGTAGTTATTAATGTATATATTAAAATTCTTTAAGTAATTTTGCCATATGAGTCTTTGTTCAATCCAGCCTGTTTTTAGTGGCGTCAGAATTAATTCATCAGAGAACCCTGTGGAGCAGGAACATGCTAGGTAGTGGTGGTTCTGTCTAGTTGATACCTGGCTAAAATAAGGAAGGTTAAAAGCTCTCTACCCAGATAGGCCAGGTGGTAGAGAACCTGATTACGGAGGAGGTATTGGATTCGAACTCAATACTGTGTACTGTTAACGGAATTTTGCCAGCTCGGTTCACTTCGGTCAAATCAGGATATATGCAGTTAAATGAAAGAGGGTGGGACCATAGAGGTTGAAGGGGGCGGGTTGTAGGGGCTGTCAGACCTGAGAGATAAAAATATACGAACAACATTTGAACCGATTTATACAGTTTGAGGAAAAGGTAGAGACATGTAAATATGGACCGACTTTTATTGGGGCATGTCTACAGTACATGTCACGAATGATTATAAATGCATGTATCACGCATTTTTCTTAATGTGCCACTAACACTGAATTATCACTTGATCTTCTATAATCGCAAATATAGGCATATACGTAGTCATATCATGATAAGCAGTTAAGTACAGAATAATATCCCTAAAATTGTATAGCACGAATAAACAATAGATGTGGCTGATTCTGTCGGTAAGAAACTCACAACTTGAAAGTACACACGAACGCTTACCAGTTCAAGCGGTAAATTCTATTTATAGATGGACATTCCCGTGTTAGAATCGCGCTCTTAAGTTGAACTGGTGTTATGCGGTGTATATTTTACATTAGAGATTTGCGCCTCTAGATTAGTAACTTGTAAATTAGATTCTAGAAATGTAAAATGTATTCGTGATTTTCGCCTCGCGATTTGTAACTTGTAACTTGTATATGCTGGAAATGTGAAATTTTTCAAGTGTAATGTTGAAATGTTAACATTTTTATGTGATATATAAAAGTTAGGATGTAATTAGATAGCGGTATTTAGCATGCGCGGTGTTGCTATTTACAAATTGACTTTTGAAGTGACAAATCCGAGTATTTAAAGTTAGAAATAGCAATTAGAATATTGGCGGATATCCCCTTCCATACGTAATCATAGGTCATCTGGCTCTTTGAAATTCTGCCTGTGGCTTAACCCATTACATACAGTATTGGTCCACTTGGACTGCTTGAACAGGCTAACATCATGAGATTTCGCAATACTGTTTTTCACATGTTTCAAACACGCAACAACAGGGTGGCGTATTCAAGGTTGAATCCCGGTTGGAATGCACCCCCTGCCCCCCCCCCCCCTCCCGGCACCAAGGTAAAAGGGTAGAGTTTGAAAAGCACATACATGTAAGCTTAAAACATACTAAGTTTTTAAAGAACATTTTGTCTGTTGACTGCTTAGGTCGAAGTTAGGGTCCCTAACTGTGTATGTATATCCATTATTTACTTCGATGAAGTTGAATGGATCTTGCTTCATAACCCACACACACACACACACACACACACACACACACACACACACACACACACGCACGCACGCGCACACGCGCACACACACATATTTATGTAGGAAGTAAACTGTGTCATGTTTTATGTGCATTTGAATACTTTGCAGAACATATTTTGAAAAGTGTACTTTAAATATTTGTATTTCTTTTTCGAACCATTGCTTTTTTGCCATCGCCACACTAAATAGTTTCTTTACAAATGTAATAGTGATAATAAACAATTGCTGTCCGATTAACTCACCTGAATAAATTTAAATAATATAATACAATATTAAAACAATATGATAACTGATCACTAGAATGTATGGACCAGTATTTTTTTCGACAGATTCATCGATAAGGAGAGTAAACGCTTTTAGTCGTTGTCATTCTTCTATGGTAAGACCTGTACATGACCTAAAACTCGGTTAATATCCCTTACAAGTTACATTTAGATATTTTGGATTAAGTTATTTATTCAGTTGGGAATGAATTCTTGTTTACTTTCGTGAAGACAAAAACACTGCCTTAATTACATCTGTAACTCTATGTAAACTCTATGTCAAGGCTAGGGAATAGACGATTTCGTGATAATGTTACAAGAAAAGTGTTTAACTCAGTCACGTGTTCTGTTCCACGGTAGTAAACGGGAACTGTGTCAATTTTGTTCGTCATTACGTTTAGGCAGCGAATGACGCTTACTTTTTTTCAGAAATCAGTATGAGTGTATTGTAGCAATGATTAAAAAATAGCAAGTGTAGATGTACGTGATAAGAAAATAAAAAGAAACCTTGCATTCGAGAACGTATAACGTAACATGATTATTCGTGTATACATCCTTAGGCATATCATTTATATACATTTGTAGATAAAGCATAATTCTCACAATTATTTGTTTTAAAGAGAAGCAAATAAAAAGGTTACGTTATAGTAATTATAACTTGACAAATAAAATCAGCTTAGCACGTTGTCTAGTCATTGCTTTAAACGTATAAGATGACCTATTTATCATTCCATCCGTGACCACAATGTGTGGGACGCCTTAAGATGAAAATACTTCCCTTCTCTGATAAAGGTGGTCAGTTCTTTTGTTAAGGTGGATTTCTATCATAATATTTTCTGTGATTTCTACCACAATTATATTATTTTTGTATAAAAGTAAGTTACTACCTAGGTCTACTTATGCGTCATCTCTTGATGTTTTTAATTATAAAAAAAAAACAATTTTAGGAACTGGTAAGTTGCTAATTTAGTTCTGTTTAGTACAATGTTGTTAATGGATTTACATAGTTCAATACATTAATTACTCTTTTATGTGATGCAAATAATGTTATTGTTCATTTCATTACTGTCGTTGTAGAGGCTTACCGTTCTTTGTCTTTCTTTAACAGAATGCTATTAGTTTCACTGTATTTTTGGGAAAACATTCACCAGTTTGAGGTAAGCTATCTGTAATCTGGGTTATCTGCTCCAATCGAACTTCATGCCAACTGACCGCTTCTAGGCTGTAACTATTGTGTCATCTCTATTTGTGTTATACTTCAAAGTTGCTGTCGCTTCCACAACAATGTTTCATTTAAAATTATTTATGTATTATGTATTTGTATTTTTGGGTTTAATGGCTGTGGCAAATATACTACAGATACAATCTAATTATCAAAAGCTCCTTAAAACTCAGTGATGTAGAATGGAATAGGAAATGGCATTTAAGACGATGTACATATTGTATACACCGTTTCTTAGTAACTTTGCTATCAGCTCATAAGCTATCGTTTAATTGAGAAACCTGTTTGAAAATTAGCATTTACACTTCGGCCGGACATAAAAAGGTAAACCTTTGTCTTTCAAAACAACAAGTGTTTTGCCACTATTACCAGTTTAATAGAAACCTTATATTGACTCATAAATTTAGATATTTGGTCCTTTCTTCCTTGTCCCGACCTAATAATAGGTTGCAATTAATATTTTCATCTGCTTGCGAGTATTTAATACGGGGTTAATGATTTTGCCACTTTTCAATTGGTTAAAATAATTTGGTTTGAAGCATCCAGTTTTGTAATTTTTAAGCGGCTTGTAATAAGAAAGTATACATGACATACAGAACTCCACGATCGGCACTTCATATCTAATGAAATAATTAGACATAATCGGGCCAATAATTGTATTATTTTCCAATAACCTATAAAACATGACATATTTAAGTGACTGCGAAGATTTTGTTTTTGCCCAAAAATCCGACACAACAAATCACACACACAGATACACACAGACACAACCAGACACACACACAGACACAGACACAGACACAGACACACACACACACACACACACACACACACACACACACACACACACATACACACACACTATTTTTTCTGGATCTGCCCCATGGCATAAATCTCTAACCCCCATCTCTATTTAGATTTCGGGTGGTTGAAATATTCAAAGAGTATGACAATGATCATAAACTGATGGAATATACAGTAAGCTTCTGCTGTGCGAAATGTTTTGGCAAAAGAAATCTTGCTTCTTCTGACAAATGAATGCATATCAAGTAATGTATCTATAAGTTTTGCTCTATATTGCGTGTTTTATCCTTGTGGCCACCACCGATTCCAAAACCTCCATTTTACGCCACTAATTATGATACGGACATATATTTTTCAAATAATAATGATAATATTTGAAAGAAAAGGTGAAAAAAATAAAAGATTAATGTTCATAATACAAAGCATCACAATGTAATTAAGTGTGGATTTTAACTAAAAACATTATACATATAATATGAATTATACAATTTATTACAAATAAATAAAATATATTTTTGGGTAATGTATTAAAGATAGGACTCCAGCTTAATTTAAACGGAATATTAAATAACGATCAACGATATATAAGTGTAACTAAATAATTGTTTTATTAATCAATAAACAAATTAGCAGATTCGTTTAAGTATGTAAATTCAATGATTGTCAGGATACGCCTTCACTAAAAGTACAAATACAAAAAACGCTGCTAAAAATTGATGTGTTAAAAAACGAATGTCTTCGTACTTGAATCCTCGGCTGTGGAAAATCCCAGCTATTTATACTAATCCCAGTTCTCCAGAAAAGTGTGTGCATGCACCTGAAAATTCTATGCATAATAGAAAGTGCAAGAAAAAAGTTTGCAAAATGGAACTCACAAGAAATTCGTGTGCACCAAACATAGTGGGCACTATTCTTATATAATGAATTAAATACATACTGATAAATATAACAACACATTTTCTACCATATGATAATAATTTTCGGGCTCCTAAATCTTCACATAAGCCATAGCAGATAGATCGCAGATTAAACTTACTGCATAAAGGAAAATGGCTACTCTATCAAGGTTGTTCGTCTGCTCAGACTATAAACAATAAATATTCTGTATAAAATGTCTCCACAAATTATTGATGGGATGAAACAAAGTGACTCCAAAACTTACTACATGGATCCAGAGGATTTTGGATCACTTAACTTGGAATAATAATGATGTAAACAAGGGAACTCGCAGAAACTAAAGACATTCAAAGTAAGATGCGATGCAAGTTTAGTTAACCACATGTATATGTTTGATTGTTTTGTCTACTTAACAGTTTTTATACTTGTTCTTATGCTTATCAGCTGTTAAGCTTGATGTGTAATTCCAGGGATGAGTTAAAAATTTAAAACTTAACATTTTTAAAGTAAAGAAAACATTTGTTTAAATACACCTAATCCTGGGACCTAGCAATATAATACATGTTTACATATAACGGTCGATTTGGATTTAAGTTTCGTTAAGGACAATATGTTTAGTTGTTCTTGCTTTTACATATGGCTTGCAAGTACATAACTTTGTTCTGTGCCTTTTCAAATTTTATTATATGTTGCACTGCCTACATGACTGTGTCAGATCTCTAAACAAAATAATTTCTAGGCGTATACAATGAACAGTTCTAAGCAAAGTCAAAGATGCTTTGCAAATGATGAGCATGATAGCGGACAGCAACAAAAAACAGTACACGTTAAATTGTGCAGGTGAGACTACAGCCTAATTATGATCATTATAGCTACGTCCAGCTATTTTGATGGAGGAAGACCCTAAACACATGTCTGCTTATAACCACCGAAGCACCACAGGTCAGCTGAAAGACTTCATTTGATATTGACTTTACCTCTACTTGTGCAACATAAGGTGCATGTGATTACAAAGGGCTCGTCGCTCACAAAGCCATATTATTTACAACAGTTTAACTAAAACGCAATGGTGTGAAATAAAATCGAACCAGAAATGCCGATAGACTAGTAATGCAAAAGATGCCCAAATAAATTCATTGAATAACTTGCTAAACATAATTGTGTCCCCAAAAGACATTACAGATTTCTCAATAATAAATGTTAAGCTTTGAGTTAAGAGGGATGGGATTTTTGCCGGCATTTTTTTGCCGATACTGTGCAGCGACATTTCTATCAATATAGCACAAGGACACTTATGAGGTGCCCAGGAGCTGAACCCGGCCGGTCCATTATACTGACACCGACGAGACAGGCATAATGCTGTCCTCTTAGCGCCAAGCGTTAGGAGTGAAGCCACAACTTCAAACTTTAAAGTCTTTGGTTTGACCCGGACGGGGTTCGAACCCGCGACCTCCCGATCCGCAAGCCGACGCTCTACAACTTGAACTTTTGCGACCGGTTTTGAGTTTAGACAAAATTGTAACAGTCGGATATATTTTGAGACTGCACATATCGTTTTAGAGAAATTTGTCTTACTAAGTTGTTAATAATTTAGTTACAGTAGTCTTTCATATTGATTATATGATAATTTAAAGTTTTAGTGAAATTTTAGATTTGCGCGCCCTTGGCCGAGCAGTTAGAGTTGCCGACTTGTTACACCTCAGCCCCTCGCCGCGTGGGTTTGGTCTGGATGATATTTTTTATGTGTGGAGATATAAAGATATACCTATCTTACAAACATCCTTCACCAAGAAAACAGCAGAAAAACTTTGAAAAGGGGACTTACAGTTGTAGCTGTTTCGACTAAAATGGCTTTCGCTATTGATAATGAACATGTATACCAAATTAGAAGTGAATATCTTTGATGGTTTCTGACAAATTGGCCTTCACAAAAAAAAGGAAAGGCAACGCCGACGAAATGTTCATGACAAATGCGACAAATTTCTTTGAAGAGTTTAGCTAAAACTAATTTACAAACACGAGGATGCAAATGTAACCGGTGTTGTTATAATTGTTAATTTTCCTTAGACGGACATTGGACTTTGGTTCCTCAATTCCATGTTCACATGAACTTGTTGCTACAATTATTTACAATTGTCTGGTTATTTTATTATCTTGATTTAAAACATTAAATTCACGTACAATTAAAAAATTTGTGTAATTCTTCTAACAGACATATAACTTCTGTCTCTTCTACATACCATGTGCACATTATTTTTCAATGACGTCACTACATTCGTCATAACATATCAAAGAAAACGCCAGCGCTTGGACATTTTTTATCCAAATAGATCGGGGGTTTTTTCCATTGCTTGCATTTGAGAGACACATCAGGAACTGCGAGAATGCCGCTCTGTAAAACCGGTTTAAGCACCCCAGTTGGTCTTTTTTACCGACTGACCGTTCCAAGACGGTAACTGTTAGGTTTGCTCTTTTTGTTAAATGACAAATATTTGTTCTTACTTTTACATATGGCTTGCAGTTGAATACCTTTATCCTGTGCTTTTTCAGGGCCTGATATATGACTTTGTCATATATTCTTATAGACAGTACCAAGGTGTGTTTTAATAAGCACGTGCAGCCTTGTGTCTGTTAAAAAATCCATATCTGAAAGATTAATGGTTTAATGTTCGTCCAAAAGCTATTTAAAAAATATATTGCAATGCATCACTCCATTGTCTAGATCTCAGTGACCTTTAAACGGACACACAATCATAGGCTTATTTAGAGCTAAGCATTTATCACTGCCAAAATTGAAATATGACCATCATTGTAATATACAAAGTTAAATGCACTTTTAGATGTAAAATATGTATATTCTTGGCCTTTGTACACAGAGACTAATCCCCGTACAAAACACGCCTAGGAAATGGTTAGAGACAAGTAAATGAATATCATGAACATAGTATAAACATTTTTATATTTGATATTTATTTTTCCCAACAACAGCATAACAGCTGGAAGCAACAATTCTTGTTGTTTCATATTTTGTGGGTGGTTTCTTTTCAAAAGAATAATCAGAAAAAATATTACTTATGTCACAACAAATTAGATTACACAATTTTAATTGGATAAAATAGTATTAGATTGAACAAAACTGGGTCAAAGCAATACAATAATGATACATAATATAACACATGATATTGATTACCCGATAAAACAAAAACATTGACTTGACACTATTGTACATGTAGTAGGATTCAAAACCAACGATGAATGCATATATCGGTTAAAAACGATGAGAAAATAAAACCAATTTAAAACAATTTAGATTAACAATTAGAATAAGAATCAGTAGAACATATTCATACCTGTGTAATGATACATATAAATTATTCACCCATTCAAAAATATTTGTTTGATAATAATTATTAAGATGATAACACTTTTCAGCACACATATAATCAGTGGTAATTTCATAAAAAGGACGGGTAAATGATGAATGTGTAATAAGTTGCACTCAATAAACAGGCGCACTAGATACATTCAACAAATTATCAATGATCCCCAATTAATACAAATATATATGATATAATATAATATTATATAATCATACGTTCAAATGAGTAAATATACTTGTGTTTATATAAACCAGATCCAACAGGTGTCTGTGAAATGTAATGCAAATGAAGAAATGTGTTGAGGTCAATATATAGTCTATTAATTAACAACATTACAACAACAGCAATATTTACTTTTAAGCGTTAGTTAACCTTTCTTCAAAAGACATCACCATGTTATCGCAAACCTAAATGGAGTAATAACCTGATAAAATCTTCTTTTTACAGAAGATTCAAGGCGTGTATGTAAAATATCATGCAAATTGTGTTTATTTGTTGGGTTTATCATACCACCAACAGTATTTCAGTTATCTGATGTCCACTTGAAGCAGATATAGTGCTGCATTCACTGTGTATAGCATGTCGTGAACACCTGGCATGATACCACACCCAGTCACATTATCATGCCACCGGGCCATCTAGTCGTGGAACTACCCTTATATTTGCTTGAGCATTAGCAAGGGAGCTACACCACCACTATTTAAACGACTTTGGTATGTCGCGGCCAGGTATCGAACCCGGGGCCCAACGTACCTGGAGCCAACACTCTACCGATTGCGCCATGCAAGTTGTTTTGAGGGCAATATATAATCTATAAATTAAAAGTATTGACAGAATAGCAGCGTTTACATTAAAGCATAAGTTAACATGTCATTGTCAATTTAACGCAAACCTAAGTGATAGAGTACCCCCCTCTAAATGGAGAAAACGGTTACTTTTTAGAATCAAAAGTTTAAATTAGTTCACGGAATAAATTGTGTTTATATATTGCTCATAATAACGATCTGGCATCAAGTAAACCATCGGATTCAGTATCACATTATATTGCATACCTTATGAAATAATAGTTGTCTGATATTTCAATCGGTTGTCACGTGATTGTCTATCAAGTGACAATGACCTTAAACATGATAATGACCTGAGTACTAACGTCTTCACGCGTACTTTCCAAAAAATGGTGTCATTTTATACATTTAGAACTACGATATGGTAGTTTCTACAGCGGCCTTTGGGTTTTTTACCTGGTCAGATTTACCTTAACCATAATATCGTTATTTCATAACAATAACAATTTTTCCACTTGAGAAATAGGACGTTAGTCAGAAATAGTATTGTTGTTAAGTGTACGTATGGAAGTTTGGGAAATAAAACTTAAAAATCATTTATCTAGTTCGGGAAGATCACAGGCGTTTCGCTCTACGGAAAATATTTGATATTTTTGCATTTTAGTTCCATCTGTTGTGAAAGCATGAATACTATTTTGCCTTGACTTAACCCGATCGGCTATTCTTGGATCAAGAAATCTTCGAAAATTAGTATTCACTTGCATTACATTGCATATGTGAAGTGACGTTGTATAATTCCTGTTTGACAATTGTTATAAAAGCTAATGAGATTGCGTGTTTTAATGCGCAGGTGCAGACAATGTCTTGGTCTTTAAAATGAAGAGTCCTAACAAACATTCGCTACTTTAAAACAGTCAGATTGATACTGATAAATGTTTGATGATTTCAATTAGTTACATCTCTGTAAAGTATGGTAAACGTAACGCTTAGTTCAATTGTAAATTATCATCCGTCAGCATTTTCAATCAAACAATAAAATTTATTAACGGACACCAGATATAATAGCCCGGCAGCAAGGTTACCATGGATATTATTTGTTCCTTTAAACTCGAATTAGGTAATCTAAGTAGATTCTGATTTAAGACACCATAACGAACATTTTGTGATCATGAAACAAAATTCTGGGGGAGCGCCGTAACAATATCTCGTAAAGTAGAAGTAAATCAATGTATAAATTACAGCTACATGTATTTGATTTTTGGCTGATCATGAAACATAACTTACACAAGTTAAACGTGATGAAAGTGACAATATGTCAAACTAAGCATTTATTGAACTGTAATATTTTTATATAGATCTTGTGATAAAAATTTTCTTTGTATAATAAATCTAGACGACTGTAAATATCATTCCTTCAAATTGGCCTGTATATGCCTCCACATTCTCACTTGAGAACTTAAAGGTAACTGCTTCCATCATCACGGTCAGTTGATCAAGTAGTCTTAGAATACAAAAAATCTTTGTCATTAGATTCGTCCCAACTACAAAATATATTGTCGAAAGTAATTGTCTGGTTTAAGAAACCATAACGAACATTTTGTGACCATGAAACAAAAATCTAGGGGAGCGCGGTAACGATATCTACTTAAAAATCATTTATCTAGTTCGGTAAGATCACAGGCGTTTCGCTCTACGGACAATATTTGATATTTTGCATTTTAGTTCCATCTGTTGTGAAAGCATGAATACTATTTTGCCTTGACTAAACCCGAACGGCTATTTTTGGATCAAGAAATCTTCGAAAATGAGTATTCACTTGCATTACATTGCATATGTGAAATGACGTTGTATAATTCCTGTTTGACAATTGTTATAAAAGCTAATGAGATTGCGTGTTTTAATGCGCAGGTGCAGACAATGTCTTGGTCTTTAAAATGAAGAGTCCTAACAAACATTCGCTACTTTAAAACAGTCAGATTGATACTGATAACTGTTTGATGATTTCAATTAGTTACATCTCTGTAAAGTATGGTAAATGCAACGCTTAGTTCAATTGTAAATTATCATCCGTCAGCATTTTCAATCAAACACAATAAAATTTATTAACGGACACCAGATATAATAGCCCGGCAGCAAGGTTACCATGGAAATTATTTGTTCCTTTAAACTCGAATTAGGTAATTTAAGTAGATTCTGATTTAAGATACCATAACGAACATTTTGTGATCTTGAAACAAAATTCTGGGGGAGCGCCGTAACAATATCTCGTAAAGTAGAAGTAAAACAATGTATAAATTACAGCTACATGTATTTGATTTTTGGCTGATCATGAAACATAACTTACACACGTTAAACGTGATGAAAGTGACAATATGTCAAACCAAGCATTTATTGAACTGTAATATTTTCATATAGATCTTGTGATAAAAAAAATTTTTGTATAATAAATCTAGACGACTGTAAATATCATTCCTTCAAATTGGACTGTATATACCTCCTCAGTCTTACTTGAGAACTCAAACGTCACTGCTTCCATCATCACGGGCAGTTGATCAAGTAGTCTTAGAATACTTAAATCTTTGTCACTAGATTCGTCCCAACTACAAAATATATCGTCGAAAGTAAATGTCTGGTTTAAGAAACCATAACGAACATTTTGTGACCATGAAACAATAATCTAGGTGAGCGCGGTAACAATATCTTGCTGCTTACTACAAGTGTAAGTAAATCAATGTATAAATTACAGCTATCCGATTTTTTGACTGATCATGCAAAATAATTTACAGAAGTAGAACGTGATGAATGTGACAATATGTCAAACCAACCATTTATTGAACTGTAATATTTTTACACAGATCTTGTGATAAAAAATGAACGGAAACTTATGATTTGTAGTTCTTTTAAGAAATATGCATTGTTGTTTCTTACTAGTTTATGGCATCAACGTAATTTGTACAATAAATCTAGACGAGTGTAAACTTCATTCCTGCAAATGGGCCTGTAAACACATGCCCCTCTGCGGAGAAGTTGAACGTTACTCCTCCCGTCGTCATCGTCAGTTTATCTAGTCGTTTTTCGGTAGATAGACCATTATCATATATATATTCAAAAGTCAAACTGAAGGTGTGTCCTGCCTGTAGAACAACGCCACGACGACCGTCACGCTGTACAACCTCCACCTCCTCCATCTCATCACTGGACTTAACATAGCGATGTTCACATTTGAACAAAAGTGTTTGGCCCTCATAAATGCCTATTCTGGCGGTCGGGAAGCCCACCTTGCACAAAATGATATGGCACAGATTTATATCAAGATTGACGCTTACATTAAATCGAGAGGATGAATGCACCAATCCAAGAAAATTGCGTATGTTCGATATCGGAAGTGTCAGTACATGTACTTCTTTCCTTACCTGTGTTGCAGACTGAACCCTGCAAACATCGGTGCAGTCCAACGTGCCAATCTCCTTCACCTCGCACATGATACGAGATAATTGTGTATTAAATACGAATTTGATTCCCATGATGTCTAGTTTTTCTGCTTCTTGAATTTTTGATTCCAGTGCATGTGATGCTAGTTCAATGAATAAACTATTAATAAACAGTAGTCGCGGATTACCTTCCTTTGTAAAGAATTCCAGAGATTCTGTGTTAGTTTTCAATTTTTCTTCCACTTCATCATTTACGTTTGTGATGGAGTCTACTGTAGAAAGACTTGTTTCTTTTATTTTCAGAGCTTCGGCAATTTTCGCATTAACAAGTCGATCGATATATTCCTTTATTTCGGTCCCAGTTGCTTGAATTTCACAAACGGCTTGGTCATGCTGCTGACGGATAGTAGAGCCAGCCATGCTGGCTCTTTCTTTAATAAGATTGATTCGTGCAGTGAAATCATTTAGTTTTTTACGCAGCAGATTAGGTTCTTTAGTTTTACTGCATTTTGTATCATTAATGCACACAACCCTTTTGCACGCCCTATGTTTTCCCACAAAGCATGCATTACAACCCAATTGCTTATGCGACTCGCAGTAGTATTCCAGTGGCTTGCCTCCGTGTTGGGCGCATGTCGATGGCGCACGCTGCATCTGCTTGTGTGTTCTCATCTTCTCTAGCGACATCAATACGTGGCCTCTCGTAATCTTCTGCTTACAATGTCGTTTATAGCAGTCGCTACACAGCATTTCGTCACAAGTCTCACACCAACCCGCTGCAGATTTCCGATCATTGTCCATAAGGCAGGGTTCACAGAGTGTTGACGCTTCGTCCTGTTCTTGCTGACAGTTTGCGACTTTTCCACTGACCTGATCAAAACATTCGTCCTTAGAAAGCGCCATTATCCTGCAAGGAACAGTATAACCAAAATAAGATAGTCAATAAATATATACATGTTTTATATAGGAAACATATTATCGCTGTTAATGGTTAACTCACAACCACAAAAGGTTGCGTAAAGATAAATAAATTAAATTATATACGCATCCAGCTGAATGGTTTTGTTTAAACCAGAGGCATTTTTGGCGGATTTCTGTTTTATTTTTTAAGGTGAAGCACAGATGTAGTGTAAATATTAGTCTAAATAAATAAGGCTAAATGTAATTTTATAACTACAGATAAACTAAATTTATTATTAGTTCATAGCTGAGAAGGGTCTTCCAGCGAGTGAGAAAAATAAGTTTTTGTTATTTGTTTACCTAAACATGTTCGTTGGTTTTTAAACGTACCCAATTCATATTTTTCGCATACCATTTCCAGGTTACAAATCTCAATAATAAGAATATATGACAAAGTCACAAAATTACCAATGTACAAAAGAAGATTTGAACAAATTTAGACGTTAAGTGGCGTTGCGTATTGACGTCACTAAGGTAACATTAGAACGGAATTCTAAATGACCTTTTTCAAAGGAAACAAAATAAAGAAGCCAACATTATTTGGCACCAAATTGAATGCGTTAACTTAAATTCATTATTTTCAGCATCATTATCATTATCGAATTGCATTCGTTTTTTTGTGTGTTTATTTGTGGTTGCAACAAACAGTTTGCTCATGGATGTTTAATTGTTGATAACATTGAAATTATAAACATTGATTATAGCGCCATAAAATTGCGAAGATAAATGTATTATTGACAGGGTGACTTGAGAATTTTGGAGATATGCTGGGATTGGACGTCGTGTGTTGGGGTGTGTTTTTTGAAGACAAAGGCTGGAATAACTGGCATCGTCTACATTTGGATTGCGTGGTGTTTCATTAGGTTCTGGTGCGGAGAGAATGTCAGAACAAGGTTTTTGCTGGTCGTCTGTGATTAAAGAATAATTAACGATTGTACATTTTTGTGCATAATTATAGCTATTATTTCAGTCGGTGAAATGATGGCTGAACGCATTATCTGAACAAGGTGATTTTTTATCGATTTCGACAGTTGTGTTTGTTGTTGCAGACTACAAAAAAAAATGTTGGGAAAATCGTATTTTGATTGATTTTATTACTCTTACTAAACAGTTTTAATCATGTGTCTGTGACATTTTGTTAGTTTATGAACATTTTGATTAAAATAAACCTTTTCTATGTCATTGCTAAATAGAACTTCGGACGACGATTGTGAACTGTCCGGTTAGCTCAGTCGGTTAAGATGCCGCTACTTTAATTTTCATTCTCTGTCACTCTACCTTTTTTAATGGTCTCGATTGCTCTGTTTAACCAAAATTTATATTATGGACATTTGTTGTGTGATCTCAAGCATAATTACGCAATAAATGAATTTTGTTCACGTAAACATTCCTGATCGAAGTATTCCGGCTTAGAGCAGATGCGCGAATATCGATTGATAAAGCTCATCTTTAGCACATGGGTTATATCAACCGATACTTACAGAGATGGTGGGATACCAAGCCTCCAGCACGGCTAGCATCTCTGGTCCTCGGTAAATTATGCCCCCTACTGAAGAAATTCTTGAATCGACGGTATTTAGCATACGCAGTACAACTATTTACAAATTAACATTTTAAGTAACAAATCCGTATATTGAACATCTAATTATACGTCTATAATAGCTTTGGACAGTTTCAAAGATTACTTAACGCGTTATGCTTTAAATGGTTTCATAGCTTGCCTAACGTATGCGTTAAATGATTTCATAGTTTACTTAACGAGTTATGCTTTAAAGGGTTACATAGTTTACTTAACACATTATGCTTTAGATGGTTTCATATTTTGCCAAACGCGTTACGCTTTAGATGGTTTCATAGTTTACTTAACGCATTATGCTTTAGATGATTTCATAGTTAACATAACGCATTATGCTTTAGATGGTTTCATAGTTTACTTAAAGCACTATGCCTTAGATGGTTTCATAGTTAACATAACGCATTATGCTTTAGACGGTTTCATAGTTTACTTAAAGCACTATGTCTTAGATGGTTTCATAGTTTACTTAACACATTATACTTTAAATGGTTTCATAATTTACTTAAAGCATTATGCTTTAGATGGTTTCATAGTTTACTCAACACATTATGCTTTAGATGGTTTCATAGTTTACTTAAAGCACTGTGCTTTAGATGGATTCATAGTTTACTTAACGCATTATGCTTTAGATGGTTTCATAGTTTACTTAACGCATTATGCCTTAGATGGTTTCATAGTTTACTAAACGCATTATGCTTTAGATGGATTCATAGTTTACTTAACGCATTATGCTTTAGATGGTTTCATAGTTTACTTAACGCATTATGCTTTAGATGGATTCATATTTTACTTAACGCATTATGTTTTAGATGGTTTCATAGTTTACTTACAGCATTATGCTTTAAATGGTTTCATAGTTTACTAAACGCATTATGCTTTAGATGATTTCATAGTTAACTTAACGCATTATGCTTTAGATGGTTTCATAGTTGACTAAACGCATTATGCTTTAGATGGTTTCATAGTTTACTTAACGCATTATGCTTTAAATGGTTTCGTAGTCAACTAAACGCATTATGCTTTAGATGGTTTCATAGTTTACTTAAAGCAGCATGCCTTAGATGGTTTCATAGTTTACTTAACGCATTATACTTTAGATGGATCCATAGTTTACTTAACGCATTATGCTTTAGATGGATTCATAGTTTACTTAACGCATTATGCTTTAGATGGTTTCATAGTTTACTTAACGCATTATGCTTTAGATGGTTTCATAGTTTACTTACAGCATTATGCTTTAGATGGTTTCATAGTTTACTAAACGCATTATGCTTTAGATGAATTCATAGTTTACTTAACGAGTTATGCTTTAAAGGGTTACAAAGTTTACTTAACACATTATGCTTTAGATGGTTTCATATTTTGCCAAACGCGTTACGCTTTAGATGGTTACATAGTTTACTTAACGCATTATGCTTTAGAGGGTTTTATAGTTTACTCAACACATTATGCTTTAAATGGTTTCATAGTTTTCTTAAAGCATTATGCTTTAGATGATTTCATGGTTTACTTAACGAGTTTTGTTTTAAATGGTTACATAGTTTACTTAACACATTATGCTTAGGATGGTTTCATAGTTTACTAAAAGCACTAAGCTTTAGATGGTTTCATAGTTTACTTAACGCATTATGCTTTAGATGGTTTCATAGTTTACTTAACCCATTATACTTTAGATGGTTTCATAGTTTACTTAAAGCATTATGCTTTAGATGGTTTCATAGTTTACTTAAAGCATTATGCTTTAGATGGTTTCATAGTTTACTTAAAGCACTATGCTTTAGATGGTTTCATAGTTTACTTAACCCATTATACTTTAGATGGTTTCATAGTTTACTTAAAGCATTATGCTTTAGATGGTTTCATAGTTTACTCAACACATTATGCTTTAGATGGTTTCATAGTTTACTTAAAGCACTGTGCTTTAGATGGATTCATAGTTTACTTAACGCATTATGCTTTAGATGGTTTCATAGTTTACTTAACGCATTATGCCTTAGATGGTTTCATAGTTTACTAAACGCATAATGCTTTAGATGGATTCATAGTTTACTTAACGCATTATGCTTTAGATGGTTTCATAGTTTACTTAACGCATTATGCGTTAGATGGATTCATAGTTTACTTAACGCATTATGTTTTAGATGGTTTCATAGTTTACTTACAGCATTATGCTTTAAATGGTTTTATAGTTTACTTAACGCCTTATGCTTTAGATGGTTTCATAGTTTACTTAACGCATTATGCCTTAGATGGTTTCATAGTTTACTTAACGCATTATACTTTAGATGGTTTCATAGTTTACTAAACGCATTATGCTTTAGATGATTTCATAGTTAACTTAACGCATTATGCTTTAGATGGTTTCATAGTTAACTAAACGCATTATGCTTTAGATGGTTTCATAGTTTACTTAACGCATTATGCTTTAAATGGTTTCGTAGTCAACTAAACGCATTATGCTTAAGATGGTTTCATAGTTTACTTAAAGCAGCATGCCTTAGATGGTTTCATAGTTTACTTTACGCATTATACTTTAGATGGATCCATAGTTTACTTAACGCATTATGCTTTAGATGGATTCATAGTTTACTTAACGCATTATGCTTTAGATGGTTTCATAGTTTACTTAACGCATTATGCTTTAGATGGTTTCATAGTTTACTTAACGCATTATACTTTAGATGGTTTCATAGTTAACTTAACGCATTATACTTTAGATGGTTTCATAGTTTACTTAACGCATTATGCCTTAGATGGTTTCATAGTTTACTTAACGCATTATGCTTTAGATGGTTTCATAGTTTCCTTAAAGCACTATGCTTTAGATGGATTCATAGTTTACTTAACGCATTATGCTTTAGATGGTTTCATAGTTTACTTAACGCATTATGCCTTAGACGGTTTCATAGTTTACTTAACGCATTATGCTTTAGATGGATTCCTAGTTTACTTAACGCATTATGCTTTAGATGGTTTCATAGTTTACTTAACGCATTATGCTTTAGATGGATTCATAGTTTACTTAACGCATTATGTTTTAGATGGTTTCATAGTTTACTTAAAGCATTATGCTTTAAATGGTTTCATAGTTTACTAAACGCATTATGCTTTAGATGATTTCATATTTAACTTAACGCATTATGCTTTAGATGGTTTCATAGTTGACTAAACGCATTATGTTTTAGATGGTTTCATAGTTTACTTAAAGCATTATGCTTTAAATGGTTTCATAGTTTACTAAACGCATTATGCTTTAGATGATTTCATAGTTAACTTAACGCATTATGCTTTAGATGGTTTCATAGTTGACTAAACGCATTATGCTTTAGATGGTTTCATAGTTTACTTAACGCATTATGCTTTAAATGGTTTCGTAGTCAACTAAACGCATTATGCTTTAGATGGTTTCATAGTTTACTTAAAGCAGCATGCCTTAGATGGTTTCATAGTTTACTTAACGCATTATACTTTAGATGGATCCATAGTTTACTTAACGCATTATGCTTTAGATGGATTCATAGTTTACTTAACGCATTATGCTTTAGATGGTTTCATAGTTTACTTAACGCATTATACTTTAGATGGATCCATAGTTTACTTAACGCATTATGCTTTAGATGGTTTCATAGTTTACTTACAGCATTATGCTTTAGATGGTTTCATAGTTTACTAAACGCATTATGCTTTAGATGAATTCATAGTTTACTTAACGAGTTATGCTTTAAAGTGTTACAAAGTTTACTTAACACATTATGCTTTAGATGGTTTCATATTTTGCCAAACGCGTTACGCTTTAGATGGTTACATAGTTTACTTAACGCATTATGCTTTAGAGGGTTTCATAGTTTACTCAACACATTATGCTTTAAATGGTTTCATAGTTTTCTTAAAGCATTATGCTTTAGATGATTTCATGGTTTACTTAACGAGTTTTGTTTTAAATGGTTACATAGTTTACTTAACACATTATGCTTAGGATGGTTTCATAGTTTACTTAAAGCACTATGCTTTAGATGATTTCATGGTTTACTTAACGAGTTTTGCTTTAAATGGTGTCATAGTTTACTAAACACATTATGCTTTAGATGGTTTCATAGTTTACTTAACGCATTATGCTTTAGATGGTTTCATAGTTTACTTAAAGCATAATGCTTTATGCTTTAGATGATTTCATGGTTTACTTAACGAGTTTTACTTTAAATGGTTGCATAGTTTACTTAACACATTATGCTTTAGATGATTTCATAGTTTACTTAACACATTATGCTTTAGATGATTTCATGGTTTACTTATCGAGTTTTACTTTAAATGGTTACATAGTTTACTTAACACATAATGCTTTAAATGGTTACATAGTTTACTTAACACATAATGCTTTAGATGGTTTCATAGTTTACTTAACACATAATGCTTTAGATGGTTATATAGTTTACTTAACACATTATGCTTTAGATGGTTACATAGTTTACTTAACACATTATGCTTTAGTTGGTTTCATAGTTTACTTAACACATTATGCTTTAGATGGTTACATAGTTTACTTAACGCATTATACTGTAGATGGTTTCATAGTTTACTTAACGCACTATGCTTTAGATGGTTTCATAGTTTACTTAACGCATTATGCTTTAGATGGTTTCATAGTTTACTTAACACATTATGCTTTAGATGGTTTCATAGTTTACTTAACGCATTATGCTTTAGTTGGTTTCATAGTTTACTTAACACATTATGCTTTAGATGGTTTCATAGTTTACTTAACGCACTATGCTTTAGATGGTTTCATAGTTTACTTAACACATTATGCTTTAGATGGTTTCATAGTTTACTTAACGCACTATGCTTTAGATGGTTTCATAGTTTACTTAACGCATTATGCTTTAGTTGGTTTCATAGTTTACTTAAAGCATTATGCTTTAGATGGTTTCATAGTTTACTTAACGCATTATGCTTTAGTTGGTTTCATAGTTTACTTAAAGCATTATGCTTTAGATGGTTTCATAGTTTACTTAACGAATTATGCTTTAGATGGTTTCATAGTTTACTTAACGAATTATGCTTTAGATGGTTTCATAGTTTACTTAACGAATTATGCTTTAGATGGTTTCATAGTTTACTTAACGAATTATGCTTTAGATGGTTTCATAGTTTACTTAACGAATTATGCTTTAGATGGTTTCATAGTTTACTTAACGAATTATGCTTTAGATGGTTGCTGCTGATTAACATTCTCCTTCATTTAGTTGTATATTACCCTCTGGCGTTTATGTCTAAACTGATTTATATGACTTTAATACCGGGTTAAACGTAATTACGTATAAGGAAATATAATCGAGTTTGAATGGGACCAGACCAGCTGAGCGAAGATATATACCGTTATAAGTAGAACAGTCACAGAGTTCCGGATAAGACGCCTATATCCCGCCATAGTTCTTTGACAGTAGGCTGCGGTTTTTTAATCCCGAAAAAGATAGCCACCGATAAACCTTCATCTTGGAAGCCAATAGGCCTATAATCATGATGACGTACACGGGCATTCCTGTGGTTAATTAATCCGGGAACAATAGTTACATTCCTGTGGTTACATAATACCGTCATGGCTGCTAGTCCTTTCAAAATTTGCCCAGCTGTGGGACATATACGTCTTGTGAACATGACTAAAAAACGTACACTGATCGTTTTTTTTTACTGGCTGATCCATTGTGTGTATTTAATACACAAACAAAACTTTAAATGTGGTTTCCAACAGGTTGCCTATAGATATGAAATACATTTATCAATAGCTTATTCATACTTGGGGGAATGTGGGCATAATTCCTGCATGGATTCATATTAAGTCTAGGTAAAGACCATTTTGACAACTACATTAATTGTGCGGCACCACAAATGTCTTCATTATTTCCCAACTGTAGTTTCTGCGAAGAAAAGATGTCAGCGCAGATATTCGGATGATGATATATCGTCATCGCAAAAGTGGTCACATTGTTTTTGTGTTCAGTGCGCTACAACTGAACACATATTTATAGCTACAAAATCCAAGTCGCGCGCATTCTCGTGACAGACCGAACATGAGTCAGCTCAGAATCCCTACGCAAAAAATATAGTCCTACATTTAACGATCAATCTTTGAAAGATGCATTAAATATTTCGACTAACACAGGATCACGTCAGTAAACGTGACCAAACTTATCTTTGCAGGTTCTCTGCATCATAAGTTAAAAGTGTATCACTTTTTAATCAGTAAATGAAACCAATGATAAAATGACTTACGGATTACTTGCGGATGTATACATGGTCGCTGCCTAAACGACAGGACCTGTTTTAAGTAACAAGGCTTTATCGCTTCATGGCATATATAGCTTCTGTCCCAAATATAATTAGTTTTTCTGAGACACTTAAGGAAAAATTATTAAATTTTTGTACAGTTGCTTAACTAGAATAAATAAAGGCCACGAGTATATTGACTTCAGAAAGTGAAATTAAAACATTTAATAGCAATTCTCTGTAACCACAAGAAAGTCCAATATAGGGTGTGACACGCATAGTCACAGATTTTCCTCAGATGTTAATATTTGTTTCAGGTCAACTTGGAAATCATAGGTAGAGGTTCAGATTTTCATATTATGACCAGTTGTCATTGTAACGCAAAACAAAAATATTGTGCTTAAAAATAGCCATTTTCTGGAACTAAAAGGCACATTAATTGGGGATTTGTGTTTTAATAGGCTAATGTGCTAAACCATCTTTTCAGATTTTATTTTGCAGAACAGATACATTTGTCAATTTATTGTACTTCTCAGGACGCTGATCAGTTCGTTGATGGGATTGTTTTGATTTTTAAATGCAATTTTATGCACATATTTTCAGAGCCAGAAAATGCAAGAATTCACCTTAGTCAGAAAATGGTGTTATTATTGTTCATGGCATTATACAACGAAAACAATATTTTATAGCAACTAAAATTTGAAATCTGTCCTAAAATATGAGTTTTTAATGTTTTAAAAATTTAAAAATATGCTTTTAAGTAATTTAAATGTCTTTAACCTTTATTTTCAAATCGTTATATGGTAGGGAAAAGATTATGTTGAAAATTAAACAAAGCAGCAGAAAATTACAAATATATTATATACATTTTCCTTGAGAAAATGCTTCTATTGAAATATAACATTTATCTTCTATTTTAAGGTAGTAATGGGTGCGTTTTGTTTTAAGTCATTTAATATAAACAGTTGTCGCTTACTAAACATTTTTGTGTATTATAAAATGTTAAGTTTGAAACGAAAAATAGAAAACAATGAGGAAAATATGAATACTCTTGTAGATAACTTACCACAGTACCCCACCCACTTTTTAAAAAGTTAAAAAATGTTATTGGCTATTTGATTTATTCATGACATTGATAACAACTAAAATGATTTAAATGAAACGATTATTTACTCCATCAATGAAGCAAAACAATTAATTGTTATCATGGAGAGAAGTAAAACAACATTAATTTTTTTATATGCTGTAGTATTTTCAGGGATGGATCCAGGGGATGGTGGATGCATCCCCCTCACCCACCAACCAGGTAAAGGAGTAGCGTTGTGTAAACACATACATGCAAGCTTAAAAAATACTAAGCTTTTAAAATAAATTTTGTCTGTTGACTGCTTAGGTCAACGTTAGGGTCACTTTACTGCGATAAAGTTCAATAGATCTTGATTCATACCTCCCCGCACCCCCTGACCACCATCTGTTTTTCTAGATCAGCCACTGGACTGTCATAAAAAAAATTGTTTATGCCGGTTATCAGAGAACTTGCCCGGACATGTATGCGTATGCGTGGAGCAAATGTGTACTTCCGTGTGTCGGCGTTTTCGTCCGTTTTTCAAACAAAATTCGCGACCATTGACTGTTCAAGACCGTTGTCTGATATATTCTGTTACGATCATTACAGGTAATAATAAATATACATTCCTGCGTTGATTATATATAAAAATACAGACTGACTTTCAGCAGTGTCACCTAGCTTTACATGTCCTAGTTTTGCACCAATAAAATAAAATATTTGTTTCTTTTGTTAAAATGAAGCTGTTGCTAATTATGATGAATTTTATGAATAAGAAGAGGGTGTGGGGAAAGAGGAGGAAGAAAAGGAGAAGGAGGAAGAGGGTGACAAATAAAAATCATAATTATACCTTGATACTTGTGTTGTTGACTCTCGTGAAAACGAAAGTAGGGGCAAAAAGATAGGATAGAAGGGAGGTAAGTACGATATCGTAATTTTCACACAGCATGAAAAAATATCATAGTCGGAGTGACCTACCCTTCCATCTCACATGACCGGGTTGAGGAAAGATAGGTCAGCCCAATGCTGAAGTAAGTATAACAACCCATAGTCATGCATTTTTTACATAAATGATGCGAATCACATTGACGAATCTAAATATAACCATAGGTGATCTGGCTCGTGGAAATTCGGCCCATGGCTTCACCTATGACATACAGGCGTATTCATGGATCCAGGGTGGGATGCATCCCTACTCCCCCTCCCCCTCCCCAACTAACCAGGTAACAGAGTAGAGTTGGGGAAAAACATACATGTAAGCTTAAAAAAATACCAAGCTTTTAAAGAACACTTTGTCTGTTGACTGCTTAGGTCGAAGTAAGGGTCCCTAACTGTATGTATATCAAGTATTTACTTCGATGAAGTTGAATGGGTATTGGTTCATCCCCCGCACACACACCAATTTTTTCTAGATCCGCCCCTGGGCATATTTAAATTTCTAGCCCACTTCTCTACTTAGATTTCCGATGGTTGAAATATTCAAAGAGGAAGAGAAAAGGGTAAAAACTTGACGGAAAATTCTATGGAAGGGGATATCCGCCAATAATCTAATTACTATTTCTAACTTCAAATTCTCGGATTTGTCACTTCAAATGTCAATTTGTAAATTGCAATACCGTGCATGTTAAATACCGCTATATAATTACATCCTAACATTTAAATATCACATGAAAATGTTAACATTTCAACAATACATTTAAACAATTTCACATTTCCAGCATACACAATTTACAATTTACAAATCGCGGGCGAAAATCACGAATACATTTTACATTTCTAGAATCTAATTTCCAAGTTACTAATCTAGAGGCGCAAATCTCTAACGTAAAATGTACACCGCATAACACTAGTTCAACGCAAGAGGGCGCTTCTAACACGGGAATGTCCATCTATAAATAGAATGTACCGCTTGATCTGGTAAGCGTTTGTGTGTACTTTCAAGTTGTGAATTTCTTACCGACAAAATCAGACACATGTATTGTTTGTTTGTGCTATACAATTTTAGGGATATTTTTCTGTACTTAATTGCTGATCATGATATGACTACGTATATATAGGCCTATGTTTGTGATTATAGAAGATCAAGTGATAATTCAGTGTTAGTGGCACATTAAGAAAAATGCGTGATACATGCATTTATAATCATTCGTGACATGTACTGTAGAAATGCACCAATAAAAGTCTGTCCATATGTACACGTCTCTACCTTTTCCTCAAACTGTATGAAACGGTTCAAATGTTGTTCTTATATTTTTATCTCTCAGGTCTGACAGCCCCTATACCCCCCCCCACACACACACACACACACACACCCCTTCAACCTCTATGGTCCCACCCTCTTTCATTTAACTGCATATGTCCTGATTTAACCGAAGTGATCCGAGCTGGCAAAATTCTGTTAACGGTACACAGTATTGAGTTCGAACTCAAGACCTCCCCCCTAATCAGGTGCTCTACCAGCTGGCCTATCAGGGCAAAGAGCTTTTAACCTTCCTTATTTTAGTCAGGTATCAATTAGACAGAACCACCAGTACCTAGCATGTTCCTAATATATGTTCCTATGAACGATAACGCGTTCAATTTGACGCCAATTAACGTTGGCTGTTTTCTATTGTATCTCCCTTGAAGAATCATTTATGATTCCGTTCTGTTTTTAACTTATGATATTCTGTTGTTTTTAGCTTAGTGACGTCTATATTAATGTGGTACCGCAACCTAGCGTCTGAATGTTGCCAATTCTTAACTTGTACATTAGTGATTTGTGACTAATGAATTGTGACTTTGAGATTTGTAACTTGTAAATTGTAAGCGAACATAACATTTGTGACTTGATAATTGTGACTTGAGATTTGCAATTTCCAAATTGTAAACGAGAAATGTGAATTAGGTACATGTGAAAACGAACGTGTTTGTGCAAATATAGCAAATTTAAGCAAAATTATGCAGTGTTGCAATTTGCAAATTAGAAATTGAATATTGGCGGATATACCCTTCCATGAAATACACGTGTTGTGCGAAATATTTTGTCGAAAAAAAATCTTGCTTATTATGACAAATGAATGCATATTTTATAATGTATCAATACGTTTTGCTATATATTGTGTGTTTCATCCTTGTGGCCACCAGCGATTCCAAAACCTCCACTTTTTATGCCACTAATTATGATACGGACATGTATTTCTCAAATAATAATGATAATATTTAAAAGAAAAGGAGGAAAATAAAAAAAATAATATTCATCCATATGAAATATTTCTATTATAAAACACGATCATTACATTGTAATTAAGTGTGGATTTTAACTAAAAACAATATACATATAATAAGAATATGTAATAAGAATAATACAATTCATTCCAAATAAAATATATTGTTAGGGTGATGTATTATAGATAGGACTCCAGCTTAATTTAAACGGAATATTAAATAAAGACCAACGATATATAAGTGTAACTTAGTAGTTGTTTTATTAATCAATGAACAGATTAGCAGAATCGTTTAAGTATACAAATTCAATAATTGTCAGGACGCTTCTTTACTAAAAGTACAAATACAATAACGCTGCTAAAAAATTACGTTAACGTCTAAAATCACGTGGCCACCATTTATAAAGGCAACAAAATATCTTATATGAATCCACTTTACGTTAATATGTGTTTACGGCACCTTATTTGTTTAAATATTAAATACTACCGCTAAACATAACATTCACTCTGATAACAGCCAACAAAATAATTTAAAATTATATTTAGTTAACTATTCCTCACTTTTAAAATATTTTTGAGCTGAGTTTTTGTGTCATATGCTTTGGATTCAATTAGAATAAATATTCAACCAAAATAAAATAAGATTACATTAAAAACAAACGTCTTGAAAGTGCTTATATCCTCGACTGAGGAAAATCCCTGCTATTTATACTAATCACAGTGCTCCAGAAAATCTTGTACGTGCACCTGAAAATTCTGTGCATAATAGAATGTACAAGAAAAAACATGCAAAATGGAACGTACAAGAAATTCGTATGCACCAAACATAGTGGGAACTATTCTTAAATAACGAAACATTTTCTACCATATGATAATAATTTTCGGGCTCCTAAAACTTCACATAATCCATAACAGGGAGATTTAAATATACCGCAAAGTAAACTTACTGCCTGGAGGAAAATAGCTTCTCTCTCAAGGTTGCTCGTCTGCTCAGAAACAATGAATTTTCTACATAAAATGTTTTTACAATATAACAAATGATTTCTAAAGTGACTAGAAAACTTACTACATGGATCCCGAGGATTTAGGATCACCTACCTAGGAATAATGGTGATGTAAACAAAGGAATTCGCAGAAACTAATGTCATTCGAAGTAAGATGGGATGCAGTTTGTCAATAGAAATTTAGCTAAATCACATATATAAGATTGACTGTTCTGTCTAGTTAACAAGTGTTGCAGTTTTTATACTTGTGCTTATTCTAATAATCAGCTGTTAAGCTTGATGCGTAATTCCAAAGGTGAGTAAAAATGAACATTCATGAAACATAACATGTTTGAAAGGAAACAACATTTGTTTAACTACACATAATCTTGGGACCTTACAATAAAATAATAAAATATAATAAAATCTTATATATATACAATAGAACAATGTGCACAATCGTTCGATAAAGAAAATTTTCACAAAAGAACTCTATTACTAATGTAACGATACAAGATGTGCATCTTATTAAATAAAACCGCGTACTTGTAGTTTGATACAGAGTCAGGGAAAGTTTTAAATGTATCCATTCATAGCATTATATAGTAGATTCAGTCTCTGCAAATGTCCTGCAATATAAAGCAATTTACAACATAAACATAATTATTAAAATAAGTAAGCCTATATGAGTACCTAAATATTATGAATGTTATCTTAATAGATAATCGAGGAGAATGAAAATGTGTGTCAGTACAATTGATTTGATTATAATAAGAAGATTATAAAATATTGTCAGATTAAATATGGAAAAAGGACTTGTATCCATGGCACATGGTGAGAAAAAGAAAGTTGTTAAAATATAAGAAGGTCATATAAGGACTGCAACATATATTTGAATTTGAAAAGGCACAGGCACAAAGTATTCACATGTCAGACAAATGGAAAAATTATAACAAATCTGTGACATTATATACAATAGAGCAAACCCAACAGTTACCGCCTTGGAACGGTCAATCTACAAAAGGGCCGACTGGGATGCTTAGACGGGCTTTACATCATGTCTACATATAACGGGTGATTTGGACTTAAGTTTCTTTAAGGACATATGTTTTCGTGTTTTTACGTTTACATGTGGCTTTCAAGTGCATACCATTGTTCTGTGCCTTTTCAAATTTTATTATATGTTGCACTGCCTACATGACTGTGTCAGATCTCTTTACAAAATAATTTCTAAGCTTATACAATGAACAGTTTTAAACAAAGTCAAATATGCTTTGCAAATGATGAGAATGATAAAGGACAGAAAAAAATGATACACGTCAAATTGTGCAGGTGAGCCTACAGCCGAATTATGATCGTTATAACGACGTCAAGCTATGTTGATGGAGGAAGACCCCTAACAAATGTCTTGGTAGAACCACCTGCGCACCACAGGTCAGCTGAAAGACCTCATTTGATATTGACTTTATCTCTGCTTTTGCAACATGAGGCGCATGTGTATACAAAGAACTCGTCGCTTACAAAGCCCCATTAATTGTAATAGCTTAACTAGAATTCAGTGGTGTGTAATAAAATCGAACCAGAAATGCCGATAGATTAGTAATGCAAAAGATGCCCAAATTAATTCATTTAATAACTTGCTAAACCAAATTGTATCTCCAAAAGACATTGCAGATTTCTCAATAATAAATGTTAAGCTTTGAGTGAAGAGGGGTGGGATGGGATTTGCCGGCATTTTTGCCGATACTGTGCAGCGACATTTCAATCATTATCGCACATGGGCACTTATGAGGTGCCCAGGAGCTGAACCCGGCCGGTCCATTATACTGACACTGAAGAGTCAGCCATAATGTCGTCCCCTTCGCCCCGAGCGTTAGGAGGGAAGCCACTACTTCAAACTTTAAAGTCTTTGTTTTGACCCTGACGGGGTTCGAACCCGCGGCCTTCCGATCCGCAAGCCGACGCTCTACCTCTTTAACTGTTTACTAAGTTGTTAATAATTTAGTTACAGTAGTCTTTCATATTAATTATGGGATAATTATATGTTTTAGCGAAATTTTAGACTTGCGCGCCCTTGGCCGAGCAGTTAGAGTTGCCGACTTGTTACTCCTCAGCCACTCGCCGCGTGGGTTTGAGTCCCGGTCTGGATGAGAACATTTATGTGGGGAGTTTTTCCAGCTAACCTGCGGTGTACTAGTGGTTCTAACCAGACAAACCTGTGTGGTCTTCTTCCGCCAATAATTAGCTGGTTTTCACCGACATGACCATAACTGTGACCGTGTGATGTAACAAAAACAACAAAGAAGTAGAAGCTTTAAACTGATATCAGACTAAAATGTATGTAGCAATTTCATATAAGCACCTCGCTAAATAATGTGCTTAGAAACGGGTACGTATTAAGTTATTGTTTGTGTTATCGGTACCAGATACACTTTTGTCAGTTGTTACATATCTTACAAACATCCTTCACCAAGAAAACAACAGATAAAACTTTGAAAAAGGGACTTACAGTTGTAGCTGTTTCAACTGAAATGGCTTCCGCTATTGATAATAAACATGTATTCCAAATTAGAAGTGAAAATCTTTGATGGTTTCTGACAAATTGGCCTTCACAAAAAAGGAAAGGCAACGCCGACGAAATGTTCACGACAAATGCGACAAATTTCTTTGAAGAGTTTAGCTAAAACTAATTTACAAACAAGAGGATGCAAATGTTAACGGTGTTATTATAATGGTTAATTTCCTTAGACGGACATTGGACTTTGGTTCCTCAATTCCATGTTCACATGAACTTGATGCTACAATTATTTACAATTGTCTGGTTATTTTATTATCTTGATTTAAAACATTAAATTCACTTACAATTAAAAAAATTGTGTAATTCTTCTAACAGACATATTACTTCTCTCTCTTCTACATACCATGTGCACATTATTTTTCAATGACGTCACTACATTCGTCATAACATATCAAAGAAAACGCCAGCGCTTGGACATTTTTTATCCAAATAGATCGTTTTTTTCCATTGCTTGCATTTGAGAGACACATCAGGAACTGCGAGAATACCGCTCTGTAAAACCGGTTTAAGCACCCCAGTTGGTCTTTTTTACCGACTGTTTGTTCCAACACGGTAACTGTTAGGTTTGCTCTCTTTGTTAAATGACAAACATTTGTTCTTAGTTTTAAGTATGTCTTGCAGTTGAATACCTTTGTCCAGTGCTTTTTCAGGGACTGGTATATGACTTTGTCATACATTCTTATAGACAGTACCAAGGTGTGTTTTAATAAGCACGTGCAGCCTTGTGTTTGTTAAAAAATCAATATCTTAAAGAATAATGGTTTTATGTTCGTCCAAAAGCTATTTAAAAAATGTATTGCAATGTATCACTCCATTGTCTAGATCTCAGTGACCTTTCAGCGGACACACAATCATAGGCCTATTTAGAGCTAAGCATTTATCACTGCCAAAATTGAAATATGATCATCATTATATTTGCAAAGTTAAATGCACTTTTAGATGTAAAATATGTATATTCTTGGCCTTTGTACACAGAGACTAATCCCCGTACAAAACACGCCAAAGAAATGGTTAGAGACAAGTAAATGAATATCATGAACATAGTATAAACATTTTTATATTTGATATTTATTTTTCCCAACAACAGCATAACAGCAGGAAGCAACAATTCTTGTTGTTTCATATTTTGTGGGTGGTTTCTTTTCAAATGAATAATATGAATAAATATTAATTATGTCACAACAAATTAGATTACACAATTTTAATTGAATAAAATATTATTAGAGATTGAACATAACTGGGTCAAAGCAATACAATAATGATACATAATATAACACATAATTATGATTACCCGATAAAACAAAAACATTGACTTGACACTATTGTAGTAGGATTCAAAACCAACGATGAATACATATATCGGTTAAAAACGAGAAAATAAAATAAAACCAATTCAAAACAATTTAGATTAACAATTATAATAAGAATCAGTAGAATTAATTCATACATGTGTAATGATACATACAAATTATTCACCCATTCAAAAATATTTGTTTGATAATAGTTATTAAGGTTATAACACTTTTCAGCAAACATATAATCAGTGGTAATTTCATAATAAGGACGGGTAAATGATGAATGTGTAATAAATTACACTCAATAAACAGGCGCATTAGATTCATTCAACAAATTATAAATTATCCCCAATTAATAGTAATATATATGATATAAAACAATATTATATAATCATACGTTCAAATGAGTAAATATACTTGTGTTTATATAAGCCAGTTCCAATAGATGTCTGTGAAATATAATATAAATGAAGAATTGTGTTGAGGTCAATATATAGTCTAATAATTTACAACATTACAACAACAGCAATATTTACATTTAAGCATTAGTTTACCTTTCTTCAAAAGACATCACCATGCTATCGCAAACCTAAATGGAGTAATAACCTGCTAAAATCTTTTTTACAGAAGATTCAAGGTGTGTATGTTAAACATCATGCAAATTGTGTTTATTTGTTGATTTTTTTGCACCACAAACAGTATTTCAGTTATCTGGAGTCGGTGTCCACTTGAAGCAGATAAAGTGCTGCCTTCACTGTGTATAGCATGTCGTGACCACCTGGCATGATACCACACCCAGTCACATTATCCTGCCACCGGGCCATCCAGTCGTGAAACTACACTTATATTTGCTTGAACATTAGCAAGGGAGCTACACCATTACTATTTAAACGACTTTGGTATGTCGCGGCCAGGTATCGAACCCGGGGCCCAACGTACCAAGAGCCAACACCCTACCGATTGCGCCATGCAAGTTGTTTTGAGGGCAATATATAATCTATAAATTAAAAGGATTGAGAGAACAGCACTGTTTACATTAAAGCATTAGTTTACCTGTCGTTTAAAAGGCCCAATTTAACGCAAACCTTTTAGAATCTAAAGTTCAAATTAGTTCACGGAATAAATTGTGTTTACATATTGCTCATAATAACGATCTGGCATCAAGTTCGCCATTATTTCGGATTCAGTATCACTTTATATTACAAACCTTATGAAATAATCGTTGTCTGATATGTCAATTGTTTGTCAGGTGGAAGATTTATCAAATGACAATGACCTTAAACATGAAAATGATCTGCGTACAGACGTCATCATGCGCACTTTCCAAAAATGGTATCATTTTATACATTCAGAACTACGTTATGGTAGTTTCTACAGCGGCCTTTGGTTTTTTCCACCTGGTCAGATTTACCTTAACCATAATATGGTTATTTCACAACAATAACAATTTTCCACTTGAGATATAGGACGTTAATCGAAAATAGTACTGTTGTCATAATGTGTAAGTATGGACATTGAAGTTTGGAAATAAAACTTAAAAGACATTTATCTAGATCGGGTACATCACAGACGTTACGCTCTACGGAACATCTTTGATATTTTGCATTTTAGTTGCATCTGTTGAAAAAACATGAATGAAAGCATATAGCCTTGACTAACCCGATCGGCTATTCCTGGGTCAAGAAATCTTCCAAAATGAGTATTCATTTGAATTTCATTGCATATGTGAAATGATGTCATATAATCCTTGTTTGACAATTGTTATTAAAGGTAATGAGAATTCGTGTTCTAACGCGCATGTGCAGACAATGTATGGGTCTTAGCAATGAAGAGTCCTAATAAACATTCCCTACTTTAAAACAGTCACAATGATACTGGTAATGTTTGATGATTTCAATTAGTTCGGTTTAAACCGGTCAAGCTGCTTTAGTTATCAATTACCAGAGACACTCCGTAAAGAATCAAAACGAGGCAATTTTGCTGTGGGCTGGTTTACGACTACTGTCACTCCTGTGCATGCAATTTGTCGATGATGAAGCGTTTACATCTCTGTAAAATATGGTAAACATGACGCTTAGTTCAATTGTAAATTATCAACCGTCTGCATTGTAAATCGAACACAATAAAATTTATTAACGAACACCAGAAGAAATAGTCCGGCAGCTAGGTTACCATGGAAATTATTTGTTTCAATATAACCCGGATTAGTTTATTTTCGTAGATTCTGGTTTATGACACCATAGCGAATATTTTGTGACCATGAAACAAAAATCAAGGTGAGCGCGGTAACAATATCTAGCTGCTTACTACAAGTGTAAGTAAATCAATGTATAAATTACAGCTATCCGATTTTTTTGACTGATCATGCAAAAAAAACTTACAGAAGTAGAACGTGATGAATGTGACAATATGTCAAACCAACCATTTATTGAACTGTAATATTTTTTACACATACCATGTGATAAAAAATTAAACGGACACTTATGATTTGTAGTTCTTTTAAGAAATATGCATTGTTGTTTCTTACTAGTTTATGGCATCAACGTAATTGTACAATAAATCTAGACGAGTGTAAACTTCATTCCTGCAAATGGGCCTGTATACAGATGTTCCTGTGCGGAGAAGTTAAACGTTACTCCTCCCGTCGTCATCTTCAGTTTATCTAGTTGTCTTCCGGTTAATACACCTTTATTACGTATTCTTTCAAACGTGAAAGTGAAGGTGTGTCCTGCCTGTAGAACAACGCCACGACGTCCGTCACGCCGTACAACATCCACCTCCTCCATCTCATCACTGGACTTAACATAGCGATGTTCACATTCGAATAAACGTGTTTGGTCCTCATAAATGCCTATTCTGGCGGTCGGGAAGCCCTGATTGCACAAAATGATATGGGACAGATTTATTTCAAGATTGACACTTACATTGAATCCAAGGAAACAAAAGAACGGTGTAAGTATATTGGTTTCGATGTTCGATATCGGAAGTATCAGTACATGTACTTCTTTCATTACCTGTGTTGCAGACTGAACCCTACAAACAGTGGTGCAGTCCAACGTGCCAATCTCCTTCACCTCGCACATGATACGAGATAATTGTGTATTAAATACGAATTTGATTCCCCTGATGTCCAGTTTTTCTGCTTCTTGAATTTTTGATTCCATTGCATGTGATGCTAGTTCAATGGATAAACTATTTATAAACAGTAGTCGCGGATTGCCTTCTTTTTTAAAGAATTCCAGAGATTCTTTGTTAGTTTTTAACGCTGCTTCGACTTCATCATTTATGTTTGTGATGGAGTCTAATGTAGAAAGACTTGCTTTTTGGACTTTCTGAGCTTCGGCAATTTTTGCATTAACAAGTCGATCAATATATTCCTTCATTTCGGTCCCAGCTGCCTGAATTTCACAAACGGCTTGGTCATACTGCTGACGGATAGTAGAGCCGGCCTTGCTAGCTCTTTCTTTAGAAAGATATATTCGTGCAGTGAAATCTTTCAGCTTTGTACGCAGTAGGTTGAATTCATCAGTGTCAGTCAAACTGTTTTCATTAATACACACGACCTTGCTGCACGCCCTATGTTCTCCCACAAAGCATGTATTACAACCCAATTGCTTATGCGACTCGCAGTAGTATTCCAGTGACTTGCCTCCGTGTTGGGCGCATGTTGTTGGCGCACGCTGCATCTGCTTGTGTGTTCTCATCTTTTCTAGCGACATCAGTACGTGATCTCTCATAATCTTTGGTTTACAGTGTCCTGCATAGCAGTCGCTACACAACATTTCGTCACAAGTCTCACACCAGCCCGCTGCAGAATTCCGGTCATTGTCCATAAGGCACTGTTCACAGAGTGTTGACGCTTCGTCCTGTTCTTGCTGACAGTTTGCGACTTTTCCACTGACCTGATCAAAACATTTGACCTTAGAAAGCGCCATTATCCTGCAAGAAACAGTATTACCCAAATAAGATCAATAAATATATAAATGTTCTTATATAGGAAACTTATTATCGCTATTTATGGTTAACACATTTACAACAAAAGGTTGCGTAAAGGCAAATGAATTAAATTATATACCCATCCAGCTGAATGTTTTTGTTTAAACCATTGGCATTTTTGACAGATTTCTGTTTCATTTTTTACGGTGAAGCTCAGATGTAGTGTAAATATCAGTAATATGAAATAGTAATATCTAAATGTAGATTTATAACTACAGATTAAACTAAATTTGTGATAAGTTCAGAGCTGAGAATAGTCATCCAGTGAGTGAGAGAAATAAGTTTAATTTTGTCATTTTTCAATCCGCCAGATGATTAAGGAAGGCTACAAACCTTTTACTTCTCTGGAAGGGGATATTCGCCAATATTCAGTATTTAATTTTCAAATTGCAACAAGGTATATGCTTAAATTTGTTATATGTTTATCTAAACATGTTCGTTTGTTTTTACACGTTTCCAGTTAATATTTTTAGCAGAATACAGAAAGTTTATTTCTCGTATAGAGGCCTCCGGCCCAAAATACAAATAAACATGTAAAAATATAAAATTCATGAGTTGCAATTCTATAACAAGTTGTCTATATCCCTAAATACAGATAGATATACCATTGTCAATTTGATATATTGACACAAAAAATTTAAACGTCTGATGTGATTTTTGAATTTTTCTCAAGCAGAGTAGATCACAGCATATAAAACACTGTTATTTAAAACTTTTTTTCTATCACCTGAAACATTTTATGAATATACAATGAAATTTGCTTAATACTGTTTACATTTTCAGATTTCATGATATTTATAAAATCTATCTTTTCGGTTCTACCATTATACCAGCTAAAAATATACAGACAAAAAATACATGAAATTCATCCTCCAAAATTTGAACATTGTTATTATCTGAACAGTAATTGCAAAACCTTAATTCTCGTGGTATTCCTTGGTGTCTTCCTATTTCAATCTAAGTTTGTGACTTGAACATCTAAATCTTGCTAAGGCTTTTCTTTGATGGAATGGTAAGTCTATAGAAATATACTTCTCTGGGTTTAAATTTGATTTGAACAATTTATATGTATCACATCTAGTAGAGTATGTAATTACAGATATCCACTGTTGACTTAAGCAGTCTTTTATACGTTGTTTAAAAATATAAACAAATGAGTTAACATTACCAACTTCCTGTGCTATCCATGCATAACCAAGACCATATTTGAATAAAATCTCTTTGATATACGTAGCCCAATTTCTACGTCCAAAACAATCTAATGAATACAACATTTTATAGCAATTTTTTTGGATATCTTGTATTAGGCATATACAGAAGAGTACACCAGTATTTAATGCATTTAACAAAATATATAGAACACAATGGCAGACGGCCGCACTCGCCTAAAATCACAGAATTATTCACTGATGTGTAAACACCTAAGAAGTACCTACAAAAATCCGTTTGCACCCTTTCAATTTCTTCAGAATAACTAAACCCCCAAATTTCAGATCCAAAAGTCAATATTGGAACTACCATAGAATCAAAAAGCTTAAACATTTCATGTTGGCTAAAATAGCCAAAAGGTTTCTGAAAAAGTTTTATACTACAAATAGCTTTTCTAGCTTGGGCAGCTAACTTTTTTTCGTTTGTGACCATGATAATTTTGGACTAAATAATAAGCCCAAATACTTATACATATTAGTTACCTTAATTGTTTTTCCATTATATGTCCAAGATTCATTAGTACGTAACGGACCACCATTTCTAAAAACAATAATTTCCGACTTATTTAGATTAACAGTCATGCCAGTTTCCTCACAAAATGTTGATACAGCATTTAACTGTCTTTGCAGATTAACAACAGTGTCTGCGCAGCAGGCAACATCATCTGCAAACATGAGACAAAACACATCGGGTACATCATTTGTTATAAAGATTCCATTATTACAATGCCTTCTCAAATGTGTCCCTAACTCGTTAATATATAAACTAAAGATTTTAGGAGAACTCAAATCTCCTTGTCTAGTGCCACTATTACAATGTATAGGGCCTGCTAGAGAGATTCCCGGTGTACTGTTTTTATTTAAATCTCTGACTCTGCGAGATGCTCTGTTATAGTTTTTATTTAGATTTAAGTTATTACTATTATTTATTAAGCCTGTTTGTGGGATTTTTATATATGCTTCAAGTTTTGAGTACATAGAAATAAGAACTTTTATTATTTGCCCATTTGCCCCAGCTTTAAGTAGAGACTTAAACATGCGAACGTGCACTAGAGAATCAAACGCTTTTTGAAAGTCGACATACAATACATACACTCTACCATATGATCTTGTAATATATTTTTGAATAATAGACTGTAAAGAAAATATGTTGTCAATGACTGAGTGACCCGCTTGTGCTTCCGAAATAACATTATACTCTTCGGCCCATGTATCTAATCTATGAGTTAAAATACAGAAAATATTTTATACAATACATTTAACAAAGAGATCCCTCTGTTGTTTGATGGATCGTTCCTTGACCCTGATTTATACAAAGGAACAATAATACTTTGACACCAAGAATCAGGAATTTCTCCACTAGCTAGTATTTTATTAAATAGTATATTCAAAATTGGCGTTATTTCTAGATATGTATGTTTATAAAATTCCGCACCAACACCATCTATGCCCTGAGCTTTTCCCTCTTTTAGCTTATATATTGATCTAAGTATTTCTTCATTCGATATAGGACTATTTAGTAGTTCATCTGAGTTTGAGTTCATGTCAAAATTACTTAAATCTAACACCGACAGAATCTCCTGATTGTCTTTATACAACAAAGATTCAAAATAGTGTAACCGAGCGGCTGCCTTTATCTCATTATTGAAAGAAAGAGCTTTATTGTTAAATTTTATAAGTGACCAGAACCGTTGGGGATCTTTTCGCGCATTTAACAAAGATTGTCTATTTGTAAACTGAAAAGACATTTTTTCCGAGTACAAAGATCTTTAAACTTTTTTTTTCTATTTTGTATTCTATCAAAATATCTAAATTGTGTGTTTGACGAAATCTGCGTAATAAGCAATATTTCAAGTTTTTGGCAATAGTGCATTCCATATCCCACCATTGCGGTTGTAGAGGCTTATCTTTTGTTTTCAAACTATGAGGACATGAAGATGTTTTATATAGCTGCAATATACTATTCACACCTTCATTTATGCTTGTATTTATAGCATTTACTATGCTTTCCCTATTTAGGTCCAACTGATTACAAAACTTTGCCTTAAATACATCCTTATATCTATCTTTCCAAAAAGTCTTAGTACAGTATTCATACGTAATATTGGATAAAGTTTCATTTTCATTTTGAGTGATATTTAACATATGTTTAGAACCAATATCTTCATTTAAAGACATTCTTGCAAGAAGGGGAAAATGGTCAGAGTCTGTGCGTAGTTCTACATTGAAATAAGAAATGACGTCAAACAATTGTGAAGATACAATATGGTAATCTACTACACTTTGGCCATCATTTGCTATACATGTGAAATTACCATCAATATCATCATAACACCTGCCATTAACAATATGTATATCATGTGTGCAACACAATTCTGTAAGCGATTTTCCAAAAGAGTTAAATTTACTTTTATCTTGATTATTTCTTGGAAGGTGAAAATAATCACAAGCATAATCAACTTGTTACATATATAAAAAATTCAGATTATCTAAGGGTATATAATCTAAAAATGTTTTTGTTCTTGCATTAAAATCGCCTGCTAAATACAGATAACAGTCAGGATACTCTGATATTAATGATAAAATATTTTGCTCTAATAATGTTATACCATTAACCTCTTGTCTGTTATTGTAAATACTAGATCCTTCTGGGGAAACATATGCAATATACAATATAATATCTTTCATTCCATTAAATTTTGAACTCTTAATCAATAAAACCACAGCATCTAATATGTCTTTTCTAATATGTATAAAAAAGTTTGACATTATCAATTTGTTTCGAATAAAGACACTAATGCCCACACTATTTCTAAGCGCATGGCTATTTCTTTTGCGCACATTATCAAAATGAGAAAAACCTGGCAGAAATCTTTCAAATTCGCCAGTGTTGTCACTCCAAGTTTCAACTAACCCTATTCTATCAAAATTGCACAGATACTGGATTAAAGACCCATTATCAATATGTTTACGCAAGCCACCAATGTTCCATGTTAAAAAACTCCAATTATAATTCGTCTGGTAGCCAGTGAGTTCAACTGGGCCTTGACCTGACCCCTATTCCCGGGTATTATCATCACAATTTGCCGACGAATTGACAGTTCGCTGGTTAGCGGGATCACTACCACTATCCCTAGGTGCAGTCGGTCGTCTACGTGCTGGCCCGATTTCAAAGACAGTTTGTTTACATTCGTCGTAGCCATACATCGTGTTGTTCACTATCAGCTTATCATACTGAAGCGACGCAAACTGTCCATTCTGCCTAGCCTCAGCCAATTGCTTGCCGAGTTCACGACGATGCTGTCTCACACGGTCGGTGAAATCCTCGTGCACGTGGTATGGTGAGTTACGTCCAAACACTCTTCTAGCCTGGCGGATAACTGTGTCACGGTCTTTAAATCGCAGAAATTTTACTATTATAGTCGCTTTACTATTTTCCCCTGATTTTAGTCTGTGCGCCCTTTCTATCTCCACATTTTCTAATTCTGGCAAATTTAACTCATGTGACAAAAGATTTCACACCTTTTCTTCGGTAGCAGACCAATTTTCATTCGATTCGCCATCAATACCCGTAATTCTTACGTTATTTCTTCTCGAATGCCCTTCTAAATTATCGATTTTCGAGGTTAGCTTTGAAATCTCGGCGTTTAGTTTAATGTTTTCCTGTTTTAATTCTTTAT
Organism: Sinonovacula constricta; assembly: GCA_007844125.1. NCBI lineage: Eukaryota > Metazoa > Mollusca > Bivalvia > Cardiida > Solecurtidae > Sinonovacula > Sinonovacula constricta. Next base: position 31,110,465 of record CM017564.1, on the reverse strand, counting down.
TCATTATTTGTAGGTCATTTATCGCAGCATTTATTTCATCCACTTTAGAATTAATTGACAAAAAAATTCTCTCTCATTTCCGACCGCATATCTTGGAGACATTTCATAATATCTTGACTGGTACACTCTGTTTGACTAGAACCGGTTTGGACAGTGTGGCCGCCAGTATGGCCGCGCCCTTTCGCTGCTGGTTGCCGTTGGTACCTAGGTTTTGGTGTCGTCACTGGTGACTGCTGTACCGGCGGAGATGATGCCACCTGGGCAAAAGACAACTGACGCTGTCGAGTCTGGGGCTTCTGTGGCGCTAATGATTCTTGACCCGGCCCGGGACCTGGGTTACTCTCAACGTCCCCACTGACAACAAGCAGCAGTGACAGGGCGACCAACAGCCGTGCACACAAACGCATTTTCCCACTAGAAAGCCGTATTCCATGAATGCATTTTCGACATTTCAAGGGCATCACAAACGTACCTATTCTACATCTATATATGAAAATATCTACCCCCATTTTTCCGGTTATTCCTCAAAATTGTCTCACAAATCCGGAGCCTATAAAAACATGTCCATGTTCAAGGGGATGCAACTCTAATGTTACAATGCATACAATTTCCATGTTACAAATCTCAAGTCACAGTGCTCAAGTCACAAATTACTTATGTACAAAAGAATATTTGACCAAATTTAGACGTTCAGTGGCGATGTGTATAGACGTCACTAAGGTAACATTAGAACGGAATTCTAAATGACCTTTTTCAAAGGAAATAAAATAAAAAAGCCAACATTATTTGGCACCAAATTGAATGCGATAACTTAAATTTATTATTGTCAGCATCATCATCATTATCGAATTACATTCGGGTTTTTGTGTGTGTTTGTGGTTCCAAGAAACAGTTTGCTCATGGGTTTTTAATTCTTGATGACATTGAAATTCTGAACATTGAATATAGCGCCATAAAATTGCGAATATAGTTGTATTTTCGACAGTGTGACTTGAGAATTTTGGAGATATGCTGGGATTGGACGTCGTGTGTTGGAGTGTGTTTTTGGAAGACAAAGGCAGGAGTAAATGGCATCGTCTACATTTGGATTGCGTGGTGTTTCATGAGTTGCTGGTGCGGAGAGAATGTAAGAACACCATTTTTGCTGGTCGTCTGTGATTGAAGAATAATTAACGATTGTACATTTTTGTGCATAATTATAGCCATTATTTCAGTCGGTGAAATGTTGACTGAACGCAACATCTGAACAAGATGATTTTTATCGATTTCGGCAGTTGTGTTTATTGTTGCAGACTACAAAAATATATGCTGGGAAAATCGTATTTTGATCGATTTTATTACTCTTACTAAACAGTTTTAATCATGTGTCTGTGACATTTTTGTTTTAGATCTGTTAGTTTATGAACATTTTCATTAAAATAAACCATTTCTATGTCATTGTTAAATAGAACTTCGGAGGACGATTAACTGTCCGGTTAGCTAAGTCGGTTAAGATGCCGCTATTTAAAATTTCAATCTCTGTCAGCAGGACAGAGATCGAGACCTCGCTCATCCTTTTTTAATGGTCTCGATTGCTCTGTTTAACCAATATTTATATTATGGACATTTGTTGTGTGATCTCAAGCATAATTACGCAATAAATGAATTTGTTCACGAAACCATTCCTAATCGTGTCGTCAAAAAAGTATTCCGGCTTAGAGCAGATGCGCGAATATCGATTGATAAAGCTCATCTTTATCACACGGGTTATATCAACCAATACTTACAGAGATGGCGGGATACCAAGCCTCCAGCACGGCTAGCATCTCTGGTCCTCGGTAAATTATGCCCCTACTGAAGAAATTCTTGAATCGACGGTATTTAGCATACGATGTGCAACAATTTACAAATTAACATTTTAAGTAACAAATCCGTGTATTGAACATCTAATAATGCGTCTATAATAGCTTTAGACGGTTTCAAAGACTTAACGCGTTATGCTTTAAAGGGTTTCATAGCTCGCCTAACGTATGCTTCATAGTTTACTTAACGAGTTATGTTTAAATGGTTACATAGTTTACTTAACACATTATGCTTTGGATGGTTTCATAGTTTACTTAACCCATTATGCTTTAGATGGTTTCATAGTTTACTTAAAGCATTATGCTTTAGATGGTTTCATAGTTTATTTAGCCCATTATACTTTAGATGGTTTCATAGTTTACTTAAAGCATTATGCTTTAGATGGTTTCATAGTTTTCTTAACGCATTATGCTTTAGATGGTTTCATAGTTTACTTAAAGCATTATGCTTTAGATGGTTTCATAGTTTATTTAACCCATTATGCTTTAGATGGTTTCATAGTTTACTTAAAGCATTATGCTTTAGATGGTTTCATAGTTTACTTAAAGCATTATGCTTTAGATGGTTTCATAGTTTACTTAACGCATTATGAACGGAAAGGAGCTCTAGTGAGACTTAATAATAGCGTAGTAACTGGATAACAAATTAACGCGAAAAATTGGTCGTTTATGGCGTTTATGTTTAAACTGATTTATATGACTTTAATATCGGGTTCAACGTAATTACGTATAAGGAAATATAATGGAGAGTAAATGTAACCAGACCAGCTGAGCAAAGTTATATACCGTTATAAGTTAAACAGTTACAAAGTTCCGGATAAGACGTCTATATCCCGTCATATCTCTGTGACAGTAGCCTGCGGTTATTTAATCCCGAAAACGAGAGCCACTGATAAACCTTCAACTGGGAAGCCAATAGGCCTATTAACACGATGACTTAGCACCGTGCACGGACATTATTGCGGTTAATTAATCCACGAAACAATAGTTGCATTCCTGTGGTTACATAATCCGGTCATGGCTGCTAGACTTCTCAAAATCTGCCCAGCTCTGGGACATTACTACTTGTGAACATGACTAAAAAAATTAAACTGATCGTTTTTTCACTGCAGATCCATTGTGTGTATTTACTACACAAACAAAACTTTAAATGTGGTTTCCAACAGGTTGCCTATGGATATGAAATACATGTATCAATAGCTTACTCATACTTGGGGAATGTGGGCATAATTCCTGCATCGATTTATATTAAGACTAAAAGTAAAGACCATTTTGACAATTACATTAATTGTGCGGCACCACAAATCGCGAAATGAATCGCTGTTAGTCTTCATTATTTTCGAACTATAGTTTCTGCGAAGAATAGATATCAGCGCAGATATTCGGATGATGATATAACGTCATCTTAAAAGTAGTCACATTGTTTTTGTGTTCAGTGCACTACATAGTGAATATATAGTTATAGCTACAAAATCCATGCCGCGCGCGTTCTCATGACAGACCGAACATGAGTCAGCTCAGAATCCCTACGCAAAAAATATAGTCCTACATTTAACGATAAATCTTTGAAAGATGCATTAAATATTTTGACTAACACAGGACCACAAGACGTCAGTAAACGTGCCCAAACCCATTTTCTGCAGGTTCTCTGCATCATAAGGTAAAGGTGTATCTCCCTTCGATCAGTAAATGAAACCATTGATTAAATGAATGAATCTACTTGCGGATGTATACATGGTCGCTGCCTAAGCGACAGGATCTGTTTTAAGTAACAAGGCTTTATCGCTTCATGGCATATAGCTCCTGTCCTTAATATAAATAATTTTTCTGAGAAACAAAAGGAAAATTTATTTTATTTTTTATACGGTTGCTTGACTAGAATAGATAAAGGCCATGAATATATTGACTTCAGAAAGTGAAATTAAAACATTTTGGAGCAATGTTCACCAGAAAGCCCAATATAGGGTGTGACACGCACAGGCATAGTCACATATTTTCCTCAAATATTTATATGTTGTTCAGGTCAACTCTTAGGTTGAGTTTCAGATTTTTATTTAATGACCATTTGCGATTGTAAAACAAAATATTGTGCTTATAAAATTATAAAATTCCATTTTTGGAACTAAAAGGCCATTGTATTGGGGATTTTTGGTGAGTTCTGTCAAAAACTTGTTTGACTAAACGGACAGTTTTAATAGGCTAATTAATAAGCTAAACCTCTTTTCAGCTTTTATTTTGCAAAACAGATACACTTATTTATTTATTTTACCTCTCAGGAGGCTTATAGGTTCGTTGATGGGGTCTGTTTTATTTTTAAATGCAATTTTTGCACATATTTTCAGAGCCAGAAAATGCAAGCGTTCAACTTAGTCAGAAAATGGTGTTATTATTGATCATAACATTTAACAAAGATATGTTAAAAAATAATATATTTTGAGGGCAACTAAATACTGAAATATAGAAATATATCATAAAATATGTGTTTTTCAATATTTTAAAAATTTTAAAAATATGCTTTTAAGTAATATTACTTTCTTTAAACTTTATTTTCAAATCGTTAAATAGCATGAAAAGTATACTTTGTTGAAAGTGAAAGAATGCCGCAGAGAATTGTAAATGCATTATATAGATTTTCCTTATAAAAATGCAACTTTAGAAACACAAAATGTATCTACTATTTGAAGGTACTAATGGTTGTGTTTTGTTTTTAGTCAGTAAATATAAACAATTTTATCTTACTTAACAATTTTGTGTATTATATTATGTTTGGTTTGAATGGAAAAATAGTCCCTCCACCCCCCTCCACCACGACCAAAATTTTCTGGATCCGCCCCTGGACTGTCATAATAAACTTGTTTATGCCGGCTATCCATAAACTTGCCCGGACATGCAGGGTATGTGTGGAGAAAATGTGTATCTCTGTACTTCCGTACGACGGCGTTGTTATCCGTCTTTCAAACAATATTCGCGACTATTGACTGTTTAAGACCGTTGTCTGATATATAGATACAATTACAATCATTACAGTAAATAAATGTATATTTAAAGTCCTACGTTGATAATAAATAAGAAAACAGATTTCCTTTCAGCAGTGTCACCTAGCTTTAGATGTCCTAGTTTTGCACCTATAAAATGAATTATGTTTTCTTTGGTTAAAATGCGGCTGCTGCTAATGACTATGAGTTTTGAGATTAATGAAGAGGAAGTTGGAAAGAGAAGGAAGAAGAGGAGAGGGAGCAGGAGGAGGACAGTTAAAAAACACAATATTACCTTGTTACTAGTTTTGGTGACACTCAGGTGAAAACGAAAGTAGGGAAAATGATAGGATAAAATGGACGTAAGTTCGATATCGTAATTTTCACATAGCGTAAAAAAATATATCATTATCGGAGTGACCTACCCTTCCACCTTGCTTGACTGGGTCGGGGAAGGATGGTGTCAACACACATTAATATCCTAAGGGCTTCAATGTTAACGTGCAGAGTTCTGACCTGAGTATCACAACCATTAGTTATGTATTTTAACTTAAATAATGCAAATCACATTTGCGAATCTAACGTAACTATGGAGGGGAATATCCGCCAATATTCAATTTCTAATTTGATATTCAAGTCACAATTCATAAGTCACAAATGTTATGTTCGCTTACAATTTAAAAGTTACAAATTTCAAATTCACAAATCAATAATGTACAAGTTAAGAATTGGCAACATTCAGACGCTAGGTGGCGGTACCACATAAATATAGACGTCACAAAGCAAAAAATAAAACGGAATATCATAAGTTAAAAATGGAACGGAATCATAAATGATTCTTCAAGGGAGATACAATAGAACACAGCCAACGTTAATTGGCGTCAAATTGAACGCGCTATCATTTGCCAAAAGTAGTTATTAATGCATTTATTAAAATTTTTCAAGTAATTTTACCATATGAGTCTCTTCAATCCAGCCTTTTTAGTGGCATCAGAATTAATTCATCAGAGAACCCTGTAGAGTAGGAACATGCTAGGTACTGGTGGTTCTGTCTAGTTGATTCCTGGCTAAAAATAAGGAAGGTTAAAAGGTCTCTGCCCAGGTAGGCCAGGTGGTAGAGCACCTAATTACGGAGAAGGTCTTGGGTTCGAACCCAATACCGTGTAATGTTAATTTTGCAAGCTCGAATCACTTCGGTTAAATCAGGATATTTGCAGTTAAATGAAAGAGGGTGGGACCATAGAGGTTGAAAGAGGATCTTGTTTCATAACCCACCCTCCCACACACACACACACACACACACACACACACACACACACACACACACACACACACACTATTTTTTCTGGATCTGCCCCATGGCATAAATCTCTAACCCCCATCTCTATTTAGATTTCGGATGGTTGAAATATTCAAAGAGTATGAAAATGATCATAAACTGATGGAAAATACGGTAAGCTTCTGCTGTGCGAAATGTTTTGGCAAAAGAAATCTTGCTTCTTCTGACAAATGAATACATATCAAGTAATGTATCTATACGTTTTGCTCTATATTGCGTGTTTTATCCTTGTGGCCACCACCGATTCCAAAAACTCCATTTTTACGCCACTAATTATGATACGGACATATATTTTTCAAATAATAATGATAATATTTGAAAGAAAAGGTGAAAAAAATAAAAGATTAGTGTTCATAATACAAATCATCACATTGTAATTAAGTGTGGATTTTAACTAAAAACATTATACATATAATATGAATTATACAATTTATTACAAAAAATAAAATATATTTTTGGGTAATGTATTAAAGATAGGACTCCAGCTTAATTTAAACGGAATATTAAATAACGATCAACGATATATAAGTGTAACTAAATAATTGTTTTATTAATCAATAAACAAATTAGCAGATTCGTTTAAGTATATAAATTCAATGATTGTCAGGATACGCCTTTACAAAAATTACAAATACAAAAAACGCTGCTAAAGATGTATGTGTTAAAAAACGAATGTCTTCGTGCTTGAATCCTCGACTGTGGAAAATCCCAGCTATTTATACTAATCTCAGTTCTCCAGAAAAGTGTGTGCATGCACCTGAAAATTCTATGCATAATAGAAAGTGCAAGAATAAAGTTTGCAAAATGGAACGCACAAGAAATTCGTGTGCACCAAACATAGTGGGCACTATTCTTTTATAATGAATTAAATACATACTGATAAATATAACAACACATTTTCTACCATATGATAATACTTTTCGGGCTCCTAAATCTTCAAATAACCCGTAGCAGATAGACCACAGATTAAACTTACTGCATAAAGGAAAATGGCTACTCTATCAAGGTTGCTCGTCTGCTCAGACAATAAACAATAAATATTCTGTATAAAATGTCTCCACAAATTATTGATGGGATGAAACAAAGTGACTACAAAACTTACTACATGGATTCAGAGGATTTTGGATCACTTAACTTGGAATAATAATGATGTAAACAAGGGAACTCGCAGAAACTAAAGACATTCAAAGTAAGATGCGATGCAAGTTTAGTTAACCACATGTATATGTTTGATTGTTTTGTCTACTTAACAGTTTTTATACTTGTTCTTATGCTTATCAGCTGTTAAGCTTGATGTGTAATTCCAGGGATGAGTTAAAAAATTTAAAACTTAACATTTTAAAAGTAAAGAAAACATTTGTTTAAATACACCTAATCCTGGGTACCTAGCAATATAATACATGTTTACATATAACGGTCGATTTGGATTTAAGTTTCGTTAAGGACATATGTTTAGTTGTTCTTGCTTATACATATGGCTTGCAAGTACATAACTTTGTTCTGTGCCTTTTCAAATTTTATTACATGTTGCACTGCCTACATGACTGTGCCAGATCTCTAAACAAAATAATTTCTAGGCGTATACAATGAACAGTTTTGAACAAAGTCAAAGATGCTTTGCAAATGATGAGCATGATAGCGGACAGCAACAAAAAAACAGTACACGTTAAATTGAGCAGGTGAGACTACAGCCTAATTATGATCATTATAGCTACGTCCAGCTATTTTGATGGAGGAAGACCCTAAACACATGTCTGCTTAGAACCACCGACGCACCACAGGTCAGCTGAAAGACCTCATTTGATATTGAATATACCTCTACTTGTGCAACATGAGGTGCATGTGAATACAAAGGGCTCGTCGCTCACAAAGCCATATTATTTACAACAGCTTAACTAAAACGCAGTGGTGTGAAATAAAATCGAACCAGAAATTCCGATAGACTAGTAATGCAAAAGATGCCCAAATAAATTCATTGAATAACTTGCTAAACATTATTGTGTCCCCAAAAGACATTACAGATTTCTCAATTATAAATGTTAAGCTTTGAGTCAAGAGGGATGGGATTTTTGCCGGCATTTTTTTTGCCGATACTGTGCAGCGACATTTCTATCATTATAGCACAGGGACACTTATGAGGTGCCCAGGAGCTGAACCCGGCCGGTCCATTATACTGACACCGACGAGACAGGCATAATGCTGTCCTCTTAGCGCCGAGCGTTAGGAGGGAAGCCACAACTTCAAACTTTAAAGTCTTTGGTTTGACCCGGACGGGGTGTGAACCCGCGACCTCCCGATCCGCAAGCCGACGCTCTACCACTTGAACTTTTGCGACCGGTTTTGAGTTTAGACACAATTGTAACAGTCGGATATATTTTGAGACTACACATATCGTTTTAGAGAAATTTGTCTTACTAAGTTGTTAATAATTTAGTTACAGTAGTCTTTCATATTAATTATATGATAATTTAAAGTTTTAGTGAAATTTTAGACTTGCGCGCCCTTGGCCGAGCAGTTAGAGTTGCCGACTTGTTACACCTCAGCCCCTCGCCGCGTGGGTTTGAGTCCCGGTCTGGATGAGAACTTTTATGTGTGGAGTTTTTCCAGCTAACCTGCGGTGTACTAGTGGTTCTAACCAGACAAACCTGTGTGGTCTTCTTCCGCCAATAATTAGCTTGACTTCACAGACATGACCATAACTGTGACCGTGTGATGTAACAAAAACAACAAAGAAGTAGAAGCTTTAAATAGATATCAGACTAAAATGTATGTAGCAATTTCATATTAGCACCTCGCAAAATAATGTGCTTAGAAACGGTTACGTATTAAGTTATTGTTTGTGTTATCAGTGCCAGATACACTATTGTCAGTTGTTACTTATCTTACAAACATCCTTCACCAAGAAAGCAACAGAAAAAACATTGAAAAAGGGACTTACAGTTGTAGCTGTTTCAACTGAAATGGCTTCCGCTATTGATAATGAACATGTATACCAAATTTGAAGTAAATATCTTTGATGGTTTCTGACAAATTGGCCTTCACAAAAAAGGAAAGGCACCGCCGACGAAATGTTTGTTTGTTTGTTTGTTTGTTGGGTTTATCGTCCCACCAACAGTATTTCAGTTATCTGGAGACAGCATCCACTTGAAGCAGTTATAGTGCTGCCTTCACTGTGTATAGCATGCCGTGAACACCTGGCATGATACCACACCTAGTCACATTATCCTGACACCGGGCCAACCAGTCGTGGAACTACACTTATATTTGCTTGAGCGTTAGCAAGGGAGCTATACCACTACTATTTTTAACGACTTTGGTATGTCGCGGCCCGGGATCGAACCCCGGGCCTCCCCCGTACCTGGAGCCGACGCTATACCGATTGCGCTACCAGGTCCGACGAAATGTTCATGACAAATGCGACAAATTTCTTTGAAGAGTTTAACTAAAACTATTTTACAAACACGAGGATGCAAATGTTATCCGTGTTGTTAGAATGGTTAATTTTCTTAGACGGACATTGGACTTTGGTTTCACAATTCCATGTTCACATGAACTTAATGTTACAATTATTTACAATTGTCTGGTAATTTTATTATCTTGATTTAAAACATTAATTTCACTTACAATTAAAAAATGTGTGTAGTTCTTCTAACAGACATATTACTTCTCTCTCTCTTCTACATTCCATGTGCACATTATTTTTCAATGACGTCACTACATTCGTCATAACATATCAAAGAAAACGCCAGCGCTTGAACATTTTTTATCCAATTAGATCGGTTTTCTTTCCATTGCTTGCATTTGAGAGACACATCAGAAACTGCGAGATTACCGCTCTGTAAAACCGGTTTAAGCACCCCAGTTGGTCCTTTTTGCCGACTGACCGTTCCAAGACGGTAACTGTTAGGTTTGCTCTTTTTGTTAAATGACAAACATTTGTTCTTAGTTGAATATAATTTGAATTAAATATGGCTTGCAGTTGAATACCTTTGTCCTGTGCTTTTTCAGGGACTGGTATAGGACTTTGTCATATATTCTTATAGACATTACCAAGGTGTGTTTTTAATAAGCACGTGCAGCTTGTGTCTGTTTAAAAATCAATATCTGAAAGAATAATGGTTTTATGTTCGTCCAAAAGCTATTTAAAAATTATATTGCAATGCATCACTCCATTGTCTAGATCTCAGTGACCTTTCAATGGACACACAATCATAGGCTTATTAAAAGCTAAGCATTTATCACTGCCAAAATTGAAATATGTTCATCATTGTAATATGCAAAGGTAAAGGCATTTTATGATGTAAAATATGTATATTCTTGGCCTTTGTACACAGAGACTTATCCTCGTACAAGACACGCCTGAAGTTCCCGAAGAAATGGTTAGAGACAAGTAAATGAATATCATGAACATTGTGTAAACATTTTTATATTTGATATTTATTTTCGTCAACATAACAGCAGGAAGCAACAATTCTTGTTGTTCGATATTTTGTGGGTGGTTTCTTTTCAAATGAATAATCAGAATAAATATTAATTATGTCACAACAAATTAGATTACACAATTTTCAGCTAACATATAATCAGTGGTAATTTAATAATAAGGACGATTAAATGATGAATGTGTAATAAGTTGCACTAATAAACAGGCGCATTAGATACATTAACAAATTAGCAATTATCCCCAATTAATAATAATATATATGAAATAATACAATATTATATAATTATACGTTCAAATGAGTAAATATACTTGTGTTTATATAAACCAGTTCCAACCGGGTGTATGTGAAATGTAATATAAATGATGAATTGTGTTGAGGTCAATATATAGTCTATTAATTAACAACATTAAAACAACAGCAATATTTACTTTTAAGCATTAGTTTACCTTTCTTCAAAAGACATCACCATGCTATCGCAAACCTAAATGGAGTAATAACCTGCTAAAATCTTCTTTTTGCAGAAGATTCAAGGCGTGTATGTAAAATATCATGCATATCTGGAGTTGGTGTCCACTTAAAGCAGATATAGTGCTGCATTCACTGTGTATAGCATGTCGTGAACACCTGGCATGATACCACACCCAGTCACGTTATCATGCCACCGGGCCATCCAGTCGTGGAACTTCCCTTATATTTGCTTGAGCATTAGCAAGGGAGCTACACCACTACTATTTAAACGACTTTGGTATGTCGCGGCCAGGTATCGAACCCGGGGCCCAACGTACCTGGAGTCAACACTCTACCGATTGCGCCATGCAAGTTGTTTTGAGGGCAATATATAATCTATAAATTAAAAGGATTGACAGAACAGCAGCGTTTACATTAAAACATTAATTTACCTGTCATTTAAAAGGCCCAATTTAACGCAAACCTAAAGGACAGAGTACCCCCCTCTAAATGGAGATAAACGTTACTTTTAGGATCTAAAGAGCAAATTAGTTCACGGAATAAATTGTGTGTTCATATTGCTCATAATAACGATCCGGCATCAAGTTAGCCATTATTTCGGATTCAGTATCACATAATGTTGCATACCTTATGAAATAATAGCTGTCTGATATGTCAATTGCTTGTCACGTGATTGTTTATCAAGTGACAATGACCTGAGTACTAAGGTCATCTCGCGCACTTTCCAAAAAAATGGTGTCATTTTATACATTCAGAACTACGTTATGGTAGTTTCTACATCGGCCTTTGGTTTTTTCCACCTGGTCCGATTTACCTTAACCATAATATGGTTATTTCATAACAATAACAATTTTCCACTTGAGAAATAGGACGTTAGTCAAAAATAGTATTGTTGTCATAATGTGTAAGTATGGGCATTGAATTTTGGTAAATAAAACTTAAAAGACATTTATCTAGTTCGGGAACATCACAGGCGTTTCGCATTTTAGTTGCATCTGTTGTGAAAGCATGCATACTATTTTGCCTTGACTTAACCCGATCGGCTATTCTTGGATCAAGAAATCTTCGAAAATGAGTTTGCACGTGCATTACATTGCATATGTGAAATGACGTTGTATAATTCCTGTTTGACAATTGTTATAAAAGGTAATGATATTGCGTGTTTTAATGCGCAGATGCAGACAATGTCTTGATCTTTACAATGAAGAGTCCTAACAAACAGTGTAAACACCATTCCTACACATTGGCCTGTATATACCTCCTCATTCTCACTTGAGAACTCAAACGTCACTGCTTCCATCATCACGGGCAGTTGATCAAATAGTCTTAGAATACTTAAATCTATGTCACTAGATTCGTCCCAACTACAAAATATATCGTCGAAAGTAAATGTCTGGTTTAAGAAACCATAACGAACATTTTGTGACCATGAAACAAAAATCTAGGGGAGCGCGGTAACAATATCTACCTGCTTACTACAAGTGTAAGTAAATCAATGTATAAATTACAGCTATTTGATTGTTGACTGATCAAGCAAAATAACTTACAGAAATAAAACGTTATGAATGTGACAATATGTCAAACCAACAATTTATTTGACTGTAATATTTTTTACAAAGATCTTGTGATAAAAATTAAACGGACACTTATGATTTGTAGTTCTTCTAAGAAATAGGCATTGTTGTTTCTTACTAGTTTATGGCATAAGAATAATTTGTACAATAAATCTAGACGAGTGTAAACTTCATTCCTGCAAATGGGCATGTAAACACATATCCCTGTGCTGAGAAGTTAAACGTTACTCCTCCCGTCGTCATCGTCAGTTTATCTAGTCGTCTTCCGGTAGATAGACCATTATCACATATATTTTCAAAAGTCAAACTGAAGGTGTGTCCTGCCTGTAGAACAACGCCACGACGACCGTCACGCTGTACAACCTCCACCTCCTCCATCTCATCACTGGACTTAACATAGCGATGTTCACATTCGAACAAAAGTGTTTGGTCCTCATAAATGCCTATTCTGGCGGTCGGGAAGCGCTGGTTGAACAAAATGATATGGGAGAGATTTACATCAAGATTGACGCTTACATTCAATCGAGGGGATGGTTGGAACCATCCAAGAGAATTGATGTTCGATATCGGAAGTGTCAGTACATGTACTTCTTTCCTTACCTGTGTTGCAGACTGAACCCTGCAAACATCGGTGCAGTCCAACGTGCCAATCTCCTTCACCTCGCACATGATACGAGATAATTGTGTATTAAATACGAATTTGATTCCCTTGATGCTTAGTTTTTCTGCTTCTTGAATTTTTGATTCCATTGCATGTGAAGCTTGTTCAGTGGATAACCTATTGATAAACAGTAGTCGCGGATTGCCTTCCTTTGTAAAGAATTCCAGAGATTCTGTGTAAGTTTTCAATTTTGCTTCGACTTCATCATTTATGTTTGAGATTGAGAGTATTGTAGAAAGACTTGCTTTTTGGATTTTAAGAGCTTCGGCAATTTTCGCATTAACAAGTCGATCGATATATTCCTTCATTTCGGTCCCAGTTGCCTGAATTTCACAAACGGTTTGGTCATACTGCTGACGGATAGTAGAGCCTGCCATGCTAGCTCTTTCTTTAGAAAGATAGATTCTTGCAGTGAAATCTTTCAGCTTTGTACGCAGTAGGTTGAATTGATTATTGTCATTCGAACTTTTTTCAATAATACACACGACCTTGCTGCACGCCCTATGTTCTCCCACAAAGCATGCATTACAACCCAATTGCTTATGCGACTCGCAGAAGTATTCCAGTGGCTTGCCTCCGTGTTGGGCGCATGTCGTTGGCGCACGCTGCATCTGCTTGTGTGTTCTCATCTTCTCTAGCGACATCAATACGTGGTCTCTCGCCATCTTCAGATTACAATGTCCTTTATAGCAGTCGCTACACAGCATTTCGTCACAAGTCTCACACCAACCCGCTGCAGATTTCCGATCATTGTCCATAAGGCAGGGTTCACAGAGTGTTGACGCTTCGTCATGTTCTTGCTGACAGTTTGCGACTTTTCCACTGACCTGATCAAAACATTTGTCCTTAGAAAGCGCCATTATCCTGCAAGAAGCAGTATTACCAAAATAAAATAGCCAATAAAAATATAAATGTTCGTATATAGGAAACTTATTGTCGCTGTTTATGGTTATGGTTATGGTTTACTCACAACCACAAAAGGTTGCGTAAAGATAAATGAATTAAATTATATACCCATCCAGCTGAATGGTTTTGTTTAAACCAGTGACATTTTTGACGGATTTCTGTTTTGTTTTTTTAAGGTGAAGCACAGATGAAGTGTTCTATGGAAGGGGATATCTGCCAATATTCAGTATTAAGTTTGCACGTTGCAATATGCTTATATTTGTTATTTGTTTACCTAAACATGTTCGTTTGTTTTTATACGTACCCAATTCATATTTTTCGCATACAACTTCCAGGTTACAAATCTCAAGTAAAAATGCCCAAGTCACAAATTACTAATGTACAAAAGAAGATGTGAACAAATTTAGACGTTAAGTGGCGTTGCGTATAGACGGCATTAAGGTAACTTTAGAACGGAATTATAAATGACCTTTTTCAAAGGAAACGAAATAAAGAAGCCAACATTATTTGGCACCAAATGGAATGCCTTAACTTAAATTTATTATTTTCAGCATCATCATCATTATCGAATTACATTCGGTATTTGTGTGTGTTTGTGGTTGCAACAAACAGTTTGCTCATGGATTTTTAATTGTTGATGATATTGAAATTATTAACATTGATTATAGCGCCATAAAATTGCGAAGATAGTTGTATTATTGACAGGGTGACTTGAGAATTTTGGAGATATGCTGGGATTGGACGTCGTGTGTTGGAGTGTGGACAAAGGCTGGAATAATTGGCATCGTCTACATTTGGATTGCGTGGTGTTTCATGAGGTGCTGGTGCGGAGAGAATGTCAGAGCAACGTTTTTGCTGATCGTCTGTGATTAAAGAATAATTAACGATTGTACTTTTTGTGCATAATTATAGCCATTATTTCAGTCGGTGAAATGTTGACTGAACGCAACATCTGAACAAGGTGATTTTTTATCGATTTCGACAGTTGTGTTTGTTGTTGCAGACAACAAAAATATATGTTGGGAAAAATCGTATTTTTATTGATTTTATTACTATTACTAAACAGTTTTAATCATATGCCTGTAACAGTTTGTTTCAGATATGTTAGTTTATGAACATTTTGATTAAAATAAACCTTTTCTATGTCATTGTTAAATAGAACTTCGGACGGCGATTGTGAACTGTCCGGTTAGCTCAGTCGGTTAAGATGCGGCGACTTAAAATTTCAATCTCTGTCAGCAGGACAGAGATCGAGACCTCGCTCTTCCATTTTAGTGGTCTCGATTGCTCTGTTTAACCAATATTTATATTATGGACATTTGTTGTGTGATCTCGAGCGTAATTACGCAATAACTGAATTTTGTTCAGGTAAACATTCCTAATCGTGTCGTCAAAAAAGGATTCCGGCTAGAGCAGATGCGCAAATATCGATTGATAAAGCTCATCTTTATCACACGGGTTATATCAACCAATACTTATAGAGATGGTGGGATACCAAGCCTCCAGCACGGCTAAGCACCTCTGGTCCTCGGTAAATTATGTCCCCTACTGAGGAAATTCTTGTTGCACTGCATTTACAAATTAATATTTTAACTTACAAATCCGTGTATTGAACATCTAATAATACGTCTATAATAGCTTTAGACGGTTTCAAATATTATTTAACCCGTTATGCTTTGAAAGGTTGCATATTTTGCCTAACGCGTTATGCTTTAGATGGTTTCTTAGTTTACTTAAGGCATTATGCTTTAGATGGTTTGATAGTTTACTTCACGCATTATGCTTCAGATGGTTTCATAGTTTACTTAAAGCATTATGCCTTAAATGGTTTCGTAGTTTACTTAACGCGTTATGCTTTAGATGGTTTCATAGTTTACTTAACGCATTATGCTTTAGATGGTTTGATAGTTTACTTCACGCATTATGCTTCAGATGGTTTCATAGTTTACTTAAAGCATTATGCCTTAAATGGTTTCGTAGTTTACTTAACGCGTTATGCTTTAGATGGTTTCATAGTTTACTTAACGCATTATGCTTCAGATGGTTTCATAGTTTACTTAACGCATTATGCTTTAGATGGTTTCATAGTTTACTTAACGCATTATGCTTCAGATGGTTTCATAGTTTACTTCACGCATTATGCTATAAATGGTTTCATAGTTTACTTAAAGCATTATCCTTAAGATGGTTTCATAGTTTACTTAACGCATTATCCTTAAGATGGTTTCATAGTTTACTTAAAGCATTATCCTTAAGATGGTTTCATAGTTTACTTAACGCATTATGCTTTGAATGGTTTCATATTTTACTTAAAGCACTATGCTTTAGAAGGTTTCCTAGTTTACTTAACGCGTTATGCTTTAGATGGTTTCAAAGTTTACTTCACGCATTATACTTTAGATGGTTTCATATTTTACTTAAAGCATTATGCTTTAGATGGTTTCATAGTTTACCTAACGCATTATACTTTAGATGGTTTCATAGTTTACTTAAAGCATTATGTTTCAGATGGTTTCATAGTTTACTTCACGCATTATGCTTTAGTTGGTTTCATAGTTTACTTAAAGCATTATAATTTAAATGGTTTCATAGTTTACTTAACGCATTATGCTTTGGATGGTTTCATAGTTTACTTAAAACATTATACTTGAGATGGTTTCATAGTTAACTTAAAGCATTATACTTTTGATGGTTTCATAGTTAACTTAAAGCATTATACTTTTGATGGTTTCATAGTTAACTTAAAGCATTATACTTTAGATGGTTTCATAGTTAATTTAAAGCATTATACTTTTGATGGTTTCATAGTTAACTTAAAGCATTATACTTTAGATGGTTTCATAGTTAATTTAAAGCATTATACTTATGATGGTTTCATATTTTACATTAAGTATTATGCTTAAGATGGTTCCATAGTTTACTTAACGCATTATGCTTCAGATGGTTTCAGAGTTTACTTAAAGCACTATGCTTCAGATGGTTTCATAGTTTACTTCACGCATTATGCTTTAGATGGTTTCATAGTTTACTTAACACATTATGCTTTAGATGGTTTCATAGTTTACTTAACACATTATGCTTTAGATGGTTTCATAGTTTACTTAACGCATTATGCTTTAGATGGTTTCATAGTTTACTTAACGCATTATGCTTCAGATGGTTTCAGAGTTTACTTAACGCATTATGCTTTAGATGGTTTCATAGTTTACTTCACGCATTATGCTTTAGATGGTTTCATAGTTTACTTAACACATTATGCTTTAGATGGTTTCATAGTTTACTTAACACATTATGCTTTAGATGGTTTCATAGTTTACTTAACACATTATGCTTTAGATGGTTTCATAGTTTACTTAACACATTATGCTTTAGATGGTTTCATAGTTTACTTAACACATTATGCTTTAGATGGTTTCATAGTTTACTTAACGCATTATGCTTCAGATGGTTTCATAGTTTACTTCACGCATTATGCTTTAGATGGTTTCATAGTTTACTTCACGCATTATGCTTTAGATGGTTTCATAGTTTACTTCACGCATTATGCTTTAGATGGTTTCATAGTTTACTTAACGCATTATGCTTCAGATGGTTTCATAGTTTACTTAACGCATTATGCTTTAGATGGTTTCATAGTTTACTTAACGCATTATGCTTTAGATGGTTTCATAGTTTACTTAACGCATTATGCTTCAGATGGTTTCAGAGTTTACTTAACGCATTATGCTTTAGATGGTTTCATAGTTTACTTAACGCATTATGCTTCAGATGGTTTCATAGTTTACTTAATGTATTATGCTTTAGATGGTTTTATAGTTTACTTAACGCATTATGCTTTATATGGTTTCATAGTTTACTTAACGCATTATGCTTTAGATGGATTCATAGTTTACTTAACACATTATGCTTTAGATGGTTTCATAGTTTACTTAACGCATTATGCTTTAGATGGTTTCATAGTTTACTTCACGCATTATGCTTTAAATGGTTTCATAGTTTACTTCACGCATTATGCTTTAAATGGTTTCATAGTTTACTTAATGTATTATGCTTTAGATGGTTTGATAGTTTACTTCACGCATTATGCTTCAGATGGTTTCATAGTTTACTTAACACATTATGCTTTATATGGTTTCATAGTTAACTTAACACATTATGCTTTAGATGGTTTCATAGTTTACTTAAAGCATTATGCTTTAGATGGTTTCATAGTTTACTTCACGCATTATGCTTTAAATGGTTTCATAGTTTACTTCACGCATTATGCTTTAAATGGTTTCATAGTTTACTTAATGTATTATGCTTTAGATGGTTTGATAGTTTACTTCACGCATTATGCTTCAGATGGTTTCATAGTTTACTTAACACATTATGCTTTATATGGTTTCATAGTTAACTTAACACATTATGCTTCAGATGGTTTCATAATTTACTTAAAGCATAATGCTTTAGATGGTTTCATAGTTAACTTAACGCATTATGTTTTAGATGGTTTCATAGTTTACTTAAGGCATTATGCTTCAGATGGTTGCTGCTGCTTAACGTTTTTCCTCATTTAGTTGTATATAACCCTCTAAATATAAATTAGCGTAATATTTTATTATTTAATAGAAAATACATAATTTTAAGTTCAATGTTAAATAGAACAGTTGATTTTTATTGTTACACAATAATACACATGTCCTTAATGAGCCACAGTTTTATGTTCACGAATAATCTCCTTATCATACGGCTTCTGGATTCGCTCGTTAACACAACAGTTCCTAAAGGATGCGGACAATAAACGGAAAGGAGCTCTGGTGTGACTCAATAATAGCTTAGTAACTGGATAACAAATTAACGCGGCAAATCGCGATGGCGTTTATGTTTAACTGATTTATATGACTTTAATATCGGGTTAAACGTAATGACGTATAAGGAAATATAATTGAGAGTGAATGTGACCAGACCAGCTGAGCGAAGTTATATACCGTTATAAGTTGAACAGTCACAGAGTTCCGGATAAGACGCCTATATCCCGCCATAGCTCTGTGATTGTAGGCTGCGGTTATTTAATCCCGAAAACGATAGTCACTGATAAACCTTCATCTGGGAAGCCAATAGGCCTATAATCATGATGACTTAGCACCGTGCATGGACATTCCTGTGATTAATTATTCCGGGAAACAAAAGTTACATTCCTTTGGTTACATAATCCCGTCATGGCTGTTAGTCCTCTCAAAATTCAAGCTGTGGGGCATATACGTCTTGTAAACATGACTAAAAAAAACTTAAACTGATCGTTTTTTCACTGGCTGATCCATTGTGTGTATTTACTACACAAACAAATCTTAAAATGTGGTTTCCAACAGGTTGCCTATAGATATGAAATACATATATCAATAGCTTACTCAAACGTGGGGGAATGTGGGCATAATTCCAGTATGGATTCATATTAAGACTAAGTAAAGACCATTTTGACAACTACATTAATTGTACGACACTACAAATCGCGAAATGAATCGCTGTTAGTCTTCATTATTTTCAATCTGTAGTTTCTGCGAAGAATAAATATCAACGCAGATATTCGGATGATGAAATAACGTCATCGCAAAAATAAGTGGTCATATTGTCTTTGTGTTCAGTGCGCTACAACTGAACACATATTTATAGCTACAAAATCCATGCCGCGCGCGTTCTCATGACAGACCGAACATGAGTCAGCTCAGAATCCCTACGCAAAAAATATAGTCCTTCATTTAACGATCAATCTTTGAAAGATGCATTAAATATTTTTGACTAACACAGGATCACAAGACGTCAGTAAACGTGACAAAACTCATTTTCTGCAGGTTATCTGCATCATAAGTTAAAGGTGTATCTCTCTTCAATCAATAAATGAAACCATTGATTAAATGAATGAAACTACTTGCGGGTGTATACATGGTCGCTACCTAAGCGAAGGATCTGTTTTAAGTAACAAGGCTTTATCGCTTCATGGCATATAGCTCCTGTCCTTAATATAAATATTTTTTTCTGAGAAACAACAGGAAAATTTATTACATTTTTACGGTTGCTTGACTAGAATAAATAAAGGCCACGAATATATTGACTTCAGCAAGTGAAATTAAAACATTTAATAGCAATTCTCTGTAACCACCAGAAAGTCCAATATAGGGTGGGACACGCATAGTCTCAGATTTTCCTCAAAATTTCCTCAAATATTAAAATGCGGTTCAGGTCAACTTGGAAATCATAGGTTGAGGTTCAGATTTTCATTTTATGACCCGTTGTCTTTGTAACGCAAAACAAAAATAGTGTGTTTAAAAATAGCCATTTTCTGGAACTAAAAGGTATATGAATTGGGGATTTGTGTTTTAATAGGCTAATGTTCTAAACCTCCTTTTCAGATTTTAATTTGCAAAACAGATACAATTAACTGATACAATTGTCAATTTATTGTACTTCTCAAGACGCTTATTAGTTCGTTCATGGGATTGTTTTGATTTTTAAATGCAATTTTATGCACATATTTTCAGAGCCAGAAAATGCAAGAGTTGACCTTAGTCAGAAAATGGTCTTATTATTTTTCATGGTATTATACAACGAAAAAAATAATAATATTTGATAGCAACTAAAAAATGAAATCCGTCCTTAAATATGAGTTTTTAATGTTTTAAAAATTGAATAATATGCTTTTTCAGTTATTTAACTGTCTTTAACCTTTATTTTCAAATCCTTATATGGCAGGAAAAATATTATGGAAATAAAACAATAGGAAATGCTTCTATAGAAATGTAACATTTGTCTACTATTTTAAGGTACTAATGGTTGTGTTTTGTTTTAAGTCGTTTAAGATAAACATTTTTAGCTTACTTAACATTTTAGTGTATTATAATATGTTTGGTTTGAAACGACAGATAGAAAACAATAAGGATATATATGACCCTTGTAAATAGCTTACCACAGTACACCACACACTTTTTAAAAAGTTATAAATGTTACCCTATTTGATTCATTCATTACATTGCAATCAATTTAAATGATTTAAATGAAACAATTATTGACTTCATGAATGAGGCAAAACAATTAATTGTTATCATGGAGAGAAGTAAAACAACATTTAATTTTTTATATGCTGTAGTATTTGCAGGGATGGATCCAGGGGATGGGGGATGCACCCCCCTCCCCCACCAACAAGGTAAAGGAGTAGCGTTATGTAGACACATACATGTAAGCTTGAAAAATACTAAGCTTTTAAAGTAAATTTTGTCTGTTGACTGCTTAGGTCGAAGTTAGGGTCACTTGACTGCGATAAAGTTTAATGGATCTTGATTCATACCTCCCCCCACCCCCGGACCACCGCCAGTTTTTCTAGATCAGCCACTGGACTGTCATAACAAATTTGTTTATGCGTATGCGTGGAGCAAATGTGTACTTCCGTGTGTCGGCGTTTTCGTCCGTTTTTCAAACAAAATTCGCGACCATTGACTCTTCAAGACTGTTGTCTGATATATTCTGTTACGATCTTTACAGTTAATAATAAATATACATTCCTGCGTTGATTATATATAAAAATACAGACTGACTTTTAGCAGTGTCACCTTTACATGTCCTAGTTTTGCACCTACAAAATATTTATTTCTTTATTCTCATTTTTTGGTAGAATGAAGCTGTTATTTATAATTATGATGAATTTTATGAATAAGAAAGAGAATGTGGGGAAAGAGGAGGAAGAAGAGGAGAGGGAGGAAGAAGATGGCAGATAAAAATCATAACAATACCTTGATACTTGTGTTGTTGACTCGCGTGAAAACGAAAGTAGGGGCAAAAAGATAGGATAGAAGGGAGGTAAGTACGATATCGTAATTTTCACACAGCGTGAAAAAATATCATAATCGGAGTGACCTACCCTTACATCTCTCATGACCGGGTTGAGGAAAGATAGGTCAGCCCAATTCTGAAGTAAGTATAACAACCCATAGTCATGCATATTTTACTTAAATGATGTGAATCACATTGACGAATCTAAATATAACCATAGGTCATCTGGCTCTTGGAAATTCTGCCCATGGCTTCACCTATGACATACAGGCGTATTCATGGATCCAGGGTGGGATGCATCCCTACTCCCCCTCCCCTCCACAACTAACCAGGTAACAGAGTAGAGTTGGGGAAAAACATACATGTAAGCTTAAAAATTACCAAGCTTTTAAAGAGCACTTTGTCTGTTGACTGTTTAGGTCGAAGTAAGGGTCCCTAACTCTCTATGTATATATTTACTTCGATGAAGTTGAATGGGTCTTGGTTTATCCCCCGCACACACACCAATTTTTCCTAGATCCGCCCATGGGCATATTTAATTTTCTAGCCCACTTCTCTACTTAGATGTCCGATGGTTGAAATATTCAAAGAGGAAGGAAAGGGTGAAAACTTGACGGCAAATGCTATGGAAGGGGATATCCGCCAATAATCTCATTACTATTTCTAACTTTAAATTCTCGGATTTGTCACTTCAAATGTCAATTTGTAAATTGCAATACCGCGCTTGCTAAATACCGCTATATAATTACATCCTAACTTTTATATATCACATAAAAACGTTAACATTTCAACATAACATTTGAAAAATTACACATTTTCAGCATATACAATTTACAAGTGAAAAATCGCGGGGCGAAAATCACCAATACATTTTACATTTCTAGAATCCAACTTACTAATCTAGAGGCGCAAATCTCTAATGTAAAATGTTCACCGCATAACACTAGTTCAACGCAAGAGGACGCTTCTAACACCGGAATGTCCATCTATTAATAGAATGTACCGCTTGAACTAGTAAGCGTTCGTGTGTACTTTCAAGTTGTGAGTTTCTTACCGACAGAATCAGACACATGTATTGTTTATTTGTGCTATACAATTTTAGGGATATTATTCTGTACTTAACTGCTTATCATGATATGACTACGTATATATAGGCCTATGTTTGTGATTGTAGAAGATCAAGTGATAATTCAGTGTTAGTGGCACATAAAGAAAAATGCGTGATACATGCATTTATAATCATTCGTGACATTTACTGTAGACATGCACCAATAAAAGTCGTTCCATATTTACACGTGTCTACCTTTTCCTCAAAATGTATGAATCGGTTCAAATGTTGTTCTTATACTTTTATCTGTCCGGTCTGACAGCCCCTACACCTCCCCCCCCCCCTCCCCTTCAACCTCTATGGTCCCACCCTCTTTCATTTTACTGCATATATCCTAAATTAACCGAAGTGATGCGAGCTGGCAAAATTCCGTTAACGGTACACAGTATTGAGTTCGAACTCAAGATCTCTTTCCTAATCAGGTGCTCTACCACATGGCCTAACAGGGCAGATAGCTTTTAACCTTCCTTATTTGTAGCCAGGTATCAACTAGACCGAACCACCAGTACCTAGCATGTTCCTAATATATGTTCCTATGAACGATAACGCGTTCAATTTGACGCCAATTAACGTTTTCTATTGTATCTCCCTTGAAAAATCAATGATGATTCCGTTCAATTTTTAGCTTAGTGACGTCTATATTTAGGTGGTACCGCCACCTAGCGTCTGAATGTTGCCAATTCTTAACTTGTACATTAGTGATTTGTGATTTATGAATTGTGACTTTGAGATTTGTAACTTGTAAATTGTAAGCGTAACATAACATTTGAGACCTGATAATTGTGACTTGAGATTTTTAATTTCCAAATTGTAAGAGAGAAATGTGAATTAGATACATGTGAAAACGAACGTGTTTGTGCAAATAGCAAATTTAAGCATATGCAGTGTTGCAATTTGCAAATTAGAAATTGAATATTGGCGGATATACCATTCCAGAAAATAAACTTGTTGTGCGAAATGTTTTGTCGAAAAAATCTTGTTTTATGACAAATAAATGCATATTTTATAATGTATCCATACGTTTTGCTGTATATTGCGTGTTTGATCCTTGTGGCCTCCACCGATTTCAAAATCTCCATTTTTATCCCATTTTTATCGCACTAATTATGATACGGATATACATTTTTTTTAATAATAATAATATTTGAAAGAAAAGGAGAAAAATAAAAAAATAATATTCATCCACATAAAACAGTTTTATTATATAACACGATCATCACATTTTAATTAAGTGTGGATTTTAACTAAAAACAATAAACATATAATAAGAATATGTAATAATAATAATAAAATTCATTAGAAATAAATAAAATATATTGTTATGGTGATGTATTAGGTAAGACTGCAGCTTTATTTACACGGAATATAATATAACGACCAACGATATATACGTGTAACTAGATAATTGTTTTATTCATCAATAAACAAATTAACAGAATCATTTAAGTATACAAATTCAATAATTGTCAGGATACGCCTTCACCAAAAGTACAAATACAAAAACGCAGCTTAAAAACGTTTACGGCAGCTTATTTGCTTAAATCTTCAATACTAACGGTAAACCGGTAAACACAAGATTCACTCTGATAACAGCCAAAAATTAATACAAATATTTAGTTAACTGTTTTCCTCACTTTTAAAATATTTATGAGCTGAGTTTTTCTGTCATTTATGTTTTGAATTCCCTTAGAATGAATATTTAATCAAAATAAAATAAGGTTAAATTTAAAAAAAACTCTTTAAAGTGCTTGATTCGTCAACTGCGGAAAATCCAAGCTATTTCTACTAATTCCGGTTCTCCAGAAAGTCTTGTGCATGCACCTGAAAATTCTATGCATAATAGAATGTACAAGAAATAGGTTAGCAAAATGGAACTCACAAGAAATTCGTGTACAACAAACATAATGAGAAGTATTCCTATATAAAAAATTAAACACACAATGATAAAGAATGCAAATATAATAACACATTTTCTACCAAATGATAATACTTTTCGGGCTCCTAAATCTTCAAATAACCCATAGACCACAGATTAAACTAACTGTATAAAGGAAAATGGCTACTCTATCAAAGTTGGTCGTCTGCTCAGACAATAAACAATGAATATTCTATATAAAATGTCTTTGCAATACAAAAATAATTGCTGGGATGAAACAAAGTGACTACAAAATTTACGACATGGATCCAGAGGATTTGGGGTCACTTAACTAGGAATAATAATGATGTAAACCAAGCAAGTCGCAGGTACTAATGACACTCGAAGTAAGATGCGATGCAAGTATAGTTAACTTTAAGTTTGATTGTTCTGTCTAGTTTTCATACTTGTCCTTATGCTTACCAGCTGTTAAGCTTGACGTGTAATTCCAGAGGTGAGTTTAAATTAACATTTTTTAAACTTAACATTTTTAAAGCAAAGAAAACATTTGTTTAAATACACCTAATCCTGGTACCTAGCAATATAATGATGTATATGATATATATAATATATATATATATAAATATACATGTATATACTATAATACAATGTGCACAGTCATTCGATAAAGACATAATTACGAAAGAACTCTATTACTTATGTAACTATACAATATGTGCATCTAATAAGTTCAAACAGCGTACTTGTAGTTTGATACAGAGTCAGGGAGTATTTAAAATGTACCCATTTATAGCATTCTACAGTAGATCCAGTCACTGCAAATGTCCTACAATATAAAGCAATTTAGAACATAACCATAATTATCAAAATAAGTAAGCCTATATATGTACCTAAATATTATGAATGTTATCTTAATAGATAATCGAGGGGAACGAAAATGTGTGTCAGTTTAATTGATTTTATTATAATAAGAAGATTGTACAATATTGTCAGGAGATCAAATATAGAAAAGGACTTGGATCCATGACACACATGAGGAAAGAAAGGGGTTAAAATGGAGACTTTCTATCATTAGAAAATATAAGAAGGTCATATGAGGACTGCAACATATATTGGAATTTGAAAAGGCACAGGCACAAGGAATTCACGTGTCTGACAAATGGAAAAATTATAACAAATCTGTGATATTACAAGCAATAGGGCAAACCTAGCAGTTACCGCCTTGGAACGGTCAGTCTACAAAAGGGCCGACTGGAATGTTTAGACCGGCTTTACATCATGTTGACATAAAACGGTTGATTTGGATTTAGGTTTCTTAAAGGACATATGTTTACTTGTTCTTGCTTTTACATGTGGCTTTCAAGTGCATACTTTTGTTCTGTGCTTTTTTTAAATTTTGGTATATGTTGTAATGCCCACATGCCTTTGTCATACCTCTTTAAAAATAATTTCTAGGCGTATGCAATGAACTGTTTTAAACAAAGTCAAGGGTGCTTTGCAAATGCTGAGCATGATAGCGGACAAAAAAAAACAATACACGAAAAGTTGTCCAGGTGAGCCTACAGCCTAATTATGAT
Source organism: Sinonovacula constricta (assembly GCA_007844125.1). NCBI lineage: Eukaryota > Metazoa > Mollusca > Bivalvia > Cardiida > Solecurtidae > Sinonovacula > Sinonovacula constricta. The sequence continues at coordinate 31,083,895 of CM017564.1, read as the reverse complement.
CATTATAGCGACGTCCAGCTATTTTGATGGAGGAAGACCCCAAACAAATGTCTGCTTAGAACCACCGACGCACCACAGGTCAGCTGGAAGACCTCATTTGATATTGACTTAACCTCTACTTGTGAAACATGAGGTGCATGTGAATACAAATGGCTCGTCGCTCAAAAAAGCCCCATAATCTACAACAGCTTAACTAGAACGCAGTGGTTTGTAATAAAATCGAACTAGAAATTCCGATAGACTAGTAAAGCAAAAGATGTCCAAATTATTTAATAATTTGCTTAACAAAATTGTGTCCGCAAAAGACGTTACAGATTTCTCAATAAATAAATGCTAATCTTTGAGACTTTGTAGAGACATTTGTTTTACTACGTTGTTATTGATTTAGTTACAGTATTCTTGCATATTAATTGCGTGACAATATAATGTTTTGACGAAGTTTTACACCTGGACGCCCGTGGCCGAGCAGTAAGAGTCACCGACATGTAACCCCTTGGCCCCTCGCCGAGTGGGTTTTTAGTCTCGTTTCGTGTGGGGAGTTTTTCCAGCTACTTCCAGTTATTTCATATTAGCACCTCGCAAAATAATGTGGTCACAAACTGTTACTTATTAAGTAAGTGCCAGGTACACTTTTGGTAGTAGATCTTAATAAGATCCTTCACCAAGACACGAACAGAAAAAACTTTAAGACGAAACAGGGACATAGCTGTTCCCAAATGTAAGTGTTAATGTTCGATTCAATTGGATTCCACTATTGATAATGAACAAGTATATATATATATATATATATATATATATATATATATATATATATATATATATATATATATATATATATATATATATATATATATATATATATATATATATATATATATATATATATATATATATATATATATATATATTATATAAATTAGGGTTATGAAAAAAGCGTTTATTTCTTAGAAGATAATTGCAAAAATGACGTTGTACTTGTCAACTGTATTGTTATATAATGGTTAATTTTAATAATACCAAGGTGTGTTTTACTAAGCACATGCAGCGTTGTGTCTGTTTGTTTTGTTTTTTTTTCAAAGTAATACCTAAAAAATAACGTTTTGTGCTTATCCAAAACAATTTAAAAATATTGTATTGTGTATCTTTCCATTGTCTAGAGCTCAGTGACCTTTCAACAGACACAATATGCAGAAAAAAAAACTACTCTTGGGTAAATTCAGACCTTTACATTTATCACTAGCAAAACTGAAATATTTTATTTTAATAGCAATAAACAAACGTATTTGATGAGTAAATTTGATGACATTACACCTGGTGTCATTTGCATATTTAATCTATTAATATATGTACATGGCACGTTTTCTGTATCATGAATAACAGAAAAAGGCCAATGATTTGACATTATTTTGAATTCATAACCAACGACGAATGCGTACATCAGTTCAAAAAACGAGAAAATGACCAATCAATTCAAAACAATTTAATCAGAATAAAACTAGTCCATCCATGTGCAATGATGCATACAAATTATTCACCCATTCAAAAATATTAGCGTAATAATAATATTATGACGCTCTTCAGTAAACATATAATCAATATAATTTTTATAAAAGGGATGGGTAAATGATAAATGTATATGTGTTTCAAACAATAAATAGGCATATTAGGTACATTCAAAATTACAATTTATATCCAATTAATAATATATTGTTATGATATACAATATAATCTTTTCAACTGAGGAAATATATGTCTTTATATAAACTATGCGCACCAGTTCCAACAGGTGTCTGTGAAATGTAATTTAAATGAAAAATTGTGTTTAGGTCAATAAATAATCTATTAATTAAACAGCATCACAACAATAGCAATGTTTACATTAAAGCATTAGTTTACCTGTCATTTAAAAGGACTAAAAGAATTTAAACAAAGCAACATTCCTTAAATGGAGATAAAAGTTGCTTTTAAAAGTCTATCTGAATTTCACATTATTTCGCGAAATAATTTGTTTTACATATTGCTCATAATAACGATCTGGCATCAGGTTCGCCATTATTTCGGATTCAGTATCACATTATATTACATACCTTATGAAATAATAGTTGTCTGATATTTCAATCGCTTGTCACGTGGAAGATCTATCAACTGACAATGACCTTAAACATGATAATGACCTGAGTACAAACGTCTTCACGCGTACTTTCTAAAAAATGGTGTCATTTTATACATTTAGAACTACGTTATGGTCGTTTCTACAGCGGTCGTTGCTTTTTTTCACCTGGTCCAATTTACCTTAACCATAATATGGTTATTTTATAACAATAACAATTTTCCACTTGAGAAATAGGACGTTAGTCGAAAATAGTATTGTTTTCATACAGTGTAAGTATGAACATTAAAGTTTGGAAATAAAATGTAAAAGACATTTATCTAGTTAAGTACATCACAGACGTTACGCTTTACGAAAAAATATTTGATATTTTGCATTTAAGTTGCATTTGTTGTGAAAGCATGACTGAAAGCATGTAGCCTTGACTTAACCCGATGGGCTATTCCTGAATCAAGAAATCTTCCAAAATGAGTATTCACGTCAATTACATTGCATATGTGAAATGAGTCGTATAATTCTTGTTTGACAATTGTTATTTAAGGTAACTCGATAATTCGTGTTCTAATGAACATGTGCAGATAAAGTCTGGGTCTTAGCAATGAAGAGTCCTAATAAACATTCCCAACATTAAAACAGTAACAGTGATACTTGTCATGTTTGATGATTTCAATTAGGTCGGTTTAAATTGGTCAAGCTGCTTTAGTTATCAATTACCAGAGACACTCCGTAAAAAATCAAAACAAGGCAATTTTGCTGTGGGCTGGTTTACGACTGCTGTCACTCCTGTGCATGCAATCTATCGATGGTGAAGCGTTTACATCTCTGTAAAGTATGGTAAACATGACGCTTCGTTCAATTGTAAAATATCACCGGTCTGCATTGTAAGTTGAACCCAATAAAATTTATTAACTGACACCAGATGTAATACTCCGGCAGCTAGGTAACCATGGAAATTATGTGTTTCCTTATAACCCGAATTAGTTTATTTTGGTAGATTCTGGTTTAAGACACCATAACGAACATTTTGTGACCATGAAACAAAAATCTAGGAGAGCGGGGTAATATTGTCTGGCTGCTTACTACAAAGTGTGAGTAAATCAATGTATACATTACAGCTCTCCGATTTTTGACTGATCATGCAAAATAACTTACAGAAGTAGAACGTGACGAATGTGACAATATGTCAAACCAACCATTTATTGAACTGTAATATTTTTACACAGATCTTGTGATAAACAATTAAACAGACACTTATGATTTGTAGTTCTTTTAAGAAATATGCATTGTTGTTTCTTACTAGTTTATGGCATAAGCATTATTTGTACAATAAATCTAGACGAGTGTAAACTTCATTCCTGCAAATGGGCCTGTATACACACTTCCCTGTGCTGAGAAGATAAACGTTACTCCTCCCGTCGTCATCGTCAGTTTATCTAGTCGTCTTCCGGTGGATAGACCATTATTACATATTTTTTCAAAAGTCAAACTGAAGGTGTGTCCTGCCTGTAGAACAACGCCACGACGACCGTCACGCTGTACAACCTCCACCTCCTCCATCTCATCACTGGACTTAACATAGCGATGTTCACATTCGAACAAAAGTGTTTGGCCCTCATAAATGCCTATTCTGGCAGTCGGGGAGCGCTGGTTGCACAAAATGACATGCGACAGATTTATATCAAGATTGACGCTTACATTGAATCGAGGGGATAATTGGAACCATCCAACATAATTGATTATGATGTTCGATATCGGAAGTGTCAGTACATGTACTTCTTTCCTTATCTGTGTTGCAGACTGAACCCTGCAAACATCGGTGCAGTCCAACGTGCCAATCTCCTTCACCTCGCACATGATACGAGATAATTGTGTATTAAATACGAATTTGATTCCCCTGATGTCTAGTTTCTCTGCTTCTTGAATTTTTGATTCCAGTGCATGTGATGCTAGTTCAATGGATAACCTATTAATAAACAATAATCGCGGATTCCCTTCCTTTGTAAAGAACTCCAGAGATTCTGTGTTAGTTTTCAATTTTGCTTCGACTTCATCATTTATGTTTGAGATGGAGTGTACTGTAGAAAGACTTGCTTTTTGGATTTTCTGAGCTTCGGCAATTTTCGCATTAACAAGTCGATCGATATATTCCTTCATTTCGGTCCCAGTTGCCTGAATTTCACAAACGGCTTGGTCATACTGCTGACGGATAGTAGAGTCTGCCATGCTAGCTCTTTCTTTAGACAGATAGATTCGTGCAGTGAAATCGTTCAGCTTTATACGCAGTAGCTTGAATTCTTCAGTGTCACTCAAACTTTTCTCTTTAATACACACGACCTTGATGCACGTCCTATGCTCTCCCACAAAGCATGCATTACAACCCAATTGCTTATGCGACTCACAGTAGTATTCCAGTGGCTTGCCGTCGTGTTGGGCACATGTCGTTGGTGCACGCTGCATCTGCTTGTGTGTTCTCATCTTCTCTAGCGACATCAATACGTGGCCTCTCGCCATCTTCAGCTTACAATGTCCTTTATAGCAGTCGCTACACAGCATTTCGTCACAAGTCTCACACCAACCCGCTGCAGATTTCCGATCATTGTCCATAAGGCAGGGTTCACAGAGTGTTGACGCTTCGTCATGTTCTTGCTGACAGTTTGCGACTTTTCCACTGACCTGATCAAAACATTTGTCCTTAGAAAGCGCCATTATCCTGCAAGGAACAGTCTTACCAAAATAAAATAGTCAATAAACATATTAATATTCTTATATACGAAACTTATTATCGCTGTTAATAGATAACTCAAAACCACAAAAGTTTGCGTAAAGATAAATGAATTAAATTATATACGCATCCAGCTGAATGATTTTGTTTAAACCAGTGGCATTTTTGGCGGATTTCTGTTTTATTCTTTAAGGTGAAGCACAGAAGCGGTGTAAATATCAGTCAATATTAAATATGGCTAAATGTAATTTTATAACTACAGATAAACTAAATTTGTGATAAATTCATAGCTGAGAAGGGTCATTCAGCGAATGAGAGAAATAAGTTTTTTATATTCATTTCTCAATCCGCCAGATAATCAAGGAAGGCTACAAACCTTTTACTTCTATGGAAGGGGATATCTGCCAATATTCAGTATTTAATTCGCAAATTGCAATATGCTTATATTTGTTACTTGTTTACCTAAACATATTCGTTTATTTTTACACGTACCCAATTCATAGTTTTCGCATACAATTTCCATGTTACAAATCTCAAGTCACAATGCTCAAGTCACAAATTACTTATGTACAAAAGAAGATTTGAACAAATTTAGACGTTAAGTGGCGCTGTGTATAGACGTCACTAAGGTAACATTAGAACGGAATTCTAAATGACCTATTTCAAAGGAAATAAAATATAAAAAAATATTTGGCATCAAATTGAATGCGTTAACTTTAATTTATTATTTTCAGCATCATCATCATTATCGAATTACATTCGGTTTTTTGTGTGTGTTTGTGGTTGCAACAAACAGTTGAATCATGGATTTTTAATTCTTGATGACATTGAAATTCTGAACATTGAATATAGCGCCATAAAATTGCGAAGATAGTTGTATTTTTGACAGGGTGACTTGAGAATTTTGGAGATATGCTGGGATTGGACGTCGTGTGTTGGAGTGTATTTTTGGAAGACAAAGGCTGGAATAATTGGCATCGTCTACATTTGGACTGCGTGGTGTTTCTTGAGGTGCTGGTGCGAAGATAAGGTCAACGTTTTATTGGTCGTCTTTAATTTAAGAATAATTAACAATTGTACATTTTTTGCATAGTTATAGCCATTATTTCAGTCGGTGAAATGTTGACTGAACACAACATCTGAACAAGATGATTTTTATCGATTTCGGCAGTTGTGTTTATTGTTGCAGACTACAAAAATATCTGTTGGGAAAATCGTATTTTAATTGATTTTATTACTCTTACTAAACAGTTTTAATCATGTGTCTGTGACATTTTTGTTTCAGATCTGTTAGTTTATGAACATTTTCATTAAAATAAACCTTTTCTATGTCATTGTTATATAGAACTTCGGAGGACGATTGTGAACTGTCCGATTAGCTCAGTCGGTTAAGATGCGGTGTTGCGTGGTGTTTCATCAGGTGCTGCTGCGGAGAGAATGTCAGAACAACGTTTTTGCTAGTCGTCTGTGATTAAAGAATAATTAACGAGTGTACATTTTTGTGCATAATTATAGCCATTATTTCAGTCTGTGAAATGATGGGTGAACGCATCATCTGAACAAGGTTATCAATTTGGACAGTTGTGTTTGTTGTTGCAGACAAAAAAATATATGTTGGAAAAATCGTATTTTGATTGATTGTATTACTATTACTAATTTAATCATGTGCCTGTAACAGTTTGTTTCAGATCTGTAAGTTTATGATTTTGATTAAAATAAACCTTTTCTATGTCATTGCTACATAGAACTTCTGACGACGATTGTGAACTGTCCGGTTAGCTCAGTCGGATAAGATGCCGCTGTTTAAAATTTCAATCTCTGTCAGCAGGACAGAGATCGAGACCTCGCTCTTCCTTTTTTAATGGTCTCGATTGCTCTGTTTAATCAATATTTATATTATGGACATTTGTTGTGTGATCTCAAGCATAATTACGCAATAAATGAATTTTGTTCACGTAAACATTCCTCATCGTGTCGTCAAAAAAAGTATTTCGGCTTAGAGCAGATGCGCGAATATCGATTGATAAAGCTCATCTTTATCACACGGGTTATATCAACCGATACTTACAGAGATGGTGGGATACCAAGCCTCCAGCACGGCTAGCATCTCCGGTCCTCGGTAAATTATGCCCCCTACTGAAGAAATTCCTGAATCGACGGAATTTAGCATACGCAATGCAACAATTTACAAATTAACATTTTAAGTAACAAATCCGTGTATTGAACATTACATTTAATAATACGTCTATAAAAGCTTAAGACGGTTTCAAAGATTACTTAACGCGTTATGCTTTAAAGGGGGGTTTCATAGCTTGCCTAACGTATGCTTTAAATGATTTCATAGTTTACTTAACGAGTTATGCTTTAAATGTTTACATAGTTTACTTAACAAATTATGCTTTAGATGGTTTCATATTTTACTTAACTCATTATGCTTTAGATGATTTCATAGTTTACTTAACGAGTTATGCTTTAAATGGTTACATAGTTTACTTATTACATTATGCTTTAGATGGTTTCATAGTTTACTTAAAGCACTATGCTTTAGATGGTTTCATAGTTTACTTAAAGCACTATGCTTAAGATGGCTTCATAGTTTACTAAACGCATTATGCTTTAGATGGTTTCATAGTTACTTAAAGCATTATGCTTTAGATGGTTTCATAGTTTACTTAACGCATTATGCTTTAGATGGTTTCATAAGTTACTTAACTCATTATGCTTTAGATGGTTTCATAGTTTACTTAACGCATTATGCTTTAGATGGTTTCATAGTTTACTTAACGCATTATGCTTTAGATGGTTTCATAAGTTACTTAACGCATTATGCTTTAGATGGTTTCATAGTTTACTTAACGCATTATGCTTTAGATGGTTTCATAATTAACTTAACTCATTATGCTTTAGATGGTTTCATGGTTTACTTAAAGCATTATGTTTCAGATGGTTTCATAGTTTACTAAAATCCTTATGCTTTAGATGGTTCCATAGTTTACTTAACACATTATGCTTTAGATGGTTTCATAGTTTACTAAACGCATTATGCTTTAGATGGATTCATAGTTTACTTAACACATTATGCTTTAGATGGATTCATAGTTTACTTAACACATTATGCTTTAGATGGTTCCATAGTTTACTTAACACATTATGCTTTAGATGGTTTCATAGTTTACTTAACACATTATGCTTCAGATGGTTTCATAGTTTACTTAACACATTATGCTTTAGATGGTTTCATAGTTTCTTAACACATTATGCTTTAGATGGTTTCATAGTTTACTCAACTCATTATGCTTTAGATGGTTTCATAGTTTACTTAACACATTATGCTTCAGATGGTTTCATAGTTTACTTAACACATTATACTTTAGATGGTTTCATAGTTTACTTAATGCATTATGCTTTAGATGGTTTCATAGTTTACTTAAAGCATTATGCTTTAGATGGTTTCATAGTTTACTTAATGCATTATGCTTTAGATGGTTTCATAGTTTACTTAACGCATTATGTTTCAGATCGTTTCATAGTTTACTTAACACATTATGTTCTAGATTGTTTCATAGTTTACTAAACTCATTATGCTTTAGATGGTTTCATAGTTTACTTAACGCATTATGCTTTAGATGGTTTCATAGTTTACTTAACGCATTATGCTTTAGATGGTTTCATAGTTTACTAAACGCATTATGTTTCAGATCGTTTCATAGTTTACTTAACTAATTATGCTTTAAATGGTTTCATAGTTTACTTAACACATTATGCTTTAGATGGTTTCATAATTTACTTAACGCATTATGCTTTAGATGGTTTCATAGTTTACTTAACGCATTATGTTTTAGATTGTTTCATAGTTTACTTAACGCATTATGCTTTAGATGGTTTCATAGTTTCTTAACACATTATGCTTTAGATGGTTTCATAGTTTACTCAACTCATTATGCTTTAAATGGTTTCATAGTTTACTTAACACATTATGCTTTAGATGGTTTCATAATTTACTAAACTCATTATGCTTTAGATGGTTTCATAGTTTACTAAACGCATTATGCTTTAGATGGTTTCATAGTTTACTTATCGCATTATGCTTTAGATGTTTTAATAGTTTACTAAACACATTATGTTTCAGATCGTTTCATAGTTTACTTAACACATTATGCTTTAGATGGTTTCATAGTTTACTTAACTAATTATGCTTTAAATGGTTTCATAGTTTACTTAACACATTATGCTTTAGATGGTTTCGTAATTTACTTAACGCATTATGCTTTAGATGATTTCATAGTTTACTTAACGCATTATGCTTTAGATGGTTTCATAGTTTACTTAACGCATTATGCTTTAGATAGTTTCATAGTTTACTAAACGCATTATGCTTTAGATGGTTTCATAGTTTACTTAGAGCATTATGCTTTAGACGGTTTCATAGTTTACTTAACGCATTATGCTTTATATGGTTTCATAGTTTACTTAATGCATTATGCTTTAGATGGTTTCATAGTTTACTTAACGCATTATGATTTACATGGTTTCATATTTTACTTAACGCATTATGCTTTAGATAGTTTCATAGTTTACTAAACGCATTATGCTTTAGATGGTTTCATAGTTTACTCAACTCATTATGCTTTAGATGGTTTCATAGTTTACTTAACACATTATGCTTCAGATGGTTTCATAGTTTACTTAACACATTATACTTTAGATGGTTTCATAGTTTACTTAATGCATTATGCTTTAGATGGTTTCATAGTTTACTTAGAGCATTATGCTTTAGACGGTTTCATAGTTTACTTAACGCATTATGCTTTATATGGTTTCATAGTTTACTTAATGCATTATGCTTCAGATGTTTTAATAGTTTACTTAACGAATTATGCTTCAGATGGTTGCTGCTGATTAACATTTTACCTCTTTTAGTTGTATATAACCCGCTTATGTTTAAACTGATTTATATGACTTTAATACCGGTTAAACGTAATTACGTATAAGGGAATATAATCGAGATTGAATGTGACCAGACCAGCTGAGCGAAGATATTTACCATTATAAGTCACAGATTTCCGGATAAGACGCCTATATCCCGCCATAGCTATGTGACAGAAGGCTGCGGTTATTTAATTCCGAAAACGATAGCCACCGATAAACATTCATCTGGGAAGCCAATAGGCCTATAATCATGATGCACCGTGCATGGACATTCCTGTGGTTAATTAATCCGGGAAACAAAAGTTACATTCCTTTGGTTACATAATCCCGGCATGGCTGCTAGTCATAGTTTACATAACGCATTATGCTTTAGATGGTTTCATAAGTTACTTAACGCATTATGCTTTAGATGGTTTCATAGTTTACTTAACGCATTATGCTTTAGATAAAATTCATTACAAATAAATCAAATATATATTGTTAGGGTGTTGTATTAAAGATAGGACTCCAGCTTAATTTAAACGGAATATAAAATAACGACCAACGATATATAAGTGTAACTAAATAATTGTTTAATTCGTCAATTAACAATTGATCAGAATAGTTTAAGTATACAAATTCAATTATTGTCAGAATGCTTCATTACTAAAAGAACAAATACATAAACGCTGCTAAAACTCTACGCTAAAGTTTAAAATCACGTGGCGACCATTTATAAACGCACAACAACTAATATCTTATATATATCCACTTTACGTTAATATGTGTTTACGGCACCTTATTTGTTTAAATCTTCAATACTAACGGCAAACATAACACTCACTCTGATAACAGCCAACAAAATAATTTAAAATTATATTTAGTTAACTATTCCTCACTTTTAAAATATTTTTGAGCTGAGTTTTTGTGTCATATGCTTTGGATTCAATTAGAATAAATATTCAACCAAAATAAAATAAGATTACATTTAAAAACAAACGTCTTGAAAGTGCTTGAACTCTCGACTGAGGAAAATCCCTGCTATTTATACTAATCACAGTGCTCCAGAAAATCTTGTACGTGCACCTGAAAATTCTGTGCATAATAGAATGTACAAGAAAAAACATGCAAAATGGAACGTACAAGAAATTCGTGCGCAACAAACATAGTGGGAACTCTTCTTAAATAAAAAACAACTTTTCTACCATATGATAATAATTTCCGGGCTCCTAAAACTTAAAACATAATCCATAACAGGGAGATTTAAATATACCGCAAAGTAAACTTACTGCCTGGAGGAAAATAGCTACTCTGTCAAGGTTGCTCGTCTGCTCAGAAACAATGAATATTCTACATAAAATGTCTTTACATTATAACAAATGATTTCTAAAGTGACGACGAAACTTACTACATAGATCCCGAGGGTTTAGGATAACCTACCTAGGAATGATGATGACGTAAACAAAGAAATTCGCAGAAACTAATGACATTCGAAGTAAGATGGGATGCAGTTTGTCAAAAGGAATTTAGCTAAATCACATATATAAGATTGACTGTTCTGTCTAGTTAACAAGTGTTGCAGTTTTTATACTTGTGCTTATTCTAATAATCAGCTGTTAAGCTTGATGCGTAATTCCAAAGGTGAGTAAAAATGAACATTCATGAAACATAACATGTTTGAAAGGAAACCACATTTGTTTAACTACATATAATCTTGGGACCTTACAATAAAATAATAAAATATAATAAAATCTTATATATATACAATTGAACAATTTGCACAATCGTTCGATAAAGATATTATCACAAAAGAACTCTATTACTAATGTAACGATACAAGATGTGCATCTTATTAAATCAAACCGCGTACTAGTAGTTTGATGCAGAGTCAGGGAAAGTTTTAAATGTATCCATTCATAGCATTGTAGAGTAGATTCAGTCTCTGCAAATGTCCTGCAATATAAAGCAATTTACAACATAAACATAATTATTAAAATAAGTAAGCCTATATGAGTACATAAATATTATGAATGTTATCTTGATAGATAATAGAGGAGAATGAAAATGTGTGTCAGTTTAATTGATTTGATTATAATAAGATTATAAAATATTGTCAGATTAAATATGGAAAAAGGACTTGTATCCATGGCACATGGTGAGAAAAAGAAAGTTGTTAAAATGAAGACTTTATATTATTAAAAATATAAGAAGGTCATATAAGGACTGCAACATATATTTGAATTCGAAAAGGCACAGGCGCAAAGTATTCACATGTCAGACAAATGGAAAAATTATAACAAATCTGTGACATTACGTACAATAGAGCAAACCCAACAATTACCGCCTTGGAACGGTCAATCTACAAAAGGGCCGACTGGGATGCTTAGACGGGCTTTACATCATGTCTACATATAACGGTTGATTTGGATTTAAGTTTCTTTAAGGACATATGTTTTCGTGTTTTTACTTTTACATGTGGCTTTCAAGTGCATACCATTGTTCTGTGCCTTTTCAAATTTTATTATATGTTGCACTGCCTACATGACTGTGTCAGATCTCTTTACAAAATAATTTCTAAGCTTATACAATGAACAGTTTTAAACAAAGTCAAATATGCTTTGCAAATCATGAGAATGATAAAGGACAGAAAAAAATGATACACGTCAAATTGTGCAGGTGAGACTACAGCCGAATTATGATCATTATAACGACGTCAAGCTATGTTGATGGAGGAAGACCCCTAACAAATGTCTTGGTAGAACCACCTGCGCACCACAGGTCAGCTGAAAGACCTCATTTGATATTGACTTTACCTCTGCTTGTGCAACATGAGGCGCATGTGTATACAAAGAACTCGTCGCTTACAAAGCCACATTATTTGTAATAGCTTAACTAGAACTCAGTGATGTGTAATAAAATCGAACCAGAAATGCCGATAGATTAGTAATGCAAAAGATGCCCAAATTAATTTATTTAATAACTTGCTAAACCAAATTGTATCTCCAAAAGACATTACAGATTTCTCAATAATAAATGTTAAGCTTTGAGTTAAGAGGGATGGGATGGGATTTGCCGGCATTTTTGCCGATACTGTGCAGCGACATTTCTATCATTATAGCACATGGGCACTTATGAGGTGCCCAGGAGCTGAACCCGGCCGGTCCATTATACTGACACTGAAGAGTCAGCCATAATGCTGTCCCCTTCGCCCCGAGCGTTAGGAGGGAAGCCACTGCTTCAAACTTTAAAGTCTTTGGTTTGACCCTGACGGGGTTCGATCCCGCGACCTTCCGATCCGCAAGCCGACGCTCTACCTCTTTAACTATTTACTAAGTTGTTAATAATTTAGTTACAGTAGTCTTTCATATTAATTATGTGATAATTATATGTTTTAGCGAAATTTTAGACTTGCGCGCCCTTGGCCGAGCAGTTAGAGTTGCCGACTTGTTACTCCTCAGCCACTCGCCGCGTGGGTTTGAGGCCCGGTCTGGATGAGAACATTTATGTAGGGAGTTTTTCCAGCTAACCTGCGGTGTACTAGTGGTTCTAACAAGACAAACCTGTGTGGTCTTCTTCCGCCAATAATTAGCTGGACTTCACCGACATGACCATAACTGTGACCGTGTGATGTAACAAAAACAACAAAGAAGTAGAAGCTTTAAACTTATATCAGACTAAAATGTATGTAGCAATTTCATATTAGCACCTCGCAAAATAATGCGCTTAGAAACGGGTACGTATTAAGTTATTGTTTGTTGTGTTATCAGTGCCAGATACACTATTGTCAGTTGTTACCTATATTACAAACATCCTTCACCAAGAAAACAACAGAAACAACTTTGAAAAATGAACTTACAGTTGTAGCTGTTTCAACTGAAATGGCTTCCGCTATTGATAATGAACATGTATACCAAATTTGAAGTAAATATCTTTGATGGTTTCTGACAAATTGGCCTTCACAAAAAAGGAAAGGCAACGCCGACGAAATGTTTGTTTGTTTGTTTGTTGGGTTTATCGTCCCACCAACAGTATTTCAGTTATCTGGAGACAGTGTCCACTTGAAGCAGTTATAGTGCTGCCTTCACTGTGTATAGCATGCCGTGAACACCTGGCATGATACCACACCTAGTCACATTATCCTGACACCGGGCCAACCAGTCGTGGAACTACACTTATATTTGCTTGAGCGTTAGCAAGGGAGCTATACCTCTACTATTTTTAACGACTTTGGTATGTCGCGGCCCGGGATCGAACCCCGGGCCTCCCCCGTACCTGGAGCCGACGCTATACCGATTGCGCTACCAGGTCCGACGAAATGTTCATGACAAATGCGACAAATTTCTTTGAAGAGTTTAACTAAAACTATTTTACAAACACGAGGATGCAAATGTTATCCGTGTTGTTAGAATGGTTAATTTTCTTAGACGGACATTGGACTTTGGTTTCACAATTCCATGTTCACATGAACTTAATGTTACAATTATTTACAATTGTCTGGTAATTTTATTATCTTGAATTAAAACATTAATTTCACTTACAATTAAAAATGTGTGTAGTTCTTCTAACAGACATATTACTTCTCTCTCTTCTACATTCCATGTGCACATTATTTTTCAATGACGTCACTACATTCGTCATAACATATCAAAGAAAACGCCAGCGCTTGGACATTTTTTATCCAATTAGATCGGTTTTCTTTCCATTGCTTGCATTTGAGAGACACATCAGAAACTGCGAGATTACCGCTCTGTAAAACCGGTTTAAGCACCCCAGTTGGTCCTTTTTGCCGACTGACCGTTCCAAGACGGTAACTGTTAGGTTTGCTCTTTTTGTTAAATGACAAACATTTGTTCTTAGTTGAATATAATTTGAATTAAATATGGCTTGCAGTTGAATACCTTTGTCCTGTGCTTTTTCAGGGACTGGTATAGGACTTTGTCATATATTCTTATAGACATTACCAAGGTGTGTTTTTAATAAGCACATGCAGCTTGTGTCTGTTTAAAAATCAATATCTGAAAGAATAATTGTTTTATGTTCGTCCAAAAGCTATTTAAAAATTATATTGCAATGCATCACTCCATTGTCTAGATCTCAGTGACCTTTCAATGGACACACAATCATAGGCTTATTAAAAGCTAAGCATTTATCACTGCCAAAATTGAAATATGTTCATCATTGTAATATGCAAAGGTAAAGGCATTTTATGATGTAAAATATGTATATTCTTGGCCTTTGTACACAGAGACTTATCCTCGTACAAGACACGCCTGAAGTTCCCGAAGAAATGGTTAGAGACAAGTAAATGAATATCATGAACATTGTGTAAACATTTTTATATTTGATATTTATTTTCGTCAACAACAACATAACAGCAGGAAGCAACAATTCTTGTTGTTCGATATTTTGTGGGTGGTTTCTTTTCAAATGAATAATCAGAATGAATATTAATTATGTTACAACAAATTAGATTACACAATTTTAATTGGATAAAATAGTATTAGAGATTGAACAAAACTGGGTCAAAGCCATACAATAATGATACATAATATAACACATGATTATGATTACCCGATAAAACAAAAACATTGACTTGACATTATTGTAGTAGGATTCAAAACCAACGATGAATGCATAAATCGGTTAAAAACGAGAAAATAAAATAAAACCAGTTCAAAACAATTTAGATTAACAATTAGAATAAGAATCAGTAGAACTAATCCATACATGTGTAATGATACATACACATTGTTCACCCATTCAAAAATATTTGTTTGATAATTATTTAGATTATAACACTTTTCAGCTAACATATAATCAGTGGTAATTTAATAATAAGGACGATTAAATGATGAATGTGTAATAGGTTGCACTAATAAACAGGCGCATTAGATACATTAACAAATTAGCAATTATCCTAAATTAATAATAATATATAATACAATATTATATAATCATACGTTCAAATGAGTAAATATACTTGTGTTTATATAAACCAGTTCCAACAGGTGTCTGTGAAATGTAATGCAAATGAAGAAATGTGTTGAGGTCAATATATAGTCTATTAATTAACAAAGTTACAACCACAGCAATTTTTACTTTAAGCATTAGTTTACCTTTCTTCAAAAGACATCACCATGCTATCGCAAACCTAAATGGAGTAATAACCTGCTAAAATCAGAAGATTCAAGGTGTGTATGTTAAACATCATGCAAATTGTGTTTATTTGTTTGGTTTATCGTACCACCAACAGTATTTCAGTTATCTGGAGTTGGTGTCCACTTGAAGCAGATATAGTGCTGCATTCACTGTGTATAGCATGTCGTGAACACCTGGCATGATACCACACCCAGTCACGTTATCATGCCACCGGGCCATCCAGTCGTGGAACTATCCTTATATTTGCCTGAGCATTAGCAAGGGAGCTACACCACCACTCTTTAAACGACTTTGGTATATCGCGGCCAGGTATCGAACCCGGGTCCAACGTACCTGGAGCCAACACTCAACCGATTGCGCCATGCAAGTTGTTTTGAGGGCAATATATAATCTATAAATTAAAAGGATTGACAGAACAGCAGCGTTTACATTAAAGCATTAGTTTACCTGTCATTTAAAAGGCCCAATTTAACGCAAACCTAAATGACAGAGAACCCCCCCTCTAAATGGAGATAAACGTTACTTTTAGAATCTAAAGATCAAATTAGTTCACGGAATAAATTGTGTGTACATATTGCTCATAATAACGATCCGGCATCAAGTTCGCCATCATTTCGGATTCAGTATCACATTATGTTGCATACCTTATGAAATAATAGTTGTCTGATATGTCAATGGTTTATCAAGTGATAATGACCTGAGTACTAAGGTCATCTCGCGCACTTTCCAAAAAAAAATGGTGTCATTTAATGCATTCAGAACTACGCTATGGTAGTTTCTACATCGGCCGTTAGTTTTTTCCACCTGGTCAGATTTACCTTAACAATAATATTGTTATTTCATAACAATAACAATTTTCCACTTGAGAAATAGGACGTTAGTCGAAAATAGTATTGTTGTCATAATGTGTAAGTATGGGCATTGAAGTTTGGGAAATAAAACTTAAAAGACATTTATCTAGTTCGGGAACATCACAGGCGTTTCGCTCTACGGAAAATATTTGATATTTTGCATTTTAGTTGCATCTGTTGTGAAAGCATGCATACTATTTTGCCTTGACTTAACCCGTTCGGCTATTCTTGGATCAAGAAATCTTCGAAAATGAGTTTTCACGTGCATTACATTGCATATGTGAAATGACGTTGCATAATTCCTGTTCGACAATTGTTATAAAAGGTAATGATATTGCATGTTTTAATGCGCAGATGCAGACAATGTCTTGGCCTTTACAATGAAGAGTCCTAACAAACAGTGTAAACACCATTCCTACACATTGGCCTGTATATACCTCCTCATTTTCACTTGAGAACTCAAACGTCACTGCTTCCATCATCACGGGCAGTTGATCAAGTAGTCTAAGAATACTTAAATCTATGTCACTAGATTCGTCCCAACTACAAAATATATCGTCGAAAGTAAATGTCTGGTTTAAGAAACCATAGCGAACATTTTGTGACCATGAAACAAAAATCTAGGGGAGAGCGGTAACAATATCTACATGCTTACTACAAGTGTAAGTAAATCAATGTATAAATTACAGCTATTTAATTGTTGACTGATCAAGCAAAATAACTTACAGAAGTTAAACGTGATGAATGTGACAATATGTCAAACCAATTTTTTATTGAACTGTAAAATTTTTACAAAGATCTTGTGATAAAAAATAAACGGACACTTATGATTTGTAGTTCTTCTACGAAATATGCATTGTTGTTTCTTACTAGTTTATGGCATAAGCATTATTTGTACAATAAATCTAGACGAGTGTAAACTTCATTCCTGCAAATGGGCCTGTATACACACGTTTCTGTGCTGAGAAGTTGAACGTTACTCCTCCCGTCGTCATCGTCAGTTTATCTAGTCGTCTTCCGGTGGATAGACCATTATCACATATTTTTTCAAAAGTCAAACTGAAGGTGTGTCCTGCCTGTAGAACAACGCCACGACGACCGTCACGCCGTACAACCTCCACCTCCTCCATCTCATCACTTGACTTAACATAGCGATGTTCACATTCGAACAAAAGTGTTTGACCCTCATAAATGCCTATTCTGGCGGTCGGGAAGCCCTGGTTGCACAAAATGACATGCGACAGATTTATATCAAGATTGACGCTAACATTGAATCGAGTGGATACTGAGAAGAACAGTGCAAAGTCATTGATTATGATGTTCGAACTCGGAAGTGTCAGTACATGTACTTCTTTCATTACCTGTGTTGCAGACTGAACCTTGCAAACATTGGTGCAGTCCAACGTGCCAATCTCCTTCACCTCGTGCATGATCCTAGATAATTGTGTATTAAATACGAATTTGATTCCCCTGATGTCTAGTTTTTCTGCTTCTTGAATTTTTGATTCCAGTGCATGTGATGCTTGTTCAATGAATAACCTATTAATAAACAATAATCGCGGATTGCCTTCCTTTGTAAAGAACTCCAGAGATTCTGTGTTAGTTTTCAATTTTGCTTCGACTTCATCATTTATGTTTGAGATGGAGTCTAATGTAGAAAGACTTGCTTTTTGGACTTTCTGAGCTTCGGCAACTTTCGCATTAACAAGTCGATCGATAAATTCCTTCATTTCGGCCCCTGTTGCCTGAATTTCACAAACGGCTTGGTCATACTGCTGACGGATAGTAGAGCCTGCCATGCTAGCTCTTTCTTTAGAAAGATAGATTCTTGCAGGGAAATCTTTCAGCTTTGTACGCAGTAGGTTGAATTCATTAGTGTCATTCGAACTTTTTTCATTAATACACACGACCTTGATGCATGCCCTATGTTCTCCCACAAAGCATGCATTACAACCCAATTGCTTATGCGGCTCGCAGTAGTATTCAAGTGGCTTGCCTCCGTGTTGGGCGCATGTCGTTGGCGCACGCTGCATCTGCTTGTATGTTCTCATCTTCTCTAGCGACATCAATACGTGGCCTCTCGCCATCTTTTGCTTACAATGTCGTTTATAGCAGTCGCTACACAGCAGTTCGTCACAAGTCTCACACCAGCCCGCTGCAGATTTCCGATCATTGTCCATAAGACAGGGTTCACAGAGTGTTGACGCTTCGTCATGTTCTTGATGACAGTTTGCGACTTTTCCACTGACCTGATCAAAACATTTGTCCTTAGAAAGCGCCATTATCCTGCAAGGAACAATATTACCAAAATAAAACAGCCAATAAATATATCAATGTTCTTATATAGGAAACTTATTATCGCTGTTTATGGTTAACTCACAACCACAAAAGGTTGCGTAAAGGCAAATGAATTAAATTATATACCCATCCAGCTGAATGATTTTGTTTAAACCAGTGGCATTTTTGACGGATTTCTGTTGTTTTTTAAGGTGAGGCACAGATGTAGTGTTCTATGGAAGGGGATATCTGCCAATATTCAGTATTTAGTTTGCAAGTTGCAATATGCTTATATTTGTTATTTGTTAACCTAAATATGTTCGTTTGTTTTTACACGTACCCATTTCATATTTTTTCTCATACAATTTCCAGGTTACAGATCTCAAGTCACAATGCTCAAGTCACAAATTACCAATGTACAAAAGAAGATTTGAACAAATTTAGACGTTAAGTGGCGTTGCGTATAAACGTCACTAAGGTAACTTTAGAACGGAATTCTAAATGACCTTTTTCAAAGGAAATAAAATAAAAAAGCCAACATTATTTGGCACCAAATTGAATGCGTTAACTTAAATTTATTATTTTCAGCATCATTATCATTATCGAATTACATTCGTTTTTTGTGTGTGTTTGTGGTTGCAACAAACAGTTTAATCATGGATTTTTCTGAACATTGAATATAGCGCTATAAAATTGCGAAGATAGTTGTATTTTTGACAGGGTGACTTGAGAATTTTGGAGATATGCTGGGATTGGACGTCGTGTGTTGGAGTGTGTTTTTGGAAGACAAAGGCTGGAATAATTGGCATCGTCTACATTTGGATTGCGTGGTGTTTCATGAGGTGCTGCTGCGGAGAGAATGTCAGAACAACGTTTTTGCTGGTCGTCTGCGATTAAAGAATAATTAACGATTGTACATTTTTGTGCATAATTATAGCCATTATTTCAGTCGGCGAAATGATGGCTGAACGCATCATCTGAACAAGATGATTTTTATCGATTTCGGCAGCTGTGTTTATTGTTGCAGACTACAAAAATTTATGTTGGGGAAATCGTATTTTGATCGATTTTATTACTATTACTAAACAGTTTTAATCATGTGCCTGTAACAGTTTGTTTCAGATCTGTTAGTTTATGAACCTTTTGATTAAAATAAACCTTTTCTATGTCATTGTTAAATAGAACTTCGGAGGACGATTAACTGTCCGGTTGGCTCAGTCGGTTAACATGCCGATACTTAAAATTTCAATCTCTGTCAGCAGGACAGAGATCGAGACTTCGCTCATCCTTTTTAATGGTCTCGATTGCTCTGTTTAATCAATATTTATATTATGGACATTTGTTGTGTGATCTCAAGCATAATTACGCAATAAATGAATTTTGTTCACGTAAACATTCCTGATCGTGTCGTCAAAAAAAGGTTTTCGGCTTAGAGCAGATGCGCGAATACCGATTGATAAAGCTCATCTTTATCACATGGGTAATATCAACCGATACTTACAGAGATGGTGGGATACCAAGCCTCCAGCACGGCTTGCATCTGTGGTCCTCGGTAAATTATGCCCCTTACTGAAGAAATTCCTGAATCGACGGAATTTAGCATACGCAATGCAACAATTTACAAATTAACATTTTAAGTAACAAATCCGTGTATTGAACATTACATTTAATAATACGTCTATAATAGCTTAAGATGGTTTCAAAGATTACTTAACGCGTTATGCTATAAAGGGGGGTTTCATAGCTTGCCTAACGTATGCTTTAAATGATTTCATTGTTTACTTAACGAGTTATGCTTTAAATGTTTACATAGTTTACTTAACAAATTATGCTTTAGATGGTTTCATAGTTTACTTAACACATTATGCTTTAGATGGTTTCATAGTTTACATAACGCATTATGCTTTAGATGGTTTCATAGTTTACTTAACGCATTATGCTTTAGATGGTTTCATAGTTTACTTAAGACATTATGTTTTAGATTGTTTCATAGTTTACTTAATTAATTATGCTTTAAATGGTTTCATAGTTTACTTGACTAATTATGCTTTAAATGGTTTCATAGTTTACTTAACACATTATGCTTTAGATGGTTTCATAATTTACTTAACGCATTATGCTTTAGATGGTTTCATAGTTTACTTAATGCATTATGCTTTAGATGGTTTCATAGTTTACTTAACACATTATGCTTTAGATGGTTTCATAGTTTACATAACGCATTATGCTTCAGATGGTTTCATAGTTTACTTAACGCATTATGCTTTAGATGGTTTCATAGTTTACTTAACACATTATGCTTTAGATGGTTTCATAGTTTACATAACGCATTATGCTTTAGATTGTTTCATAGTTTACTTAACGCATTATGCTTTAGATGGTTTCATAGTTTACTTAACACATTATGCTTTAGATGGTTTCATAGTTTACATGACGCATTATGCTTTAGATGGTTTCATAGTTTACTTAACACATTATGCTTTAGATGGTTTCATAGTTTACTTAACACATTATGCTTTAGATGGTTTCATAGTTTACATAACGCATTATGCTTTAGATGGTTTCATAGTTTACTTAACGCATTATGCTTTAGATGGTTTCATAGTTTACTTAACACATTATGTTTTAGATTGTTTCATAGTTTACTTAACTAATTATGCTTTAAATGGTTTCATAGTTTACTTAACTAATTATGCTTTAAATGGTTTCATAGTTTACTTAACTTATTATGCTTTAGATGGTTTCATAATTTACTTAACGCATTATGCTTTAGATGGTTTCATAGTTTACTTAATGCATTATGCTTTAGATGGTTTCATAGTTTACTTAACCCATTATGCTTTAGATGGTTTCATAGTTTACATAACGCAATATGCTTCAGATGGTTTCATTGTTTACTTAACGCATTATGCTTTAGATGGTTTCATAGTTTACTTAACACATTATGCTTTAGATGGTTTCATAGTTTACATAACGCATTATGCTTTAGATGGTTTCATAGTTTACTTAACGCATTATGCTTTAGATGGTTTCATAATTTACTTAACACATTATGCTTTAGATCGTTTCATAGTTTACTTAACACATTATGCTTTAGATGGTTTCATAGTTTACTTAACACATTATGCTTTAGATGGTTTCATAGTTTACTTAACGCATTATGCTTTAGATGGCTTCATAGTTTACTTAACGCATTATGCTTTAGATGGTTTCATAATTTACTTAATGCATTATGCTTTAGATTGTTTCATAGTTTACTTAATGCATTATGCTTTAGATGGTTTCATAGTTTACTTAACACATTATGCTTTAGATGGTTTCATAGTTAACATAAAGCATTATGCTTTAGATGGTTTCATAGTTTACTTAACACATTATGCTTTAGATGGTTTCATAATTTACTTAACGCATTATGCTTTAGATGGTTTCATAGTTTACTTAACGCATTATGCTTTAGATGGCTTCATAGTTTACTTAACGCATTATGCTTTAGATGGTTTCATAATTTACTTAATGCATTATGCTATAGATTGTTTCATAGTTTACATAACACATTATGCTTTAGATGGTTTCAAAGTTTACTTAACGCATTATGCTTTAGATGGTTTCATAGTTTACTTAATGCATTATGCTTTAGATGGTTTCATAGTTTACTTAACACATTATGCTTTAGATGGTTTCATAGTTTACATAACGCATTATGCTTTAGATGGTTTCATAGTTTACTTAACGCATTATGCTTTAGATGGTTTCATAGTTTACTTAAGACATTATGTTTTAGATTGTTTCATAGTTTACTTAACTAATTATGCTTTAAATGGTTTCATAGTTTACTTGACTAATTATGCTTTAAATGGTTTCATAGTTTACTTAACACATTATGCTTTAGATGGTTTCATAATTTACTTAACGCATTATGCTTTAGATGGTTTCATAGTTTACTTAATGCATTATGCTTTAGATGGTTTCATAGTTTACTTAACACATTATGCTTTAGATGGTTTCATAGTTTACATAACGCATTATGCTTCAGATGGTTTCATAGTTTACTTAACGCATTATGCTTTAGATGGTTTCATAGTTTACTTAACACATTATGCTTTAGATGGTTTCATAGTTTACATAACGCATTATGCTTTAGATTGTTTCATAGTTTACTTAACGCATTATGCTTTAGATGGTTTCATAGTTTACTTAACACATTATGCTTTAGATGGTTTCATAGTTTACATGACGCATTATGCTTTAGATGGTTTCATAGTTTACTTAACACATTATGCTTTAGATGGTTTCATAGTTTACTTAACACATTATGCTTTAGATGGTTTCATAGTTTACATAACGCATTATGCTTTAGATGGTTTCATAGTTTACTTAACGCATTATGCTTTAGATGGTTTCATAGTTTACTTAACACATTATGTTTTAGATTGTTTCATAGTTTACTTAACTAATTATGCTTTAAATGGTTTCATAGTTTACTTAACTAATTATGCTTTAAATGGTTTCATAGTTTACTTAACACATTATGCTTTAGATGGTTTCATAATTTACTTAACGCATTATGCTTTAGATGGTTTCATAGTTTACTTAATGCATTATGCTTTAGATGGTTTCATAGTTTACTTAACCCATTATGCTTTAGATGGTTTCATAGTTTACATAACGCAATATGCTTCAGATGGTTTCATTGTTTACTTAACGCATTATGCTTTAGATGGTTTCATAGTTTACTTAACACATTATGCTTTAGATGGTTTCATAGTTTACATAACGCATTATGCTTTAGATGGTTTCATAGTTTACTTAACGCATTATGCTTTAGATGGTTTCATAATTTACTTAACACATTATGCTTTAGATCGTTTCATAGTTTACTTAACACATTATGCTTTAGATGGTTTCATAGTTTACTTAACACATTATGCTTTAGATGGTTTCATAGTTTACATAACACATTATGCTTTAGATGGTTTCATAGTTTACATAACGCATTATGCTTTAGATGGTTTCATAGTTTACTTAACACATTATGCTTTAGATGGTTTCAT
Source organism: Sinonovacula constricta (assembly GCA_007844125.1). Classification (NCBI taxonomy): domain Eukaryota; kingdom Metazoa; phylum Mollusca; class Bivalvia; order Cardiida; family Solecurtidae; genus Sinonovacula; species Sinonovacula constricta. The sequence goes on along the minus strand of CM017564.1, from coordinate 31,059,817 downwards.
AGTTTACATAACACATTATGTTTCAGATCGTTTCATAGTTTACTTAACACATTATGCTTTAAATGGTTTCATAGTTTACTTAACACATTATGCTTTAGATGGTTTCATAATTTACTTAACGCATTATGCTTTAGATGGTTTCATAGTTTACTTAACGCATTATGCTTTAGATGGCTTCATAGTTTACTTAACGCATTATGCTTTAGATGGTTTCATAATTTACTTAACGCATTATGCTTTAGATGGTTTCATAGTTTACTTAACGCATTATGCTTTAGATGGTTTCATAGTTAACTTAACACATTATGCTTTTGATAGTTTCATAGTTTACTTAACGCATTATGCTTTAGATGGTTTCATAGTTTCCTTAACACATTATGCTATAGATGGTTTCATAGTTTCCTTAACACATTATGCTTTAGATGGTTTCATAATTTACTTAATGCATTATGCTTTAGATGGTTTCATAGTTTACTTAATGCATTATGCTTTAGATGGTTTCGTAGTTTACTCAACGCATTATGTTTCAGATGATTTCATAGATTTAACACATTATGCTTTTGATAGTTTCATAGTTTACTTAACGCATTATGCTTCAGATGGTGTCATAGTTTCCTTAACGCATTATGCTTTAGATGGTGTCATAGTTTCCTTAACGCATTATGCTTTAGATGGTTTCATAGTTTTCTGAAAGCATTATTCTTTAGATGGTTTCATATTTTACTTAAAGCATTATGCTTTAGATGGTTTCATAGTTTACTTAACGCATTATGCTTTAGATGGTTTCATAGTTTACTTAACGCATTATGCTTCAGATGGTTGCTGCTGTGTAACATTTTTCCTCATTTATTTGTATATAACCCTCTAAATATAAATTAGCGTAATATTTTATTATTAAATAGAAAATACATAATTTTAAGTTCAATGTTAAATAGAACAGTTGATTTTTATTGTTACACATGTCCCTAATGAGCCACAGTTTTATGTTCACAAATAATCTCCTAATCATATGGCTTCTGGATTCGCTCGTTAACACAGCGGTTCCTTAAGGATGCGGACAATGAACGGATAGGAGCTCTGGTGTGACTCAATAATAGCTTAGTAACTGGATAACAAATTAACGCAGCAAATTGCGATGGCGTTTATGTTTAAACTGATTTATATGACTTTAATATCGGGTAAAACGTAATAACGTAAAAGGAAATATAATTGAGAGTGAATGGGACCAGACCAGCAGTTATATACCGTTATAAGTTGAACAGTCACAAAGTTCCGGATATCCCGTCATAGCTCTGTGACAGTAGGCTGCGGTTATTTAACCCCGAAAACGATAAACCACTGATAAACCTTCAACTGGGAAGCCAATAGGCCTATTAACACGATGACCTAGCACCGTGCACGGACATAATTGCGGTTAATTAATCCGCGAAACAATAGTTACATTCCTGTGGTTACATAATCCCGTCATGGCTGCTAGGCTTCTCAAAATCTGCCCAGCTGTGGGACATATACTACATGTGAATATGACTAAAAAACTTACACTGATCGTTTTTCACTGCAGATCCATTGTGTGTATTAACGACTCAATTAAAACTTTAAATGTGGTATCCAGGTTGCCTATAGATATGAAATACATGTATCAATAGCTTACTCATACTTGGGGGAATGTGGGCATAATTCCTGCATGGATTCATATTAAGTCTAGGTAAAGACCATTTTGACAACTACATTAATTGTACGGCACCACAAATCGCGAAATGAATCGCTGTAAGTCTTCATTATTTTCCAACTATAGTTTCTGCGAAGAATAAATGTCAACGCAGATATTCGGATGAAGATATAACGTCATCGCAAAAATAAATGGTTACATTGTTTTTGTGTTCAGTGCGCTACAATTGAACACATATTTATAGCTACAAAATCCATGCCGCGCGCGTTCTCATGACAGACCGAACATGAGTCAGCTCAGAATCCCTACGCAATAAAATATAGTCCTTCATTTAACGATCAATCTTTGAAAGATGCATTTAATATTTTTGACTAACACATGATCACAAGACGTCAGTATTTTCCTCAAATATTAACATGTGGTTCGGGTCAACTTGAAAATCATAGGTTCAGATTTTCATTTTATGACCCGTTGTCTTTGTAACGCAAAACAAAAATATTCTGCTTAAAAATAGCCATTTTCTGGAACTAAAAGGTATATGAATTGGGGATTTGTGTTTTAATAGGCTAATGTTCTAAACCTCCTTTTCAGATTTTATTTTGCAAAACAAATACAATTGTCAATTTTATCAGACTTCTTAGCACGCTTATTAGTTCGTTGATGAGATTGTTTTGATTTTTAAATGCAATTTTAGGCACATATTTTCAGAGCTAGAAAATGCAAGAGTTCACCTTAGTCAAAATGGTGTTATTATTGTTTATGACATTAAACAACGCAAAAAAAAAATTGATAGCAATTAAAAATTTAAATATATCCTTAAGTATGTTTTAATGTTTTAAAAATTTACAATATACTTTTAAGTAATTTAACTGTCTTTAACCTTTATTTTCAAATCGTTATATGGCAGAAAAAAGATTATGTTGAAAATGAAGAAAATTACAAATACATTATATACATTTTCCTTAAGAAAATGCTTCTATTGAAATATAACATTTCTCTACTATTTTAAGGTACGAATGGGTGTGTTTTGTTTTAAGTCATTTAATATAAACAATTTTAGCTTACTAAACATTTAGTGTATTATAATATGTTAAATTTGAAACGAAAAATAGAAAACAATGATGAAAGATAAAATTACCCTTGTAAATAGCTTACCACAGTACATCACACACTTTCTAAAAAGTTAAAAATGTTATTACCCATTTGATTTACTATTTGATTTATTCATGACATTGCAATCAACTAAATAGATTTAAATGAAACAATTATTTACTTCATCAATGAAGCAAAACAATTAATTGTTATCATGGAGAGAAGTAAAACAACATTTAAATATTTATATGTTGTAGTATTTGCAGGGATGGATCCAGGGGATGGGGGATGCACCCCCCTCCCCCCACCAACCAGGTAAAGGAGTAGCGTTGTGTAAACACATACATGTAAGCTTAAAATACCAACCTTTTAAAATAAATTTTGTCTGTTGACTGCTTACGTCTAAGTTAGGGTCACTTTAATGCGATAAAGTTTAATGGATCTTGATTCATACCTCCCCGACCCCCGGACCACCACCAGATTTTCTGGATCCGCCCCTGGACTATCATAACAAATCTGTTTATGCCCGTTATCAGAGAACTTGCCCGGTCATTTATGCGTAGGTCGGCGTTGTTATCCGTTTTTCAAACAAAATCGACCATTGACTGTTCAAGACCGTTGACTGATATATCTTGTTACGATCATTACACTTAATAATAAATATACATTCATGCGTTGATGATAAATAAAAATACAGATTGACTTTCAGCATTGTCACCTAGGTTTACATGTCCTAGTTTTGCACCTATTAAAATATTTTTTTCTTTATTTTCATTTTTTTTATTGTTAAAATGAAGCTGTTATTTATAATTATGATGAATTATATGAAGAGGGTGTGGGGAAAGAGGAGGAAGAGTAGGAGAGGGAGGAAGAGGATGACAGATAAAAAAATCATAATAATACCTTGATACTTGTGAGTCTCGTGAAAACGAAAGTAGGGGCAAAAAGATAGGATGCAAGGGAGGTAAGTCCGATATCGTTTTTTTCACACAGCGTGAAAAAATATCATAGTCGGAGTGACCTACCCTTCCATCTCACATGACTGGGTTGAGGAAAGATAGGTCAGCCCAATTCTGAAGTGAGTATAACAACCCATAGTCATGCATATTTTACTTAAATGATGCGAATCACATTGACGAATCTAAATATAACCATAGGTCATCTGGCTCTTGGAAATTCTGCACATGGCTTAACCCATTACATACAGGCGTATTCATGGATCCAGGGTAGGATGCATCCCTACTCCCCCCCCCCACCCCCACCCCCCCCCCCCCCCCGCCTCGCCAACTAACCAGGTAAAAGAGTAGAGTTGGGGAAAAACATACATGTAGGCTTAAAAAATACCAAGCTTTTAAAGAACATTTTGTCTGTTGACTTCTCAGGTTGAAGTAAGGGTCCCTCACTCTGTATGTATATAGTATTTACTTCGATAAAGTTGAATGGGTCTTGATTCATCCCCCCGCACACACATCAATTTTTTCTGAATCCGCCCCTGTTCATATTTTAATTTCTAGCCCTCATCTCTACTTAGATTTCCGAACATTTCAACAATACATTTGAACAATTTCACATTTCATGCATACACAATTTACAATTTACAAATCGCGGGGCGAAAATCACGAATACATTTTACATTTCTAGAATCTAATTTCCAAGTTACTAAACTAGAGGCGCAAATCTCTAACGTAAAATGTACACCGCAGAACACTAGTTCAACGCAAGAGGGCGCTTCTAGCACGGGAATGTCCATCTATAAATAGAATGTACCGCTTGAACTGGTAAGCGTTCGTGTGTACTTTCAAGTTGTGAATTTATTACCGAAAGAATCAGACACATGTATTGTTTATTTGTGCTATACAATTTTAGGGATATTATTCTGTACTTAACTGCTTATCATGATAGACTACGTATATATAGGCCTATGTTTGTGATTATAGAAGATCAAGTGATAATTTAGTGTTAGTGGCACATAAAGAAAAATGCGTGATACATGCATTTATAATCATTCGTGACATGTACTGTAGAAATGAACCAATAAAAGTCTGTCCATATGTATACGTCTCTACTTTTTTCTCAAACTGTATGAATCGGTTCAAATGTTGTTCTTATATTTTTATCTATCAAATCTGACAGCCCCCTACACCCCCCCCCCCCTTCAACCTCTATGGTCCCACCCTCTTTCATTTAACTGCATATATCCTGATTTAACCGAAGTGATCCGAGCTGGCAAAATTCTGTTAACGGTACACAGTATTGAGTTCGAACTCAAGACCTCCACCCTAATCAGGTGCTCTACCAGTTGGCCTATCAGGGCTAAGAGCTTTTAACCTTCCTTATTTTTAGTCAGGTATCAATTAGACAGAACCACCAGTACCTAGCATGTTCCTAATATATGTTCCTATGAACGATAACGCGTTCAATTTGACGCCAATTAACGTTGGCTGTTTTACCCTTCCATGAAATACACGTGTTGTGCGAAATATTTTGTCGAAAAAAATCTTGCTTATTATGACAAATGAATGCATATTTTATAATGTATCAATACGTTTTGCTATATATTGTGTGTTTCATCCTTGTGGCCACCAGCGATTCCAAAACCTCCACTTTTTACGCCACTAATTATGATACGGACATGTATTTCTCAAATAATAATGATAATATTTAAAAGAAAAGGAGGAAAATAAAAAAAATAATATTCATCCATATGAAATATTTTTATTATAAAACACGATCATCACATTGTAATTAAGTGTGTATTTTAATTAAAAACAATATACATATAATAAGAATATGTAATAAGAATAATACAATTCATTCCAAATAAAATATATTGTTAGGGTGATGTATTATAGATAGGACTCCAGCTTAATTTAAACGGAATATTAAATAAAGACCAACGATATATAAGTGTAACTAAATAGTTGTTTTATTAATCAATGAACAGATTAGCAGAATCGTTTAAGTATACAAATTCAATAATTGTCAGGACGCTTCTTTACTAAAAGTACAAATACAATAACGCTGCTAAAAATTTACGTTAACGTCTAAAATCACGTGGCCACCATTTATAAACGCAACAAAATATCTTATATAAATCCACTTTACGTTAATATGTGTTTACGGCACCTTATTTGTTTAAATATTAAATACTAACGCTAAACATAACACTCACTCTGATAACAGTCAACAAAATTATTTAAAAAAATATTTAGTTAACTATTCCTCACTTTTAAAATATTTTTGAGCTGAGTTTTTGTGTCATATGCTTTGGATTCAATTAGAATAAATATTCAACCAAAATAAAATAAGATTAAATTAATAACTAACGTCTTGAAAGTGCTTATATCCTCGACTGAGGAAATTATTTATACTAATCCCAGTGCCCCAGAAAATCTTGTACATGCACCTGAAAATTCTGTGCATAATAGAGTGTTCAAAAAAAAAGTTTGCACAATGGAACGTACAAGAAATTCGTGTGCAACACACATAGTGGGACTATTTTTAAATACTTAAATAACGAATTAAACCAATACATAATGAATATTCTACAAAAATGTCTTTACAATATAACAAATGATTTCTAAAGTGACTACAAAACTTACTACATGGACCCGAGGATTTGGGATCACCTACCTAGGAATGATGATGATGTAATCAAAGGAATTCGTAGAAACTAATGACATTCGAAGTAAAATGGTATGCAGTTTATCAATAGAAAGTTTAACAGTTTTTATATATTTGTGCTTATTCTAATAATCAGCTGTTAAGCTTGATGCGTAATTCCAAAGGTGAGTAAATATGAACATTCATGAAACATAACATGTTTGAAAGGAAACAACATTTGTTTAAATACACCTTATCTTGGGACCTTACAATATAATAATAGAATATAATAAAATATAATATATATATATATATATATATATATATATATATATATATATATATATATATATATATATATATATATATATATATATATATATATATATATACTATAATACAGTGTGCAGAGTCGTTCGCTAAAGACATAATAACAAAAGAACTCAGTACTCATGTAACGATACAACAAGTGCTTGTATATACTTGCAGTTTAATATAGAGTCACGGAAAGGGTAAAATGTTTTCATTGTGCAAATGTCCTACAATATATAGCAATTTAGAATATAACCATAATTATTAAAATAAGTAAGCCTATATACGTACCTAAATATTATGAATGTTATCTTGATAGATAGTCGAGGGGAATGAAAATGTGTGTCAGTTCGCTACGATATGGTCATGAGTTCAAATATAGAGAAAGGAATCAGGTCCATGACACATGATAAGAAAGGAAATTTGTAAAAAATGAAGACATTCTATCAATAAAAAATATTAAGGTCCTATGGGGTTGCAACATATAATGTAATTTGAAAAGGCACAGAACAAAGGTATTCACCTGCCAGTTAAAAGTTACAACAAATCTGTGACATTACATACAATACAGCAAACCCAGCAGTTACCGCCTTGGAACGGTCAATCTGCAAAAGAGCCGACTTAGATGCTTAGACCGGATTTACACCATGCTTAAATATAACGGTTGATTTGGATTCAAGTTTCGTTAAGGACATATGTTTTCTTTTTCTTACTTTTACATATGGCTTTCGAGTACATGCCATTGTTCTGTGCATTTTTTTTAAATTTTGGTATATGTTGCAATGCCCACATGCCTTTGTCATACCTCTTTAAAATAATTTCTAGGCGTATACAATAAACAGTTTTAAACAAAATCAAAGATGCTTTGCAAATGATGAGCATGATAGCGGACAGCAAAAAAAAAATACACGTCAAATTGTGCGGGTAAGACTACAGCCGAATTATGATCATTATAACGACGTCAAGCTATTTTAATGGAGGAGGACCCCGAACCAATGTCTGGGTAGAACCACCGGCGCCCCACAGGTCAGCTAGAAGACCTCATTTGATATTGACCTCTACTTGTGCAACATGAGGTAAATGTGAACACAAACGGCTCGTCGCTTACAAAGCCCCATTATTTACAACAGCTTAACTAGAACGCAGTGGTTTGTAATAAAATCGAACCAGAAATACCGATAGACTAGTAAAGCAAAAAATGTCCAAATTAATTCAATAACTTACTTAACAAAATTGTGTCCACGAAAGTCGTTACAGATTTCCAAGAAATGCTACGCTTTGCCACAATTGCAATAATCGAACCTATTTTGAGACTGCTATCGTTTTAGAGACATTTGTTTTACTACGTTGTTATTGATTTAGTAACAGTATTCTTGCATATTAATTACGTGACAACATAATGTTTAGCGAAGTTTTACACCTGAGTGCCCGTGGCCGAGCAGTAAGAGTCACCGACTTGTAACCCCTCGGCCCCTCGCCGCGTGGGTTTGTGTCTCGTTTCGTGTAGGGAGTTTTTCCAGCTATTTCCAGTAATTTCATATTAGCACCTCGCAAAATAATGTACTCACAAACTGCTACTTATTAAATTACTGTTTGGGTAAACATGAACTGGCTGTCTCATTGCCAGGTAGACTATTGGTAGCAGATCTTAATAAGATCTTTCACCTACACACGAACATAGAAAACTTTAAGACTAAAAAGGGAAGTAGCTGTTCCGGAAGTGAGACCTGCTCGATTGAATTGGATTCAATATACATATATATATCTTCAGAGAGAGAGAGAGAGAAAGAGAGAGGGAGAGAGAGAGAGAATGAGAGAGAGAGAGAGAGAGAGAGAGAGAGAGGGTGGATGGATGGATGGATGGATGGATGGATGGATGGATGGATGGATCGATAGATAGATAGATAGATAGATAGATAGATAGATAGATAGATAGATAGATAGATAGATAGATAGATAGATAGATAGATGGATGGATGGATGGATGGATGGATGGATGGATGGATGGATGGATGGATGGATGGATGGATGGATGGATGGATGGATGGATGGATGGATGGATGGATGGATGGATGGATGGATGGATGGATGGATGGATGGATGGGCGGGCGGGCGGGCGGGCGGGCGGGCGGGCGGGCGGACGGACGGACGGACGGACGGACGGACGGACGGACGGACAGACAGACAGACAGACAGACAGACAGACAGACAGACAGACAGACAGACAGACAGACAGACAGACAGACAGACAGACAGATAGATAGATAGATAGATAGATAGATAGATAGATAGATAGATAGATAGATAGATAGATAGATAGATAGATAGATATGAATATATATACTACATATATAATATATACTATATATAATATGGTTTCTGACAAATCGGACTTCACAAGAAAGGATAAGCATCGCCGAGGTTGATGAAAGTGTTGTGAAAAAAGGCCTTTCTTTCTTTGAAGACAATTTACAAACATGACGTTGTACTTGTCAACTGTCTTGTTATAATGGTTAATTTAGATAATATTAAGGCGTGTTTTACTATGCACATGCAGCCTTGTGTCTGTTTACAAATTAATACCTGAAGAATAACATTTTTGTGCTTAACTAAAACAATTTAAAATATACTACATAGTGTATTTCTCCATTGTCTTGAGCTCAGTGAACTTTCAACAGACACAAAATGCAGAAAAAAACCTACTCATTGGTAAACTCAGAGCTTTGCATTGATTATCAGCAAAACTAAAATATTTTGTAACAATTACAATAAACATACGTAACTGGGTCAAGGCCATAAAATAATGGCACATAATAAACACATGATCATGAATAACAGAAAAAGGCCATTGATTTGACATTACTTTAGGATTCATAACCAACGACGAATGCGTACATTGGTTCAAAAAACACGAGAAAATAACAAATCAATTCAAAACAATTTAATCAGAATAAAGCTAATCCATCCATGCATGTGCAATGATACATACAAATTATTCAACCGTTCAAAATATTAGCGTAATAATTATATTATGACGCTCTTCAGTAAACATATAATCAATGTCTTTTTTATAAAAGGGATGGGTAACTGATGAATGTAATTGTATAATGTGTTTCAAACCATAAATTGGCGCATTAAGTACATTCAACTTTATATCCAATTAATAAAATATATAATGTTATAATATGTAATATTTTCCAATGAGTAAATTTATCTGTCTTTATATAAACTATGCGCACCAGTTTCAACCGGTGTCTGTGACATGTAATATAAATGAAAAATGGTGCTGAGGTCAATTTATAGTCTATTTATTTAACAGAATTACAACAATATCAGCAATAACATTAAAGCATTAGTTTACCCGTCATTTAAAAGGACTAAAAGAATCTAACACAAACCTAACGAACAAAGCAACATTCCTTAAATGATGATAAAAGTTGCTTTGTAAAGTCTATCTGTATTTCACATTATTTCGCGAAATAACTTGTTTTACATATTGCTCATAATAACGATCTGGCATCAGGATCGGATTCAGTATCACATTATATTACATACCCAATGAAATAATAGCTGTCTGATATTTCAATCGCTTGTCACGTGGAAGATCTATCAACTGACAATGACCTTATACATGATAATGACCTGAGTACAAAGGTCATCACGCGCACTTTCTAAAAAAATGGTGTCATTTTATACATTCAGAACTACGCTATGGTAGTGTCTACAGCGGCCTTTGGTTTTTTTCCACCTGGTCAGATTTACCTTAACAATAATATTGTTATTTCATAACAATAACAATTTTCCACTTGAGAAATAGGACGTTAGTCGAAAATAGTATTGTTGTCATAATGTGTAAGTATGGGCATTGAAGTTTGGGAAATAAAACTTAAAAGACATTTATCTAGTTCGGGAACATCACAGGCGTTTCGCTCTACGGAAAATATTTGATATTTTGCATTTTAGTTGCATCTGTTGTGAAAGCATGCATACTATTTTGCCTTTACTTAACCCGTTCGGCTATTCTTGGATCAAGAAATCTTCGAAAATGAGTTTTCACGTGCATTACATTGCATATGTGAAATGACGTTGCATAATTCCTGTTCGACAATTGTTATAAAAGGTAATGATATTGCATGTTTTAATGCGCAGATGCAGACAATGTCTTGGCCTTTACAATGAAGAGTCCTAACAAACAGTGTAAACACCATTCCTTCAAATTGGCTTGTATATACCTCCTCATTCTCACTTGAGAACTCAAACGTCACTGCTTCCATCATCACGGGCAGTTGATCAAGTAGTCTTAGAATACTTAAATCTTTGTCACTAGATTCGCCCCAACTACAAAATATATGGTCGAAAGTATATGTCTGGTTTAAGAAACCATAACGAACATTTTGTGACCATGAAACAAAAATCTAGGGGAGCGCGGTAACAATATCTTCCTGCTTACTACAAGTGTAAGTAAATCAATGTATAAATTACAGCTATTTGATTATTGACTGATCAAGCAAAATAACTTACAGAAATAAAACGTTATGAATGTGACAATATGTCAAACCAACAATTTATTGGACTTTTTTACATTGATCTTGTGATAAAAAATTAAACGGACACTTATGATTTGTAGTTCTTTTAAGAAATATGCATTGTTGTTTCTTACTAGTTTATGGCATCAGCGTAATTTGTACAATATATCTAGACGAGTGTAAACTTCATTCCTGCAAATGGGCCTGTATACACACATCCCTGTGCTGAGAAGTTAAACGTTACTCCTCCCGTCGTCATCGTCAGTTTATTTAGTCGTCTTCCGGTAAATAGACCATTATCACATATTTTTTCAAAAGTCAAACTGAAGGTGTGTCCTGCCTGTAGAACAACGCCACGACGACCGTCACGCTGTACAACCTCCACCTCTTCCATCTCATCACTGGACTTAACATAGCGATGTTCACATGTGAACAAAAGTGTTTGACCCTCATAAATGCCTATTCTGGCGGTCGGGAAGCCCTGGTTGCACAAAATGACATGCGACAGATTTATATCAAGATTGACGCTTACATTGAATCGAGTGGATGAATGGGAAAATCCAAAAAAGATCATCGATATCGGAAGTGTCAGTACATGTACTTCTTTCCTTACCTGTGTTGCAGACTGAACCCTGCAAACATCGGTGCAGTCCAACGTGCCAATCTCCTTCACCTCGCACATGATACGAGATAATTGTGTATTAAATACGAATTTGATTCCCTTGATGGTTAGTTTTTCTGCTTCTTGAATTTTTGATTCCATTGCATGTGAAGCTTGTTCAATGGATAACCTATTAATAAACAGTAGTCGCGGATTGCCTTCCTTTGTAAAGAATTCCAGAGATTCTGTGTAAGTTTTCAATTTTGCTTCGACTTCATCATTTATGTTTGAGATGGAGTGTATTGTAGAAAGACTTGCTTTTTGGATTTTAAGAGCTTCGGCAATTTTCGCATTAACAAGTCGATCGATATATTCCTTCATTTCGGTCCCAGTTGCCTGAATTTCACAAACGGTTTGGTCATACTGCTGACGGATAGTAGAGCCTGCCATGCTAGCTCTTTCTTTAGAAAGATAGATTCTTGCAGTGAAATCTTTCAGCTTTGTACGCAGTAGGTTGAATTGATTAGTGTCATTCGAACTTTTTTCAATAATACACACGACCTTGCTGCACGCCCTATGTTCTCCCACAAAGCATGCATTACAACCCAATTGCTTATGCGACTCGCAGAAGTATTCCAGTGGCTTGCCTCCGTGTTGGGCGCATGTCGTTGGCGCACGCTGCATCTGCTTGTGTGTTCTCATCTTCTCTAGCGACATCAATACGTGGCCTCTCGCCATCTTCAGATTACAATGTCCTTTATAGCAGTCACTACACAGCATTTCGTCACAAGCCTCACACCAACCCGCTGCAGATTTCCGATCATTGTCCATAAGGCAGGGTTCACAGAGTGTTGACGCTTCGTCATGTTCTTGCTGACAGTTTGCGACTTTTCCACTGACCTGATCAAAACATTTGTCCTTAGAAAGCGCCATTATCCTGCAAGGAGCAGTATTACCAAAATAAAATAGCCAATAAATATATAAATGTTCGTATATAGGAAACTTATTGTCGCTGTTTATGGTTATGGTTATGGTTTACTCACAACCACAAAAGGTTGCGTAAAGATAAATGAATTAAATTATATACCCATCCAGCTGAATGGTTTTGTTTTAACCAGTGACATTTTTGACGGATTTCTGTTTTGTTTTTTTAAGGTGAAGCACAGATGAAGTGTTCTATGGAAGGGGATATCTGCCAATATTCAGTATTAAGTTTGCACGCTGCAATATGCTTATATTTGTTATTTGTTTACCTAAACATGTTCGTTTGTTTTTATACGTACCCAATTCATATTTTTCGCATACAAGTTCCAGGTTACAAATCTCAAGTAAAAATGCCCAAGTCACAAATTACTAATGTACAAAAGAAGATGTGAACAAATTTAGACGTTAAGTGGCGTTGCGTATAGACGGCACTAAGGTAACTTTAGAACGGAATTCTAAATGACCTTTTTCAAAGGAAACGAAATAAAGAAGCCAACATTATTTGGCACCAAATTGAATGCCTTAACTTAAATTTATTATTTTCAGCATCATCATCATTATCGAATTACATTCGGTATTTGTGTGTGTTTGTGGTTGCAACAAACAGTTTGCTCATGGATTATTTTTAATTGTTGATGATATTGAAATTATTAACATTGATTATAGCGCCATAAAATTGCGAAGATAGTTGTATTATTGACAGGGTGACTTGAGAATTTTGGAGATATGCTGGGATTGGACGTCGTGTGTTGGAGTGTGGACAAAGGCTGGAATAATTGGCATCGTCTACATTTGGATTGCGTGGTGTTTCATGAGGTGCTGGTGCGGAGAGAATGTCAGAGCAACGTTTTTGCTGATCGTCTGTGATTAAAGAATAATTAACGATTGTACTTTTTGTGCATAATTATAGCCATTATTTCAGTCGGTGAAATGTTGACTGAACGCAACATCTGAACAAGGTGATTTTTTATCGATTTCGACAGTTGTGTTTGTTGTTGCAGACAACAAAAATATATGTTGGGAAAAATCGTATTTTTATTGATTTTATTACTATTACTAAACAGTTTTAATCATATGCCTGTAACAGTTTGTTTCAGATATGTTAGTTTATGAACATTTTGATTAAAATAAACCTTTCCTATGTCATTGTTAAATAGAACTTCGGACGACGATTGTGAACTGTCCGGTTAGCTCAGTCGGTTAAGATGCCGCTATTTAAATTTCAATCTCTGTCAGCAGGACAGAGATCGAGACCTCGCTCATCCTTTTTAATGGTCTCGATTGCTCTGTTTAATCAATATTTATATTATGGACATTTGTTGTGTGATCTCAAGCATAATTACGCAATAAATGAATTTGTTCACCTAAACATTCCTAATCGTGTCGTCAAAAAAGTATTCCGGCTTAGAGCAGATGCGCGAATATCGATTGATAAAGCTCATCTTTATCACACGGGTTATATCAACCGATACTTACAAAGATGGTGCGATACCAAGCCTCCAGCACGGCTAGCATCTCTGGTCCTCGGTAAATTATGCCCCCTTATGAAGAAATTCCTGAATCGACGGAATTTAGCATACGCAATGTAACAATTTACAAATTAACATTTAAAGTAACAAATCCGTGTATTGAACATAACATTTAATAATACGTCTATAATAGCTTAAGACAGTTTCAAAAATTACTTAACGCGTTATGCTTTAGATGATTTCATAGTTTACTTAACGAGTTATGCTTTAAATGGTTACATAGTTTACTTAACACATGATGCTTTAGATGGTTTCATAGTTTACTAAACGCATTATGCCTTACATGGTTTCATAGTTTACTTAACGCATTATGCTTTAGATGGTTTCATAGTTTACTTAAAGGACTATGCTTTAGATGGTGTCATAGTTTACTTAACGCATTATGCTTTAGATGGTGTCATAGTTTACTTAACGCATTATGCTTTAGATGGTTTCATAGTTTACTTAACGCATTATGCTTTAGATGGTTTCATAGTTTACTTAACGCATTATGCTTTAGATGATTTCATAGTTTACTTAACGCATTATGCTTTAGATGGTTTCATAGTTTACTTAACGCATTATGCTTTAGATGGTTTTCATGGTTTACTTAAAGCACTATGCTTTAGATGGTTTCATAGCTTACTAAACGCATTATGCTTTAGATGGTTTCATAGTTTGCTTAACGCATTATGCTTTAGATGGTTTCATAGCTTACTTAACGCATTATGCTTTAGATGGTTTCATAGTTTACTTAAAGCATTATGCTTTAGATGGTTGCTGCTGATTAACCTTTACCTCTTTAATTTGAATATAACCCTCTGAATATAATTTAACTTTATATTTTAATAATAAATTCATGCAGGACTTATGCCCACATTCCCCAAATAGGAGTAAGCTATTGATACATGTATTTCATATCTTTTAACCTGGATACCACATTTAAAGTTTCGTTTGACTAGTTAATACACACAATGGATCAGCCAATGAAAAAAACGACCAGTGTAAGTTTTTTTAGTCATGTTCACAAGTAGTAAGTGTCCCACAGTTGGGCAGATTTTAAGAAGCCTAGCATCCATAGCATCACGGGGGATTATGTAACCACAGGAATGTAACTACTGTTTCCCGGATTAATTAACCGCAGGAATGTCCGTGCACGGTGTTATGTCATCGTCATAATAGGCCTATTGGCTTCCCAGATGAAGGTTTATCAGTGGCTATCGTTTTCGGGATTAAATAACCGCAGCCTACAGTCACTGAGCTATGACGGGATATAGGTGTCTTATCCGGAAATCTTTGACCGTTCAACTTATAGCGGTATATATCTTCGCTCAGCTGGTCTAGTTACGTTCACTCTCGATTATATTTCCTTATCCTTATACGAAATTACGTTTAACCCGATATTAAAGTCATATAAATCAGTTTAAACATATACGCCATCGCAATTTGCCACGTTAATTGGTTATCCAGTTACTACGCTATTAATGAGTCACACCAAAGCTCCTTTCCGTTCATTGTCCGCATCCTTAAGGAACCGTTGTGTTAACGAGCGGATCCAGAAGCCGTATGATTATGAGATAATTCGTTAACATAAAACTGTTGCTAATAAAGAACAAGTACGGCACCACAAATCGCGAAATGAATCGCCTTTAGTCTTCATTATTTTCCAACTGTAGTTTCTGCAAAGAATAAATGTCAACGCAGATATTCGGATGATGACATAACGTCATCGCAAAAATAAGTGGTCACATTGTTTTTGTGTTCAGTGCGCTACAACTGAACACATAGTTATAGCTACAAAATCCGTGCCGCGCGCGTTCTCATGGCAGACCGAACATGAGTCAGCTCAGAATCCCTACGCAAAAATATAGTCCTACATTTAACGATCAATCTTTGAAAGATGCATTAAATATTTTTGACTAACACAGGATCACAAGACGTCAGTAAACGTGACCAAACTCATTTTCTGCAGGTTATCTGCATCATAAGTTAAAGGTGTATCTCTCTTCAATCAATAAATGAAACCAATGATTAAATGAATGAAACTACTTGCGGATGTATACATGGTCGCTACCTAAGCGACAGGATCTGTTTTAAGTAACAAGGCTTTATCGCTTCATGGCATATAGCTCCTGTCCTTAATATAAATAAATTTTCTGAGAAACGAAAGAAAAATTTATTAAATTTTTGTACGGTTGCTTGACTAGAATAAATAAAGGCCACGAGTATATTGACTTCAGAAAGTGAAATTAAAACATTTAATAGCAATTTTCTGTAACCACAAGAAAGTCCAATATAGGGTGTGACACGCATAGTCACAGATTTTCCTCAGATGTTAATATTTGTTTCAGGTCAACTTGGAAATCATAGGTAGAGGTTCAGATTTTCATATTATGACCCGTTGTCATTGTAACGCAAAACAAAAATATTGTGCTTAAAAATAGCCATTTTCTGGAACTAAAAGGCACATTAATTGGGGATTTGTGTTTTAATAGGCTAATGTGCTAAACCATCTTTTCAGATTTTATTTTGCAGAACAGATACATTTATCAATTTATTGTACTTCTCAGGCCGCTGATCAGTTCGTTGATGGGATTGTTTTGATTTTTAAATGCAATTTTATGCACATATTTTCAGAGTTAGAAAATGCAAGAGTTCACCTTAGTCAAAATGGTGTTATTATTGTTTATGACATTAAACAACGCACAAAAAAACTATAATTTTTTATAGCAATTAAAAATTAAAATATATCCTTAAGTATGTTTTAAATTTTTAAAAATTTAAAATATACTTTTAAGTAATTTAACTGTCTTTAACCTTTATTTTCAAATCGTTATATGGCAGAAAAAAGATTATGTTGAAAATGAAACAAAGCTGAAGAAAATTACAAATACATTATATACATTTTCCTTAAGAAAATGCTTCCATTGAAATATAACATTTCTCTACTATTTTAAGGTACGAATGGGTGTGTTTTGTTTTAAGTCGTTTAATATAAACAATTTTAGCTTACTAAACATTTAGTGTATTGTAATATGTTTGGTTTGAAACGAAAAATAGAAAACAATGATGAAAGATAAAATTACCCTTGTAAATAGCTTACCACAGTACATCACACACTTTCTAAAAAGTTAAAAATGTTATTACCCTATTTGATTTACTATTTGATTTATTCATGACATTGCAATCAACTAAATAGATTTAAATGAAACAATTATTTACTTCATCAATGAAGCAAAACAATTAATTGTTATCATGGAGAGAAGTAAAACAACATTTAAATATTTATATGCTGTAGTATTTGCAGGGATGGATCCAGGGGATGGGGGATGCACCCCCCTCCCCCACCAACCAGGTAAAGGAGAAGCGTTGTGTAAACAAATACATGTAAACTTAAAAGATACTAAGCTTTTAAAGTAAATTGTGTCTGTTGACTGCTTAGGTCGAAGTTAGGGTCACTGCGATAAAGTTTAATGGATCTTGATCATACCTCCCCCACCCCGGACCACCACCAGATTTTCTGGATCCGCCCCTGGACTGTCATAACAAATCTGTTTATGCCAGTATGCGTGGAGAAAATGTCTACTTCCGTAGGTCGGCGTTGTTATCCGTTTTTTCAAACAAAAATCGCGACCATTGACTGTTCAAGACCGTTGACTGATATATCTTGTTTCGATCATTACAGTTAATAATAAATATAAATTCATGCGTTGATAATAAATAAAAATACAGATTGACTTTCAGCAGTGTCAGCAAGGTTTACATGTTCTAGATTTGCACCTATTAAAATATTTATTTCTCTATTTTCATTTTTTTTTGTTAAAATGAAGCTGTTATTTATAATAATGATGAATTATATGAAGAGGATGTGGGGTAAGAGGAGGAAGAAGGGGAGATGGCGGAAGAGGATGACGGATAAAAAATCATAATAATACCTTGATACTTGTTGTGAGTCTCGTGAAAAAGAAAGTAGGGGCAAAAGATAGGATGGAAGGGAGGTAAGTCCGATATCGTTATTTTCACACAGCGTGAAAAAATATCATAGTCGGAGTGACTTACCCTTCCATCTCACATGACTGGGTTGAGGAAAGATAGGTCAGCCCAATTCTGAAGTGAGTATAACAACCCATAGTCATGCATATTTTACTCAAATAATGCGAATCACATTGACGTATCTAAATATAACCATAGGTCAACTGGCTCTTTGAAATTCTGCCTGTGGTTTAACAAATTACATACAGTATAAGTCCACTTGGACCACTTAAACAGGCGTATTCACGGATCCAGGCTGTGAAGCATCTCTCCTTCCCCTCCCCTCCCCCACCCCCACTCCCAACCAACCAGGTTACAGAGTACAGGCGTATTCATGGATCCAGGCTGGGAAGCATCTCTCTCCTCCCCCTCCCCTCCCCCACTCCCACTTCCAACCAACCAGGTTACAGAGTACAGGCGTATTCATGGATCCAGGCTGTGAAGCATCTCTCCTCCCCTTCCCTCCCCCACTCCCACTCCCAACCAACCAGGTTACAGAGTACAGGCGTATTCATGGATCCAGGCTGGGAAGCATCTCTCCTCCCCCTCCCCACCCCCATTTCCACTCCCAACCAACCAGGTTACAGAGTACAGGCGTATTCATGGATCCAGGCTGGGAAGCATCTCTCCTCCCCCTCCCCTCCCCCACCCCCACTCCCAACCAACCAGGTTACAGAGTACAGGCGCATTCATGGGTCCAGGCTGGGAAGCATCTCTCCCCCCCCCCTCCCCTCCCCCACCCCCCACTCCCAACCAACCAGGTTACAGAGTACAGGCGTATTCGTGGATCCAGGCTGGTAAGCATCTCTGCCAAGAATATGCAATAAGAATGATAAAATTCATTACAAATAAATCAAATATATATTGTTAGGGTGTTGTATTAAAGATAGGACTCCAGCTTAATTTAAACGGAATATAAAATAACGACCAACGATATATAAGTGTAACTAAATAATTGTTTAATTCGTCAATAAACAATTGATCAGAATAGTTTAAGTATACAAATTCAATTATTGTCAGAATGCTTCATTACTAAAAGAACAAATACATAAACGCTGCTAAAACTCTACGCTAAAGTTTAAAATCACGTGGCGACCATTTATAAACGCACAACAACTAATATCTTATATATATCCACTTTACGTTAATATGTGTTTACGGCACCTTATTTGTTTAAATCTTCAATACTAACGGCAAACATAACACTCACTCTGATAACAGCCAACAAAATAATTTAAAATTATATTTAGTTAACTATTCCTCACTTTTTAAATATTAATGAGATGAGTTTTTGTGTCATTTATGCTTTGGATTCAATCAGAATGAATATTCAATCAAAATAAAATAAGATTAAATTTAAAAACTTACGTCTTAAAAGTGCTTGAATTTTCGACTGAGGAAAATCCCTGTGCTCCAGAAAACCTTGTACATGCACCTGAAAATTCTGTGCATAATAGAATGTACCAGAAAAAAATGCAAAATGAAACGTACAAGAAATTCGTGCGCAACATAGTGGGAACTATTCTTAAATAACACATTTTTACCATATGATTTAATTTTCGCGCTCCTAAAACTTCACATAACCCATAGCAGGGCGATTCAAATATACCGCAAAGTAAACTTACTGCCTGGAAGAAAATCTCTACTCTGTCAAGGTTGCTCGTCTGCTCAGAAAAAATGAATTTTCTACACTAAATGTCTTTACAATATAACAAATGATTTCTAAAGTGACTACAAACCTTACTACATGGATCCCGATGGTTTAGGATCTCCTACCTAGGTATGATGATGATGTAAACAAAGCAATTCATAGAAACTAATGACATTCTAAGAAAGATGAAATGCAGTTTGTCAATAGGAATTTAGCTAAATCACATATATAAGATTGACTGTTCTGTCTAGTTAACAAGTGTTGCAGTTTTTATATTTGTGCCTATGCTAATAATCAGCTGTTAAGCTTGATGCGTAATTCCAAAGCTGAGTAAAAATGAACATTCATGAAACATAATATGTTTGAAAGGAAACAACATTTGTTTAAATACACCTAAACTTATATATATATATATATATATATATATATATATATATATATATATATATATATATATATATATACAGTAGAACAATGTGCACAATCGTTCGATAAAGATATAATCACAAAAGAACTATATTACTAATGTAACGATACAAGATGTGCATCTAATTAATTCAAACCGCGTACTTGTAGTTTGATACAGAGTCAGGGAAAGTTTTAAGTGAATCCACTCATAGCATTATATAGTAGATTCAGTCTCTGCAAATGTCCTGCAATATTAAGCAATTTAGAACATATACATAATTATTAAAATAAGTAAGCCTATTTGGTTACCTTAATATTATGAATGTTATCTTAATAGATAATCGAGGGGAATGAAAATGTGTGTCAGTTTAATTGATTTGATTATAATAAGAACATTGTACTTATATTGTCAGGAGATCAAATATAGAAAAAGGACTTGGATCCATGACACACGCTGAGGAAAGAAAGGGCTTAAAACGAAGACTTTTCTATCATTAGGAAATAAAAGAAGGTCATATGAAGACTGTAACATATATTTGAATTTGAAAAGAAATAGGCACAAGGTATTCACATGTCAGACAAATGGAAAAATTATAACAAATCTGTGACATTACATACAATACAGCAAATCCAGCAGTTACTGCCTTGGAACGGTTAATCTACAAAAGAGCCGACTGGGATGCTTAGACCGGCTTTACATCATGTCTACATATAACGGTTGATTTGGATTTAGGTTTCTTTAAGGACATATGTGTTCGTGTTCTTACTTTTACATATGGCTTTCAAGTGCATACCATTGTTCTGTGCCTTTTCAAATTTTATTATATGTTGCACTGCCTACATCACTGTCAGATCTCTTTACAAAATAATTTCTAGGCGTATACAATGAGCAGTTTTAAACAAAGTCAAAGATACTTTGCAAATGATGAGCATGATAGCGGACAGCAAAAAAAAAAACAATACACGTCAAATTGTGAAGTCGAGACTACAGCCGAATTATGGTCATTATAACGCCGTCAAGCTATTTTGATGGAGGAAGACCCCTAACAAATGTTTGGGTAGAACCACCTGCGCACCACAGGTCAGCTAGAAGACCTCATTTTATATTGACTTTACCTCTACTTGTGGTACATGAGGTACATGTGAATACAAAGGGCTCGTCGCTTACAAAGCCCCATTATTTGTAACAGCTTAACTAACACGCAGTGATGTGTAATAAAATCGAACCAGAAATGCCGATAGACTAGTAATGCAAAAGATGCCCAAATTAATTCATTTTATTACTTGCTAAACAAAATTGTGTCCCCAAAAGACATTACAGATTTCTCAACAATAAATGTTAAGCTTTGAGTTAAGAGGGATGAGATGGGATTTGCCGGCATTTTTGCCGATACTGTGCAGCGATATTTCTATCATTATAGCACATTGGCACTTATGAGGTGCCCAGGAGCTGAACCCGGCCGGTCATTATACTGACACTGAAGAGTCAGGCATAATGATGTCCCCTTAGCCCCGAGCGTTAGGAGGGAAGCCACTACTTCAAACTTTAAAGTCTTGACCCGGACGGGGTTGGAACCCGCGACCTGCCAATCCGCAAGCCGACTCTCTACCACTTGAACTATTTACTAAGTTGTTAATAAGTTAGTTACAGTAGTCTTTCATATTAATTATGTTATAATTTAAATTTTTAGTGTAATTAGACTTGCGCGCCCTTGGCCGAGCAGTTACGAGTTGCCGACTTGTTACACCTCAGCCCCACGCCGCGTGGGTTTAAGTCCCGGTCTGGATGAGAACTTTTATGTGGGGTGTTTTTCCAGCTAACCTGCGGTGTACTAGTGGTTCTAACCAGACAAACCTGTGTGGTCTTTTTAATTAATAATTAGCTTGACTTCACCAACATGACCATAACTGTGACCGTGTGATGTAACAAAAACAACAAAGAAGTAGAAGCTTTAAACTGATACCAGACTAAAATGTATGTAGCAATTTCATATTAGAACCTCGCTAAATAATGTGCTTAGAAACGGGTACGTATTAAGTTATTGTTTGTGTTATCAGTGCCAGATACACTATTGTCAGTTGTTACATATCTTACAAACATCCTTTACTAAGAAAACAACAGAAAAAACTTTGAAAAGGGGACTTACAGTTGTAGCTGTTTCGACTAAAATGGCTTTCGCTATTGATAATGAACATATTTACCAAATTAGAAGTGAATATCTTTGATGGTTTCTGACAAATTGGCCTTCACAAAAAAAAAGGAAAGGCAACGCCGACGAAATGTTCATGACAAATGCGACAAATTTCTTTGAAGAGTTTAGCTAAAACTAATTTACAAACACGAGGATGCAAATGTAACCGGTGTTGTTATAATTGTTAATTTCCTTAGACGGACATTGGACTTTGGTTCCTCAATTCCATGTTCACTTGACTTGATGCTACAACTATTGACAATTGTCTGGTAATTTTATTATCTTGATTCAAAACATTAATTTCACTTACAATTAAAAATTTTGAGTAGTTCTTCTAACAGACATATTACTTCTCTCTATCTTCTACATTCCATGTGGACAATATTTTTCAATGGCGTCACTACATTCGTCATAACATATCAAAGAAAACGCCAGCGCTTTGACATTTTTTATCCTAATAGATCGGTTTTCTTTTCATTGCTTGCATTTGAGAGACCCACCAGGAACTGCGAGATTACCGCTCTGTAAAACCGGTTTAAGCATCCCAGTTGGGTTTTTTTGCCGACTGACCGTTACAATGCGGTAACTGTTAGGTTTGCTCTTTTTGTTAAATGATAAACATTTGTTCTTACTTACATATGGCTTGTATTTGAATACCTTTATCCTGTGCTTTTTCGGGGCCTGGTATATGACTTTGCCATATATTTTTATAGACCGTACCAAGGTGTGTTTTTTACTAAGCATGTGCAACCTTGTGTCTGTTTAAAAATCAGTATCTGAAAGAATAATGATTTTATGTTTGTCCAAAAGCTATTTAAAATATATTGCAATGCATCACTCCATTGTCTAGATCTCAGTGACCTTTCAACGGACACACAATCATAGGCTTATTAAAAGCTAAGCATTTATCACTGCCAAAATTGAAATATGTTCATCATTGTAATATGCAAAGGTAAAGGCACTTTATGATGTAAAGTATGTATATTCTTGGCCTTTGTACACAAAGACTTATCCTCGTACAAGACACGCCTGAAGTTCTCGAAGAAATGGTTAGAGACAAGTAAATGAATATCATGAACATTGTGTAAACATTTTTATATTTGATATTTATTTTCGTCAACAACAACATAACAGCAGGAAGCAACAATTCTTGTTGATATTTTGTGGGTGGTTTCTTTTCAAATGAATAATCAGAATAAATATTAATTATGTCACAACAAATTAGATTACACAATTTTAATTGGATAAAATAGTATCAGAGATTGAACAAAACTAAGTGAAAGCCATACAATAATGATACATAATATAACACATGATTATGATTAACCGATAAAACAAAAACATTGACTTGACACTATTGTAGTAGGCTTCAAAACCAACGATGAATGCATATATCGGTTAAAAACGATGAGAAAATAAAACCAATTCAAAACAATTTAGATTAACAATTAGAATAAAAATCAGTAGAACATATTCATACATGTGTAATGATACATACAAATTATTCACCCCTTCTAAAATATTTGTTTGATAGTTATTAAGGTTATAACACTTTTCAGCAAACATATAATCAGTGGTAATTTCATAATAAGGACGGGTAAATGATGAATGTGTAATAAGTTGCACTCAATAAACAGGCGCATTAGATACATTTAACAAATTATAAATTATCCCCAATTAATAATAATATATATGATATATATACAATATTATATAATCATACGTTCAAATGAGTAAATATACTTGTGTTTATATAAGCCAGTTCCAACAGATGTCTGTGAAATATAATATAAATGAAGAATTGTGTTGAGGTCAATATATAGTCTAATAATTTACAACATTACAACAACAGCAATATTTACATTTAAGCATTAGTTTACCTTTCTTCAAAAGACATATTTGCTTGAGCATTAGCAAGGGAGCTACACCACCACTATTTAAACGACTTTGGTATGTCGCGGCCAGGTATCGAACCCGGGGCCCAACGTACCTGGAGTCAACAGTCTACCGATTGCGCCATGCAAGTTGTTTTGAGGGCAATATATAATCTATAAATTAAAAGGATTGACAGAACAGCAGCGTTTACATTAAAGCATTAATTTACCTGTCATTTAAAAGGCCCAATTTAACGCAAACCTAAAGGACAGAGTACCCCCCTCTAAATGGAGATAAACATTACTTTTAGGATCTAAAGATCAAATTAGTTCACGGAATAAATTGTGTGTTCATATTGCTCATAAT
The DNA here is from genome assembly GCA_007844125.1 of Sinonovacula constricta. Classification (NCBI taxonomy): domain Eukaryota; kingdom Metazoa; phylum Mollusca; class Bivalvia; order Cardiida; family Solecurtidae; genus Sinonovacula; species Sinonovacula constricta. The sequence goes on along the minus strand of CM017564.1, from coordinate 31,034,998 downwards.
AACGATCCGGCATCAAGATAGCCATTATTTCGGATTCAGTATCACATAATGTTGCATACCTTATGAAATAATAGTTGTCTGATATGTCAATTGCTTGTCACGTGATTGTTTATCAAGTGACAATGACCTGAGTACTAAGGTCATCTCGCGCACTTTCCAAAAAAATGGTGTCATTTTATACATTCAGAACTACGTTATGGTAGTTTCTACATCGGCCTTTGGTTTTTTCCACCTGGTCCGATTTACCTAAACCATAATATGGTTATTTCATAACAATAACAATTTTCCACTTGAGAAATAGGACGTTAGTCAAAAATAGTATTGTTGTCATAATGTGTAAGTATGGGCATTGAAGTTTGGTAAATAAAACCTAAAAGACATTTATCTAGTTCGGGAACATCACAGGCGTTTCGCATTTTAGTTGCATCTGTTGTGAAAGCATGCATACTATTTTGCCTTGACTTAACCCGATCGGCTATTCTTGGATCAAGAAATCTTCGAAAATGAGTTTTCACGTGCATTACATTGCATATGTGAAATGACGTTGCATAATTCCTGTTCGACAATTGTTATAAAAGGTAATGATATTGCATGTTTTAATGCGCAGATGCAGACAATGTCTTGGCCTTTACAATGAAGAGTCCTAACAAACAGTGTAAACACCATTCCTTCAAATTGGCTTGTATATACCTCCTCATTCTCACTTGAGAACTCAAACGTCACTGCTTCCATCATCACGAGCAGTTGATCAAGTAGTCATAGAGTACTTAAATCTATGTCACTAGATTCGTCCCAACTACAAAATATATCGTCGAAAGTAAATGTCTGGTTTAAGAAACCATAACGAACATTTTGTGACCATGAAACAAAAATCTAGGGGAGAGCGGTAACAATATCTACCTGCTTACTACAAGTGTAAGTAAATCAATGTATAAATTACAGCTATTTGATTGTTGACTGATCAAGCAAAATAACTTACAGAAGTTAAACGTGACGAATGTGACAATATGTCAAACCAACCATTTATTGAACTGTAATATTTTACATTGATCTTGTGATAAAAAATAAACGGACACTTATGATTTGTAGTTCTTCTAAGAAATATGCATTGTTGTTTCTTACAAGTTTATGGCATAAGCATTATTTGTACAATAAATCTAGACGAGTGTAAACTTCATTCCTGCAAATGGGCCTGTAAACACATGTCCCTGTGCTGAGAAGTTAAACGTTACTCCTCCCGTCGTCATCGTCAGTTTATTTAGTCGTCTTACGTTAAATACATTATAATCATATATTCTTTCAAAGGTCAAACTGAAGGTGTGTCCTGCCTGTAGAACAACGCCACGACGTCCGTCACGCTGTATAACCTCCACCTCCTCCATCTCATCACTGGACTTAACATAGCGATGTTCACATTCGAACAAAAGTGTTTGGCCCTCATAAATGCCTATTCTGGCGGTCGGGAAGCCCTGGTTGCACAAAATGATATGGGACAGATTTATATCAAGATTGACGCTAACATTGAATCTAGAGGATGATATAAGTTTTATATATGAGCTTTTACATATCGGAAGTGTCAGTACATGTACTTCTTTCATTACCTGTGTTGCAGGCTGAACCCGGCATTCATTGGTGCAGTCCAACGTGCCAATCTCCTTCACCTCGTGCATGATACGAGATAATTGTGTATTAAATACGAATTTGATTCTCTTGATGTCCAGGTTTTCTGCTTCTTGAATTTTTGATTCCAGTGCATGTGATTCTTGTTCATTGGATAACCTATTAATAAACAGTAGTCGCGGATTGCCTTCCTTTGTAAAGAATTCCAGAGATTCTGTGGTAGTTTTCAACTTTGCTTCGACTTCATCATTTATGTTTGTGATGGAGTCTAATGTAGAAAGGTTTGCTTTTTGGATTTTCTGAGCTTCGGCAATTTTCGCATTAACAAGTCGGTCGATATATTCCTTCATTTCAGCCCCTGTTGCCTGAATTTCACAAACGGCTTGGTCATACTGCTGACGGATAGTAGAGCCAGCCATGCTAGCTCTTTCTTTAGAAAGATAGATTCTTGCAGTGAACTCTTTCAGCTTTGTACGCAGTAGGTTGAATTCATTAGTCTCATTCAAACTTTTTTCATTAATACACACGACCTTGATGCACGCCCTATGTCCTTCCACAAAGCATGCACTACAACCCAATTGCTTATGCGACTCGCAGTAGTATTCGAGTGGCTTGCCTCCGTGTTGGGCGCATGTCGTTGGCGCACGCTGCATCTGCTTGTGTGTTCTCATCTTCTCTAGCGACATCAATACGTGGCCTCTCGTAATCTTCAGCTTACAATGTCCTTTATAGCAGTCGCTACATAGCATTTCGTCACAAGTCTCACACAAACCCGCTGCAGATTTCCGATCATTGTCCATAAGGCACGGTTCACAGAGTGTTGACGCTTCGTCCTGTTCTTGTTGACAGTTTGCGACTTTTCCACTGACCTGGTCAAAACACTGGTCCTTAGATAGCGCCATTGTCCTGCAAGGAAGAGTATAACCCAAATAGAATACCCAATAAAAATATAAATGTTCTTATATGGGAATCTTATTATCGTTGTTAATGGTTAACTCACAACCACAAAAGTTTGCGTAAAGATAAATGAATTAAATTATATACGCATCCAGCTGAATGGTTTTGTTTAAACCAGTGGCATTTTTGGCGGATTTCTGTTTTATTTTTAAGGTGAAGCACAGATGTATTAAAAATATCAGTCAATATTAAGTAAGGCTAAACGTAATTTTATAACTAGAGATAAACTAAATTAATTATTAGTTCATAGCTGAGAAGTGTCATCCAGCGAGTGAGAGAAATAAGTTTCTTATTTTCATTTCTCAATCCGCCAGATAATCAAGAAATGCTACAAACCTTTTACTTCTATGGAAGGGGATATCCGCCAATATTCAGTATTTAGTTTGCAAATTGCAATATGCTTATATTTGTAATTTGTTTACCTAAACATTTTCGTTTGTTTTTACACGTCCCCAATTCTTATTTTTCGCATACAATTTTCAGGTTACAAATCTCAAGTCATAAATTACCAATGTACAAAAGAAGATTTGAAAAAAATTAGACGTTAAGTGGCGTTGCGTATAGACGTCACTAAGGTAACATTAGAACGGATTCTAAGTAAACCTTTTACAAAGGAAATAAAATAAAAAAGCAAAAATTATTTGGCACCAAATTGAATGCGTTAACTTAAATTTATCATTTTCAGCATCATCATCATTATCGAATTACATTCGTTTTTTGTGTGTGTTTGTGGTTGCAACAAACAGTTTGCTCATGGATGTTTAATGTTGATGACATTGAAATTATTAACATTGATTATAGCGAAGATAGTTGTATTATTGACAGGGTGACTTGAGAATTTTGGAGATATGCTGGGATTGGACGTCGTGTGTTGGAGTGTGTTTTTGGAAGAAAAAGGCTGGAATAATTGACATCGTCTACATTTTGATTGCGTGGTGTTTCATCAGGTGCTGCTGCGGAGAGAATGTCAGAACAACGTTTTTGCTAGTCGTCTGTGATTAAAGAATAATTAACGAGTGTACATTTTTGTGCATAATTATAGCCATTATTTCAGTCTGTGAAATGATGGCTGAACGCATCATCTGAACAAGGTTATCAATTTGGACAGTTGTGTTTGTTGTTGCAGACAAAAAAATATATGTTGGAAAAATCGTATTTTGATTGATTGTATTACTATTACTAATTTAATCATGTGCCTGTAACAGTTTGTTTCAGATCTGTAAGTTTATGATTTTGATTAAAATAAACCTTTTCTATGTCATTGCTACATAGAACTTCTGACGACGATTGTGAACTGTCCGGTTAGCTCAGTCGGATAAGATGCCGCTATTTAAAATTTCAATCTCTGTCAGTAGGCCAGAGATCGAGACCTCGCTCATCCTTTTTAATGGTCTCGATTGCTCTGTTTAACCAATATTTATATTATGGACATTTGTTGTGTGATCTCGAGCGTAATTACGCAATAACTGAATTTTGTTCACGTAAACATTCCTAATCGTGTCGTCAAAAAAGGATTCCGGCTAGAGCAGATGCGCAAATATCGATTGATAAAGCTCATCTTTATCACACGGGTTATATCAACCGATACTTATAGAGATGGTGGGGGATACCAAGCCTCCAGCACGGCTAGCACCTCTGGTCCTCGGTAAATTATGTCCCCTACTGAGGAAATTCTTGTTGCACTGCATTTACAAATTAATATTTTAACTTGCAAATCCGTGTATTGAACATCTAATAATACGTCTATAATAGCTTTAGACGGTTTCAAAGATTATTTAACCCGTTATGCTTTGAAAGGTTTCATAGGTTGCCTAACGCGTTATGCTTTAGATGATTTCATAGTTTACTTAACGAGTTATGCTTGAAATGGTTACATATTTTGCCTAACGCGTTATGCTATAGATGGTTTCATAGTTTACTTAACGCATTATGTTTAGATGGTTGCATATTCTACTTACAGCATTGTGCTTTAGATGGTTTCATAGTTTACTTAACGCGTTATGCTTTAGATGGTTTCATAGTTTACTTAACGCATTATGCTTTAGATGGTTTCATAGTTTACTTAACGCATTATGCTTCAGATGGTTTCATAGTTTACTTCACGCATTATGCTATAAATGGTTTCATAGTTTACTTAAAGCATTATCCTTAAGATGGTTTCATAGTTTACTTAACGCATTATGCTTTGAATGGTTTCATATTTTACTTAAAGTACTATGCTCTAGAAGGTTTCCTAGCTTACTTAACGCGTTATGCTTTGGGTGGTTTCAAAGTTTACTTCACGCATTATACTTTAGATGGTTTCATATTTTACTTAAAGCAATATGCTTTAGATGGTTTCATAGTTTACTTAAAGCATTATCCTTAAGATCGTTTCATAGTTTACCTAACGCATTATACTTTAGATGGTTTCATAGTTTACTTAAAGCATTATGTTTCAGATGGTTTCATAGTTTACTTCACGCATTATGCTTTAGTTGGTTTCATAGTTTACTTAAAGCATTATGATTTAAATGGTTTGATAGTTTACTTAACGCATTATGCTTTGGATGGTTTCATAGTTTACTTAAAACATTATACTTGAGATGGTTTCATAGTTAACTTAAAGCATTATACTTTTGATGGTTTCATAGTTAACTTAAAGCATTATACTTTTGATGGTTTCATAGTTAACTTAAAGAATTATACTTTAGATGGTTTCATAGTTAACTTAAAGCATTATACTTTTGATGGTTTCATAGTTTACTTAAAGCATTATACTTATGATGGTTTCATATTTTACATTAAGTATTATGCTTATGATGGTTTCATATTTTACATTAAGTATTATGCTTCAGATGGTTTCATAGTTTACTGAACGCATTATGCTTTAGAAGGTTTCATAGTTTACTTAACACATTATGCTTTAGATGGTTTCAAAGTTTACTTAAAGCATAATGCTTTAGATGGTTTCATAGTTTACTTAAAGCATTATGCTTTAAATGGTTTCATAGTTTACTGAAAGCATTATACTTTAGATGGTTTCATAGTTTACTTAAAGCATAATGCTTTAGATGGTTTCATAGTTTACTTAACGCATTATGCTTTAAATGGTTTCATAGTTTACTGAAAGCATTATACTTTAGATGGTTTCATATTTTACTTAAAGCATAATGCTTTAGATGGTTTCATAGTTTACTTAAAGCATAATGCTTTAGATGGTTTCATAGTTTACTTAACGCATTATGTTTTAGATGGTTTCCTAGTTTACTTAAGGCATTATGCTTCAGATGGTTGCTGCTGCTTAACATTTTTCCTCATTTAGTTGTATATAACCCTCTAAATATAAATTAGCGTAATATTTTATTATTTAATAGAAAATACATAATTTTAAGTTCAATGTTAAATAGAACAGTTGATTTTTATTGTTACACATGTCCTTAATGAGCCACAGTTTTATGTTCACGAATAATCTCCTTATCATACGGCTTCTGAATCCGCTCGTTAACACAACAGTTCCTTACGGATGCGGACAATGAACGGAAAGGAGCTCTGGTGTGACTCAATAATAGCTTAGTAACTGGATAACAAATTAATGCGGCAAATCGCGATGGCGTTTATGTTTAAACTGATTTATATGACTTTAATATCGGGTTAAACGTAATGACGTATAAGGAAATATAATTGAGAGTGAATGTGACCAGACCAGCTGAGCGAAGTTATATACCGTTATAAGTTGAACAGTCACAGAGTTCCGGATAAGACGCCTATATCCCGCCATAGCTCTGTGACTGTAGGCTGCGGTTATTTAATCCCGAAAACGATAGTCACTGATAAACCTTCATCTGGGAAGCCAATAGGCCTATAATCATGATGACTTAGCACCGTGCATGGACATTCCTGTGATTAATTATTCCGGGAAACAAAAGTTACATTCCTTTGGTTACATAATCCCGTCATGGCTGTTAGTCCTCTCAAAATCTGCCAAGCTGTGGGGCATATACGTCTTGTGAACATGACTAAAAAAACTTAAACTGATCGTTTTTTTCACTGGCTGATCCATTGTGTGTATTTACTACACAAACAAATCTTAAAATGTGGTTTCCAATAGGTTGCCTATAGATATGAAATACATATATCAATAGCTTACTCAAACTTGGGGGAATGTGGGCATAATTCCAGTATGGATTCATATTAAGACTAAGTAAAGACCATTTTGACAACTACATTAATTGTACGACACTTCAAATCGCGAAATGAATCGCTGTTAGTCTTCATTATTTTCCAACTGTAGTTTCTGCAAAGAATAAATGTCAACGCAGATATTCGGATGATGGTATATCGTCATCGCAAAAATAAGTGGTCACATTGTTTTTGTGTTCAGTGCGCTACAACTGAACACATATTTATAGCTACAAAATCCATGCCGCGCGCGTTCTCATAGCAGACCGAACATGAGTCAGCTCAGAATCCCTACGCAAAAAAATATAGTCCTTCATTTAACGATCAATCTTTGAAAGATGCATTAAATATTTTTGACTAACACAGGATCACAAGACGTCAGTAAACGTGATCAAACTCATTTTCTGCAGGTTCTCTGCATCATAAGTTAAAGGTGTATCTCTCTTCAATCAATAAATGAAACCATTGATTAAATGAATGAAACTACTTGCGGATGTATACATGGTCGCTGCCTAAAACAGGATCTGTTTTAAGTAACAAGGCTTTATCGCTTCGTGGCATATAGCCCCATCATACCCTTGTCCTTAATATAAATATTTTTTCTGAGAAACTAAAGGAAAAATTATTAAATATTTGTACGGTTGCTTGACTAGAATAAATAAAGGCCACGACTATATTGACTTCAGAAAGTGAAATTAAAACATTTAATAGCAATTCTCTGTAACCACCAGAAAGTCCAATATAGGGGGTGACACGCATAGTCACAGATTTTCCTCAGATATTAACATGTGGTTCGGGTCAACTTGAACATCATAGGTTGAGGTTCAGATTTTCATTTTATGACCCGTTGTCTTTGTAACGCAAAACAAAAATAGTGTGCTTTAAAATAGCCATTTTCTGGAACTAAAAGGTATATAAATTGGGGATTTGTGTTTTAATAGGCAAATTTTCTAAACCTACTTTTCAGATTTTATTTTGCAAAACAGATACAATTGTCAATTTATTGTATTTTTCAAGACGCTTATCAGTTCGTTGATGGGATTGTTTTGATTTTTAAATGCAATTTTATGCACATATTTTCAGAGCCAGAAAATGCAAGAGTTCACCTTAATCAGAAAATGGTCTTATTATTTTTCATGGCATTATACAACGAAAAAAATAATAATATTTGAAAGCAACTAAAAATTTAAATCCGTCCTAAAATATGAGTTTTTAATGTTTTGAAAATTTAACAATATGCTTTGAAGTTATTTAACTGTCTTCAACCTTTATTTTCAAATCCTTATCTGGCAGGAAAAAATATTATGAAAATAAAACAATAGAAAATTCTTCTATAGAAATATAACATTTCTCTACTATTTTAAGGTACAAATGGTTGTGTTTTGTTTTAAGTCGTTTAAGATAAACATTTTTAGCTTACTAAACATTTTAGTGTATTATAATATGTTTGGTTTGAAACGACAAATAGAAAACAATGAGGAAAAATATGAATACCCTTGTAAATAGCTTACCACAGTACACCACACACTTTCTAAAAAGTTAAAAATGGTATTGGTTATTACCCTATTTGATTTATTCATTACATTGCAATCAATTTAAATGATAAACAATTATTTACTACATCAATGAAGCAAAACAATTATTTGTTATCATGGAGAGAAGTAAAACAACATTAAACATTGCAGGGATGGATCCAGGGGATGGGGGATGCCCCCCCCCCCCCCAGCAACCAGGTAAAGGAGTAGCGTTGTGTAAACACATACATGTAAGCTTAAAATAGCTTTTAGAGTAAATTTTGTCTGCTGACTGCTTAGGTCGAAGTTAGGGTCACTTGACTGCGATAAGGTTTAAAGCCACCCATTAGTTCAAAATCACCTAAATAAAAGCAGATTAAACCTATTACATGCGAAAATATAGCTCTCCATTTAAAGATGTTCAAAATTTGAGCATAGTAGAACGTAAATTAGACGCCGATTGCCATCGATATATATCCCAATATTTGTTTGTGGTGGAAGTCTTCCGACATTGTACGAATCATAATCGCGTACGATAGACGAGCCCGTGAAAATCCCGATATTATCGCCACACGATCATTCATAACGCATGCGCAGTTCATCGCTAACGCAATGGCGAATGTATAAACATGGCCATGCTAGATCGAAAAGCTTGTTTGACTGAATTGAAGAGATAGTGTCGATAGAAAAATGTGCTAGGATAAAAAATAAGGCAGGAAAATTCAACAGAACTTGAATCAGTCGTAGGACGAAAGGACGAAAGTAGGAAAAGGATTTTATGCAGTTGACTCCGCTAGACGCTATCAGCATACAACAAGTAGGTCAACAGGCGCGTAGCTAGCCTATAAAGAATGTTGATTCAAAATAATCTAGGGGGGTCAGGGGGCATGCTCCCCCTGAAAATTTTGAAATAAATGGTGCAATTTGGTGCGTTTTGGGGCCTCCGGAGAGCTTTCTTGACCAACGAAAATCCATTTATTTTAGCATAAAAATGGAGATGAATAGCTTTACTTTCGTTTATTTCAACTAGTCTACATTTCACAGCAAGTCTAACTTGCGGCCTTTGCTGGCCGCAAACTCGTTAATGATAATATCAATATCTATTTCCATGTGTCTGTAGGCGTGCAACAGGGCTAGTCCAGACATCCGTTCTGTGAGCATCGTTGATCTCATGTAGTTTTTCAGGCGTCTCATGATACTAAACTGCCTCTCGGCGGTAGCGGTAGACACTGGCATCGTAGTTAGTACAACTAGACAGGTGAAGATGTCTGGATACAGAGTCTTGTTCGTAGCCTTCAATGTGTCAGTAAGATTTGAGGGTTTTGTCCCCTCCAGCTCCCATCTTACTTTCCATCGAGAAACCTCATTTCGGAAGGCTTCCCGATCCCCACTGAGGTCACTCTCATACTCCTGGAAGATGGAATCCTCGTGATCTCGGCTGAGCTCAGGAAGAGGCTTGGGATGAGATATTGAGCCTTAAACCTCTCATTGCTGGATACAAGACGGTCTTCTAGTTCCACAACTAGATGATCAAGAAATGGATAGAACAATGCTCTTTTCCAGTATTCCGAAACAGAGTCGGCAGGCACGTTGCCACGGTGCTGTTGGCGTCGAGCTGTTCTAGGCTTTGAAGGCTCGACTCCTTGGTCTTCTGCCATGGCAACTGCTTTGTCGTAAAGCCCATCCCACACAGCATCATCGGCTCTCTCTGCACGAAATGTGGCTATAAGAACTCGACTCTCCTTGGCTGCTTCGATCAAGTCAATATTCTGCTTCTGTAGCAGCTTGTTTAGAGGCATAACACCCTGGAGGACGAATTCAACCACAACTAGAGAGATGATGAAGTCGAACCCAATGATACTGCATCTGTAGCTCCGTGCTTTTGAGTCTCCCTCTCGTTCTAGCACCTCCAGTGCACTTACAATTGATGTGTATGCAGCTTTGAAAGTGTAAAGTGCGTCAGCCCGACTAGCCCATCGCGTCTCACACAGACTTTGAAGACGTGTTCTCTTCTGCATCTCTTCCTGTGCCACGGGATCGTTGCCAAGCTCCTCTTTGAAAGCTAAAAGACGTTTGGCAGAGTACTTGAAAGCAAATCCGATTTGTTGTACTGTGTCCAACAAGTTTCTGACGAGTGCCTCTTTACAGGCATGCACAATTGACAAAATAAGGCTATGGGCTTTGCAGTGCACATACATTGCTTGGGGAACTACTTGCTGGACCCGAGCTTGCACACCTCGATGACAACCAGACATATTACTGGCCCCATCATACCCTTGTCCCCTCATCTTGGAGATGTCTAATCCTGCGTCCCGCTGCCCCTCAATAAACTTGTTAAAAAGAGCCTCTCCTGTTGTAGATTCTGCTTGCACAAAGCCCACAAAGTCTTCACGCACGTCCTGTTCAGTTTCAGAATAATATCTTACACACATAGCAATTTGTTCCATAGTGCTCGCGTCAGTAGCTTCATCTGCAAGAAATGAATAACAAATAGCATTGTTGCACTGCTGAACTATCTTGCCTTTTATGTTATTTCCCAACAAAGTGATTAATTCATTTTGGATCATAGGCGAAGTGTAAGTAACCTTAGATTTAGAGGACAGGTGTGTTTTCAGGATTTCATCCCTGTTGGCCTTGTCTTTCAACAGGACAGTAAAGTTACTATTGTTGTCATCATGACCTCTAAGTGGAATATTTTGTCGACCGCACAGAATGATGACCTCTATAACAGATCTAAGCACCTGTCTATTTTTAGCAACAGTTTCGACTTTGTTTCTCGACCGTTGTGCTGTAATGCTTGCTTGTTTCCCTTCGATGATTTTCATAAAACTACTAGCACTAGCGCAGCAGCTATGATGACTCGAACCAGGCTCGGTATGTCTCTTGATGTACTTTCCAAGATTAGACCATTTTGATACTGGGGTATTGATGAATGTTTTCTCCTTTGGAGATGAAGCACCAAACAAAATATAGGAAGCACAATACACTGAATTCTCGGAAACTGAATATCGAAGCCAGTCATACTTCTCTAGCCAATCTACCGAGAACTGACGCTTCGTTCCATACTCAATACTGAAATAATAAAATAAAGAAATAGTGTACGAACTTGAAATGGAACAATTTTGCAACCTAATACGTAGAAATCCGGAAAGCAGGGAAGCAAATGATTCCATTTTAATAGTATATATCTAGTATCTTACTAGTATACTTATGATACTGGTACTTCAATAACGTTATCAGATATATGAGTATATTCACTATACTTTATTTGTCTTAATTATATAGTAAACATGTCATAGCGCGCTAATATAATTATAATGGAACCAAACATCGAACAAGTGGAAGAAGCAGTATATTATTTAATATGGGTTTACAATCGAGTGGTAAGAGACGGGCTTGCGTCTATTTTCTCACGTGTACCACTCACAAAAAGACCTCAACATAAACCATCGATTTTGAGACCTCGGGACTGTGTTTAGAGATTTTAACGGTATTTTTCTATACAATACTGGTTGACTAAACTACAATTTTCTATTGATCTGCAACCGTTATAACTTCACATCTTTAAATCAAATGAATCAGAATCAGTTTACCTTGACGGAAACTTAAAAGTTTTGGCCCATTCTTTGTTGTTTTGCAGCACTTTCACTTTTATCGAGTCATCTGAAGCCTTTGTTAACCTTGCTGGATCAGGATACAAGTCATCGGGACTGTACGCCATCCCCACTAGCTCATCTTTTTCTAAAGTCATAGGTTCAGGACCCTCCTTCACACCAGACGTACCGGGCGCTATAAATATACATATGGAATACATATGACGATACTTGGACAAGTGTTAGAATTTTTGGTGCATAAAATTGACTATAGAATCAATTTGATTTCGAATATTTAAAGCATGGATTGCAATGAATGTAATGTAAAAGTTTGAAATCATACTGTCCTTGAATCTTGAAAAGTTTAAACAAAATTAAAAGTTACAATTGTTGTCATCATTAACTATACATGTATAACTTAACATGTACTGACTATTGTTTGTAGCTTTTTATGTTAAAAGCATGTTAAAGTAAACATACATGTACTAGGCTCGGTTGCATCGGTGCCTTTTTCAGATAGCCCAGTTTTTGGACCTACGCTGAAGAAGCTGTCAATTCTCTTCTGTGCCATATTTCTTGCGTAATTAGAACCTGGAAGAATAAATTGTGGCTCCGTACATGTATGAAATCGGAATACTTTTGACCTTTATGCGCTTCCGTAGATGAAAAAATGACGAGCGTTGTGTTTACCAGAAATGTTTTTTTCATAAAAATTCCATGTATCAATATAACTAATCTTCCAAGAAGGAACTATTTCAAAAATGCAGAGTAATACGACAAATGCACCAGAATTTTTCACATTTGCATCATGAATTCACTGATTCAGGTTGGTTAGTTCAAAATGTTGTCAGTCTCGCTAGAATCGGTTCACAGACATGGTCAAACATGTCATTACTCAACAAACAGACCGAAACAAATAAACACTAGGCATACATAGTAACATTTTAGTTATAATTACCTCTTTTCTATCGCTGATTCTGCTGATGACTTCTTTAAGAACTCGATGTAAACATTTGTTTACATTTCGAAAATACGGCGCGTGCAAACTTCCGACTTTGAAGAGCTGCAAAGGCCGACAACTTTTCAAAAAAATACTACGGTATGGTGTACGATTTAGGCTATATGATTTATAAAGTATTCAGTGTGGTAATTATCAGAGCTGGCGAACGCGGCTGAATTTCAAACCACATTTTTTTTACTAAAAAAATTTTTTTTTGTCAAAATAATGTGGATTCAGCTGCGTACTCGCGTATAGGCAGCTACGCGCCTGGTCAATATTCTACTTTCGCTTTCTCAGTTTCTGAAAACTTGTTAAAATCTTTTTTTGCATGCATACGATTTTTTCCTAATGGTACGTGTTTGTTTGCTGTTGAACCATTATAAAACGTGTATTCATTGCATGCCAATGAATGCTCACATCTGTGACGTAAATCTTTCATAAAATATAAAAGATCGTGTACTGTACAGTACAGTAAGCAAAATTGAATACTAATTATTAATGTTGTTCGAACTTCAAGTTACCTTATTACTGCCACTTTATAAAAGTTGTTTACATAAGCAGGTCCCACGGTTATCAAACCAAAAGAAACAGGGATGGATCGGTCGGGGAGGGGGGTGGTGTGCATCCTCCCTTTACTAACTAGGTAAAAGAGTTGTGAAAACACATGCATGCAAGCTCAAGTAATGCGTGATATTAAACAGTGGTATATTGTAGAACCTGGGATGTGATTGAGGGTGAACATCTTTTTTGCTAGATGAGAAGTGTAGCGGTTTCACTGCAGGGGCGGATCCAGAAAATTTTGGTGGGTGGTGTTTAAATTAAGATCAATTCAACTTAAGCACAGTAAATACTAGATGTGTATACACAGTAAGGGACCCTATCTTCGACCTAAGCAGTCTACAGACAAAATTTACTTTAAAAGCTTAGTATCTTTTAAGCTTACATGTATGTGCTTTCACAATTTTACTCTTTTACCCGGTTGGTGGGACACCCCCACCCCCCCCCAACCCCCCCCCCCCCCACCCCGCATCCCTTGTTCACTGGTAGTTTATTCACTGAACCTCTTTAGCTCAGTTGGTATTGTGATCCGCTAGAGTTGGGGAGGTCTATAGCTCGAATCTTGAGGGGGTTCACCTTTTCCTGCTCCTTTACATTATACATGAGTGTGTAAACACAATATTAAATAAACAAATTCAATAAATCAGAATTTTGTCATTCTCATAATAAGTGCAAAGCTTTAATAATATCATTTTCATATGTGTTCACAGGAAATGAAAGCCTGATGCTAAAGATGACCTGATCCAATATGCGAGATAAATTAGTGCCGGAGAATGCAATGCTCAATGTCCAATCAGGAAAGGTAAGGATGAATTTTGTTTCAATCATTCAGACTGTATGATGATTAAATTTAGAAACATAGAAATGAGATCAAGTGTTTGCTGCCACTGAGCCCCCGAGTCTAGTACTTCATAAAAAAGATCCCACTAAAAGCAATTAACTGCACAGCTCATATTTTTTTGCTTTCTTTGAAATGCATCACAAAGACACAGATGTGCTCATGATAATGATGTCCAGCTACAGTGGTGCAGTAAGACCCAAGACAAATGTCCTGGTAGAGCCACCGGTGTACTGCAACCCAAATGAATTTTAAGTTAATGTTAATAATGATTCCATCTTGTCAACTAGAGAACAAAAAACACTACATCTGTCTTATAGCCTCAAAGAATGATCTGAAGACTATATTGACATATTTTGTACTTAAATAAAAAAAAAGTTTGTGACTAAAATTATACTCTAAATCTGACACACGTTTTGTTAGTAAAGTTGATTTTTTTACCACTGCCAATATAGCCAGCTTGGTTTCCATTTCATTCCCTTATATTTTGGCACATTATTGTACATGGTGATTAAATGTAAAAAAAAATCTTTTACATTGTTTCTTTAAATTTTGTTGTGATTAAGGGGCACCCCAGGTCAAGTACATGACTTTATCCCGCATGACATGGGTTTGCATTCTATTGAGTGACAACTTCATAACATAATTAATTAAGAAATATTATTTATTGTCTTAACATGGAAGTTGTGTTGTCTCCCAACGATTGCACATAATTTATTAAAATGTAGATTTATAAGAACAATAGGCCTAGTTATTATTATTTTACTCGTTAGCTTAATGAACCAAAATGTAAAATATTCTGTTTCTTTTCTTTACTTTGCAGCCTCCAAAGAGACAGAAGTTACTGGTGCGATGATTGTGGGTTGTATATCAACGTAGAGAAAACAGCAAACTGTTTCTATATTCTATTCTGGTGTCTGCTGAAGGCAAAGTAATGAGAAGGAAGTTTGATGTGGATGAAAAGGTCGCCACAAAAAAATAAACTGGTTCATGTCCTACAAGAGGAGTTCAATCATAACTTGAATGTGTGCTAATAACTTGTCTAATCAAATGGACATTGATTTCACACACATTTTTTACTATCAAAATAATCTTTTGTAAAAAATAAAACAATATCAGTAATACTTTGTGTTATTTATTTTTCAATAAGCACAACCTAAAACATGATAATAAGATTAAAACTGCAATTTAGTTTAGCCTTCAATCAATCCCCCTGATATTCACTTACTTGCAATTGTATTAAAAAAAACATATTTAAATTCTAACTTAAGTTTTCAATCTTCTGTCTGACATGTCTATCTCAAATACTCATATAGATACTATTTATTTTATCTTACATAAATTTGAAAATCAAATAAATATTAAGCAAATTACATAAAAAAATCATGAAATCTAAATATGAACAAGTACAAGACAGAACGTTAAAATGAAGACAAAATGTCTTATGTCTACTTGCACTCATTTTAATCCCCTTTTACAACCTTATTTAAAGCCCTGACCCTCATCATGACTTCATGTATATTGTTTGTGCATGTAAGAATTTGATTTGCCATAGTGGTTTAGAAAATAGAAAAGAAGAATGTTTACAGCTGTAAAATTGTCTTTATTGCTCCCTTTTTACCTATAAGTATGTAAACATATTGGTTTAAAGCAAGTGAGTCTGGCATTTTGTCTTAATTACCTGTAATCTTCTTATTCTGACACTACATTGCTATCCAGCTTTTAATAGTATTATTGATAACTGAATAATGTTCTTTTTTTTTGGTGCTGTGCACCGTTATTTCAAGATGCACGAACGTTTAAATTACAAATGCATTGTAACATAAGTCAGAATGATGTTTGTTTGTTTATTGGGTTTATCGTCCCACCAACAGTATTTCAGTTATCTGGAGACGGTGTCCACTTGAAGCAGATATAGTGCTGCCTTCACTGTGTATAGCATGCCGTGAACACCTGGCATGATACCACACCCAGTCACATTATCCTGACACCGAGCCAACCAGTCATAGAACTACCCTTATATTTGCTTGAGCATTAGCAAGGGAGCTATACCACTACCATTTTAACGACTTTGGTATGTCGCAGCCCGGGATCGAACCCGGGACTTCCCGTACATGGAGCCGACGCTCTACCAATTGCGCTACCAGGTCCGGTTTCAGGATGATGTCTTGCCTGGATGTTTATAATACCTATATAGGAAATTAAAAAGTAATGTGGATCACTTGACTTTGTAATTTCCAATATAGGTACTATAAGCATTTGTAAACCCTAACACGAGAAAATCAAAACATTTTGAGAAAATACATGTTTACACATAAACATGAAATAAGCATTTATATAGTAAACCAATATTATTATGAAATAAATTCAAACAAAAACATTGCACTAGATTCTTTATACAAACATAGTAAACAATCTTTTATTACTCTCAGTACATCCTTAGATTTTTTATACAAACATAGTAAACAATCTTTTATTACTCTCAGTACAGGTCTGTACTTTCTCTATTTTTTCCTATGTTTATCAAATCGTAACTAAAGTGATTTAATGCATATTTGTGTCCCTCTAATAGGCTTCATTAAATAAATAATAAAATAAATAAGTAAGTATGAACAGATAAGTTACAATTTTTAATCTCTTCCTGACATATTTATGAAAAATGTAACATTGTTAGTACTACACAGTCATTAAGCTGGTCTAATAACGATTTTTGTAAGGTAAATATTATAAGTTAGCATACTTATAGTAATTGTTTAACAAAGTAAATTAACAATTACATTTTTTTTTTCTAAAAGGTAAAAGTAACTGAATACTTTAAATAATTCAAAATAAAAATAGTGACTTAAATCCGCAGATACCCAAACACAGGCTAATAATCTTCTTTAGATGGTAAAGTGTAATATACAAATGTGATTTAACAGGCACATTAGATCAGTTTCCTTGCCTATGGTAGAAGGGACACAAAGGTCCCTTATTTGTTTTACAAATAACAGTGTTTTCATTTTAAGAAGTCAGTCTTCTGTGTTGAAAGTGTTTTTGTTCATAATATTGCACTCCTGAGAAATCCCTGCCAGGGAAAAGTTACTGTCATTCCTGACTGATCATTCCATAAGCAACATGCCTTCTTTTGTCAACAACATCCCTTCTTCTGACCGTTGTCTCAAAATCACTAAAACAATAAACCAATCAAATCAAATTAAACACTCTCAATGGAAAAATAACAACATACATATCTGCTATATTTAAAAAAATAAGTTTTATGACAATATAGTTTTTTTACACTAGTATCCCCTAATGATACTACACTATCATATGTGTACACTACTCACGTAATGCAGGCTTTCTACTGCCTCTTCACAAAAAGTAAAACAGAAGTAGGGCATGTTTTTGCAAAAAAGTAGGGCAAAGTAGCAAGTTTCATAAATACAAAATAGGGCTACATAAGGAATTTATTACTCGTTCCATTTGGAATTACCATTATTTCTTAGGTTACTGTCATGATGTTGCCCAACATAAACCATTGTTCTGTCCATGCTTGAAAGACAGGTACCTCTGACCAATATGTCTGGACTGACTGGCCAAGGGACCATGTTGCTTTATAGGATGGACATTCCAAGGAGTACCCACTAGCACATCTTAACATCTCCAGTACCTGGTGTCTATGCTCTAATGATTACGCTACCAGGTCTGGTCTAGAATAATCATACTATATGTAACTGCACAGAAGCAACATTTGGACAATCAGTTTCAATTTCTGTTTACTTCAAAGTCATATAAGGGAAATGGCATACACCCTGGCTGCCATGTCTTTCAACAGATCAATATTCTTTTAACAACTTTCCATTCCCTCTTTCTGCTGAAGCGCCTGACTGAGGAAGTTTGGTGGGCTAGCAGTTTCAGAAGAAATGTCATTTAAAGAATTTTTATGAATGTTTGATGGTGGTGGTGTGCAATCACAATAGCTTATCTTGAGTGTATGCTTAGGTGAGCTGAAAATGCTAATTTCACCAATTTTGACCAAGTTGCTTTAAAAGAAATTAAATCTAAAAATAATACATGTATCTGGTATGTAATCCTTACCATATTTATTGGCCGATTGGTGGTCTGTGTTTCAATGATCTCCCCTTCTGATGACCGTTGGCCACATAACTGCAATTTAAATAAATTTGCTAAATATGTGATTATGTGTGACCCCGTTATTTGCGGGGAAAAACCCCAAAACACATCTTTACAAATTTAAAACTGCAAATAACACAAAACGTTCTCAAATTAAAAGGTCAAAATTGAAAAGAAATTTTGGTACTCTTGATATCAGCTGCAAGCTCTTCTATGTAGGGCTGCAACAATTCATTTGCAATTGGATTTGATCAGATATATTCCCCTTCAAAAAAATCTTTCCCCTAAGCTGGCAAGTCAATCCTTTCGAATTAGTCATAATTTTAAAAGTATAAAAATATTCACATGGGTAATAATTGATTTTCTGGTGTAAATTATCTTAACCCTTTGGTT
The DNA here is from genome assembly GCA_007844125.1 of Sinonovacula constricta. NCBI lineage: Eukaryota > Metazoa > Mollusca > Bivalvia > Cardiida > Solecurtidae > Sinonovacula > Sinonovacula constricta. The sequence continues at coordinate 31,016,248 of CM017564.1, read as the reverse complement.
TCCATACTAAAATTTACACTCTTTATCATGAAAAACATTTTTGTAGTGGCTTGAACACAGTTAAGTGACAGTAATATTCACATTTAGACTTTTTTGTGAGCCATGCATCATACATGTATTTCAAATACATCATAACAGTCTGGCACATAATTGTACAATTTATAAATGACACATTAAGTTGACATAGCTGCATGCTCAAACATGGATCAAATAATATTTATAAGATCATTAAGCCTCTAAAAAGAGAATAGTTTGAAAACTGTTTCAACATATTGATTCTCCCAACCTGAAGACATCATGAAAGGTAGCATGGTCACATATCAATAATATGTTTTCAGTGGTGGTGATATTGTAATCCATTATTGTGTTTCAACACCTTTTGTTTATACTGTTTTTCAATAGATATAACATGGCAACAATATTATGGTTACTAAGTTACTATAGTGATGTTCAGTTATGACTGTGAAGGAGACCCCAGATTGGGTCAGCTGACAGACCCTTCCACATGAATGTTATTATTACAACCAGGACTAAAAACACGCAGTGAGCCACCAAGGACACAGTAATAGCTGACGACAAATTCACTTGCTCACATACCAAACCTTTTATGAGTAAACTGATCAGCTATCAATTTTAAAACTGGTTGCACGAGCACTAGTTTCATTTTAAGTCAGCATATGGGCACAGATTATATTACCACTAATTAATAGACTACTTGTCATTATAAAGCAGCATGTCAGTGTGGTGTAGTGATTTTTCAAATTAAAAGGATGTGGATAATGAAAATATAGTAAGTGGCTAGCCTCATTGTGAGCTTATGAACTGATCTAATAATAAATTTGTTGCGGACCATAAATTTCTAGTAGTACATATTCTAAATGTAGTTCTAAAACTTACTCAAAACACAAATTACACAACTAGTTAGCTGGTGCTTGTCATGCATTACAAGGGGTAATCTGTCCCTCCCTTTCTCTCTAGGTCTGTTCCCATGGCTTAGTCCAGCAGTGGGATGGTCTTAAACCGTCTATGGTAACAAGGTGACTGCTACTCTATAAATATAATGCATCCTAATATAAAGTAAATACCATGTTAAAAGAAATAAGAATGTTGTCGTTATCAAATCTACTTTGTTTAAACAATGGCCGGCCAGAATGTAGGTTATAAAACGACCAAAAACGGCAGTTTTATTTGATTACGAAAATACATGGGTACGAAAGACAAATGTCCGTTTATACTAAAATGTTGTTTACACTGTCAACTATGACAGCATAATGAATTTGAAAAAGTAAAATATACACATGTTGAAAGAAAAAGTAAATCGGTTGCGTTAAAATAAACTATAATCTCTCCGATACTACTACTACTACCGATGTAGGCGAGCGAAAAGTGAAAGTTGAACGGTAAAAAACAACAACAGTACATGTACTGTCAACTAGTGTCAAGGAATCAGGCTAATTCAATGCAGACCATCAAATGTGCTCCCCAAATTAGGGAGCTCAATAGCGAATGAATCAATAACATACATCAATCAAACATGTTCACTAGAAAATGTGCATAAATAGAATAACAATACTCACCGTCGAAGACGGCATCTTGTCAAAACATTTTTCAACATGGCGGGCGTGGCTTCGTATGTAAAGTAGTTGGTTCTCGGCCAAGTCCCGACATATGCCGTAAACTATCGGTATTTCCCGTTAAAATTCGTTTGTTGTTTATATTGTCGATTGTTGTTTATATTGTCGATTTGTGTAAAAGATTATTACCCGGTTGGAGACATTTTTTGGCTTGTTGGTAACATGAATGTTTAAGTTGATGCTTTTATTATTATATTATGGCATAAAACATTAAATTTGAGTTTTCAACTAATTTAGTGCGACCGAACTAATGGGTATCTTTAATGGATCTTGATTAATACCTTCCCCCACCCCGGGTCCACCAATAGATTTTCTGGATCCGCCCCTGGACTGTCATATCAAATCTGTTTATGCCGGTTATCAGAGAACTTGCCCGGACATTTATGCGTATGCGTGGAGAAAATGTCTACTTCCGTGTGTCGGCCTTGTTACCCGTTTTTCAAACAAAATTCGCGACCATTGACTGTTCAAGACCGATGTCTGATATTTTCAGTTACGATCATTACACTTATACAAATCACAAATATACATTCCTTTGTTGATAATAAATAGGAATACATACTGACTTTCAGCAGTGTCACCTAGCTTTACATGTCCTTGTTTTGCACCAATAATGTTTTTTTTTCTTTTGTTAAAATGAAGCTGTTGACAATTATGATGAATTTTATGAATAAGGAAGGGGGTGTGGGGAAAGAGGAGGAAGAAGAGAAGAGGGAGGAAGAGGATGACAGATAAAACTCATAATAATACCTTGACACTTGTTTTGGTGACTCTCGTGAAAACGAAAGTAGGGGAAAAAAGGATGGGATGGAAGGGAGGTAAGTACGATATCGTTATTTCCACACAGCGTGAAGAAATATTATAGTCGGAGTGACCTACCCTTCCATCTCACAAACTGGGTTGGGGAAATATAGGTCAGCCCAATTCTGACCTGAGTACAGCAACCATTTGTCATGCATTATTTACATAAATGATGCAAATCACACTGACAAATTTAAGCGTAACCATAGGTCATCTGGCTCTTTGAAATTCTGTCCATGGCTTAACCCATTACATACAGTATAAGTCCACTTGGACCGCTTGAACAGGCGTATTCATGGATCCAGGATGCATTCCTCCTCCCCGCCCTACTCCCAACCAACCAGGTAACAGAGTAGAGTTGGGGAAAGCATACATTAAAGCTTAAAAAATACCAAGCTTTTAAAGATCATTTTGTCTGTTGACTGCTAGTCGAAGTCGAAGTTAGGGTCCCTGTGTATGTAAATCAAGTATTTACTTCGAAGAAGTTGAATTGAGACCCCACACACACCAAAATCTTCTGAATCAGCCTATGGGCGTATTTAAATTTCTAACCGGCATCTCTACTTATATTTCGGATGGTTGAAATATTCAAAGAGGAAGAAAAGGGTAAAAAAAAAATAACGGAATATACAGTGAGCTTCTAATGACACGTATTGTATGAAATGTTTTGGCGAAAAAAATCTTGCTTATTTTGATACACATTTTGTAAGGTATTCATGAGTTTTGCTCTATATTGCGTGGTTTATCCTTGTGGCCACCACCGATTCCAAAACCTCCATTTTTTACGCCACTAATTATGATACGGACATATATTTTTTTTTTAAACAGTAATGATAATATTTTGAAAAATCAAAGGTTAATGTTCATCCGCGCAACATCAACCATTCCAAAATCTCCATTTTTATCGCAATTATTATGATACGGACATATACTTTTAAAACAATGATGATAATATTTGAAAGAAAAGGAGAAAAATAAAAGATTAATATTCATCCATACAAAATATTTTTATTAACATACACGATCATCACATTGTAATTAAGTGTGGATTTTAACTAAAAACAATATACAAATAATAAGAATATGTAATTACAATAATATTCATTGCAAATAAATAAAATATATTGTTAGGTGATGTATTAAAGAGAGGACTCCAACTTAATTTAAACGGAATATTAAATAACGACCACGATTTATAAGTGTAACTAAATAATTGTTTTATACAGTACAAATATAAAAACGCTGCTAAAATCAACATTAACGTTTAAAATCACGTGGCCACCATTTATAAAAGCACAACAAGTAATATCTTAAAATATATAATAATAATAAAAATTATAAAAACTCACCTAACGTTAATATGTCTTTACGGCACCTTATTTCCTTAAATCTTCAATAATACTTCAAATAATCCATAGCAGATTAAACTTACTGCATAAAGGAAAAATTGCTACTCTATCAAAGTTGGTCGTCTGCTCAGACAATAAACAATGAATATTCTATATAAAATGTCTTTGCAATACAAAATATAATTGCTGGGATGAAACAAAGTAACTTTCAAAGCTTACTACATGGATCCAGAGGATTTTGGATCACTTAACTAGGAATGATAATGATGTAAACAAAGGAACTCGCAGAAACTAAAGACATTCAAAGTAAGATGCGATGCAAGTTTAGTCTACCACATGTATAGGTTTGATTGTTTTGTCTACTTAACAGTTTTTTATACTTGTCCTTATGCTTATCAGCTGTTAAGCTTTATGTGTAATTCCAGAGATGAGTTAGAATTAACATTTTTGAAACTTAACATTTTTTAAGTAAAGAAAACATTTGTTTAAATACACCTAATCCTGGGACCTAGCAGTATAATAATATATATGATATATATAATATATATACTATAATACAATGTACACAGTCGTTCGATAAAGACATAATTACGAAAGAACTGTATTAGTACAGTAACGATACAATATGTGCATCTAATTAGTTTAAACCGCGTACGTGTAGTTTAATATAGAGTCAGGGAGAGTTTTAAATGTACCCATTTATAGCATTGTATAGTAGATCCAGTCACTGCAAATGTCCTAAAATATAAAGCAATTTAGAACATAACCATAATTATCAAAATAAGTAAGCTTAAATGTGAACCTTAATATATGTACCTAAATATAATGAATGTAATCTTGATAGATAATCGAAAGGAATGAAAATGTGTGTCATTTCAATTGATTTTATTATATTGTCAGGAGATCAAATATAGAAAAAGGGCTTGGATCCATGACACACGGTGAGGAAAGAAAGTTGTTAAAATGAAGACTTTATATTATTAGAAAATATTAGAAGGTCATATGAGGACTGCAACATATATTGGAATTTTAAAAGGCACAAGCACAAGGTATTTAGATTTCAGACAAATGGAAAAAATATAACAAATCTGTGACATTACATACAATAGAACAAACCCAGAAGTTATCGTCTCGGAACGGTCAGTCTACAAAAGAGCCGACTGGGATGTTTAGACCGGCTTTACATCATGTTTACATATAACGGTTGATTTTGATTTAAGTTTCTTTAAGGACATATGTTTTCTTGTTCTTAATATTAAATATGGTTTTCAAGTGGATACTTTTGTTCTCTGCCTTTTTAAATTTTGGTATATGTTGTAATGCCCACATGCCTTTGTCATACCTCTTTAAAAATAATTTCTAGGCGTATGCAATGAACAGTTTTAAACAAAGTCAAGGGTGCTTTGCAAATGCTGAGCATGATAGCGGAAACAAAAAACAATACACGAAAAGTTGTCCAGGTGAGCCTTCAGCCGAATTATGATCATTATAGCGACGTCCAGCTATTTTGATGGAGGAAGACGCCAAACAAATGTCTGCTTAGAACCACCGACGCACCACAGGTCAGCTGGAAGACCTCATTTGATATTGACTTTACCTCTACTTGTGCAACATGAGGTGCATGTGAACACAAAGGGCTCGTCGCTTACAAAGCCCCATTATTTACAACAGCTTAACTAGAACGCAGTGGTTTGTAATAAAATAGAACCAGAAATGCCGATAGACTATTAAAGCAAAAAATGTCCAAATTTATTTAAAAATTTCCTTAACAAAACTGTGTCCGCAAATGTCGTTACAGATTTCAAAGAAATGCTATGCTTTGAGTTAAGCCACAATTGCAATAATCGAACCTATTTTGAGACTGCTATCTTTTTAGAGACATTTGTTTTACTACGTTGTTATTAATTTAGTATTCTTGCATATTAATTTCTTGACAACATAATGTTTTAGCGAAGATTTACACCTGGGTCACCGACTTGTAACCCCTCGGCCCCTCGCCGCGTGGGTTTGTGTCTCGTTTCGTGGGGGGAGTTTTTCCAGCTATTTCCAAGACACGAACAGAGAAAACTTTAAGACGAAACAAGGACATAGCTGTCCCCAAATGTAAGTGTTAATGTTCAATTGAAGTGGATTCCACTATTGATAATGAACAAGTATATATATAATATAAAAAGTGTTATCAAAAAAGCGTTTATTTCTTAGAAGACAAACATGACGTTGTACTTGTCAACTGTATTGTTATAATGGTTAATTTTGATATTACCAAGGTGTGTTTTACTAAGCACATGCAGCCTTGTGTCTGTTTACAAAATAATACCTGAAAAACAACGGGTTTGTGCTTTACCAAAACAATTTAAAAAATACTGTATAGTGTATCTTTCTATTGTCTAGAGCTCAGTGACCTTTCAACAGACACAATATGCAGAAAAAACTACTCTTGGGTAAATTCAGAGCTTTGCATTAATCACTAGCAAAACTGTAATATTTTGTTTTAATAGCAATAAACAAACGTATTTGATGAGTAAATTTGATGACATTACACCTGGTGTTATTTGCATATTTAATCTATTAATATGTGTACCTGTCACGTTTTCTGTATCATGAATGACAGAAAAAGGCCAATGATTTGACATTATTTTAGGATTCATAACCAACGACGAATGCGTACATCGGTTCCAAAAACGAGAAAATAACCAATCAATTCAAAACAATATAATCAGAATAAAACTAATCCATCCATGTGCAATGATGCATACAAATTATTCAGCCATTCAAAAATATTAGCGTTATAGTAATATTATGACGCTCTTCAGTAAACATATAATCAATGCCTTTTTTATGAAAGGGATGGGTAAATGATGAATGTATAATGTGTTTCAAACAATAAACAGGTAGATTCAACAAATTATAATTCATATCCAGTCAATAATATAATATTAAAATATATAATATTATATTTTCAAATGAGTAATTATACTTGTGTTTATATAAACTATGCACACCAGTTCCAACAGGTGTCTGTGAAATGTAATACAAATGAAAAATTGTGTTGAGGTCAAGTCTATTAATTAAACAGCATTATAACAATAGCAATGTTTACATTAAAGCATTAGCTTACCCGTCATTTAAAAGGACTAAAAGAATCTTACGCAAACATTAATGAAAAAGCAACATTCTTTAAATGGAGATAAAAGTTGTCTTTTAAAGTCTATCTGAATTTCACATTATGTCACGAAATAATTTTGTTTTACATATTGCTCATAATAAGGACCTGGCATCAAGTTCGCAATTATTTCGGATTCAGTATCACATTATATCACATACCTTATGAAATAATAGTTATCTGATATGTCAATTGCTTGTCACGTGGAAGATCTATCAAGTGACAATGACCTGAGTACAAAGGTCTTCACGCGCACTTTCTAAATAATGGTGTCATTTTATACATTCAGAACTACGCTATGGTAGTTTCTTCAGCGGCCGTTTGGGTTTTTTCACCTGGTCAAATTGATCTTAACCATATTATGATTTTTTCATAACAATAAAAGTTTTCCACTTGACAAATAGGACGTTACTCGAAAATAGTAATGTTGTCATAATGCGTAAGTATGGACATTGAAGTTTGGGAAATAAAACTTAAAAGACATGTGTCTAGTTCGGGGGCATCACAGACGTTACGCTCTACGGACAATATTTGATATTTTGCATTTTAGTTGCATCTGTTGTGAAAGCATGAATACTATTTTGCCTTGACTTAACCCGATCGGCTATTCCTGGATCAAGAAATCTTCGAAAATTAGTATTCACCTGAATTACATTGCATATGTGAAATGACGTCATATAATTCTTGTTTGACAATTGTTATTAAATGTAATTCGTGTTCTAATGCACACGTGCAGACAATGTCTGGGTCTTAGCAATGAAGAGTCCTAATAAACATTCCCTACTTTAAACAGTCACAGTGATACTGCTTTAGTTATCAATTACCAGAGACACTCCGTAAAGAATCAAAACGAGGCAATTTTGCTTTGGGCTGGTTTACGACAACTGTCACTCCTGTGCATGTAATCTGTCAATGATGAAGCGTTTACATCGTTAAGTATGGTAACCATAACGCTTAGTTCAATCGTAAAATATCGTCTCCATTGGAAATCGAACACAATCAAATTTATAAACGGACACCAGATGTGTAAAAGTCCGGCAGCTAGGTTACCATGGTAATTATTTGTTTCCATTTAATCCGAATTAGTTTATTTTAGTAGATTCTGGTTTAAGACACCATAACGAACATTTTGTGACCATGAAACAATAATCTAATTGAGCGCGGTAACAATATCTCGATGCTTACTACAAGTGTAAGTAAATCAATGTATAAATTACAGCTATCCGATTTTTGACTGATCATGCAAAATAACTTACAGGAGTTGAGCGTGATGTATGTGAAAATATGTCAAAACAACCATTTGTTGAACTATAATATTTTTACATTGATCTTGTGATAAAAAATTAAACGGACACTTATGATCTGTAGTTCTTCTAAGAAATATGCATTGTTGTTTCGTACTAGTTTATGGCATAATCATAATTTGTACAATAAATCTAGACGAGTGTAAACTTCATTCCTGCAAATGGGCCTGTAAACACATGTCCCTGTGCTAAGATGTTAAACGTTACTCCTCCCGTCGTCATCGTCAGTTTATCTAGTTCTCTTCCGGTAACTAAATCAATATCAAGTATTCTTTCAAATGTCAAACTGAAGGTGTGTCCTGCCTGTAGAACAACGCCACGACGTCCGTCACGCTGTACAACCTCCACCTCCTCCATCTCATCAGTGGACTTAACATAGCGATGTTCACATTCGAACAAAAGTATTTGGTCCTCATAAATGCCTATTCTGGCGGTCGGGAAGCCCTGGTTGCACAAAATGATATGGGACAAATTTATATCAAGATTGACACTAACATTGAATCTAGGGGAATAAAAACTATGGAGGCAATAAATGATTTTGATCGGAAGTGTCAGTACATGTACTTCTTTCACCACAGACTGAACCCGGCGAACATCGGTGCAGTCCAACGTGCCAATCTCCTTCACCTCGTGCATGATACGAGATAATTGTGTATTAAATACGAATTTAATTCCCCTGATGTCCAGTTTTTCTGATTCTTGAATGTTTGATTCCAGTGCATGGGTTGCTAGTTCAATGGATAGCCTATTAATGAACAGTAGTCGCGGATTGCCTTCCTTTTTAAAGAATTCCAGAGATTCTGTGTTAGTTTTCAATTTTGCTTCGACTTCATCATTTATGTTTGTGATTGAATCTAATGTAGAAAGACTTGTTTTTTGGATTTTCTGAGCTTCGGCAATTTTCGCATTAACAAGTCGATCGATATATTCCTTCATTTCGGCCCCAGTTGCCTGAATTTCACAAACGGCTTGGTCATACTGCTGACGGATAGTAGAGCCTGCCATGCTAGCTCTTTCTTTAGAAAGATAGATTCGTGCAGTGAAATCTTTCAGCTTTATACGCAGTAGGTTGAAGTCTTGAGTGTCATTCGAACATTTTTCATTAATACACACGACCTTGATGCACGCCCTATGGTCTCCCACAAAGCATGTATTACAACCTAATTGCTTATGCGACTCGCAGTAGTATTCCAGTGGCTTGCCTCCGTGTTGAGCGCATGTCGCTGGTGCACGCTGCATCTGCTTGTGTGTTCTCATTTTCTCTAGCGTCATCAATACGTGGTCTCTCATAATCTTTGGTTTACAATGTCCTTTATAGCAGTCGCTACACAGCATTTCGTCACAAGTCTCACACCAACCCACTGCAGATGTCCGGTCGTTGTCCATAAGGCAGGGTTCACAGAGTGTTGACGCTTCGTCATGTTCTTGCTGACAGTTTGCGATTTTTCCACTGACCTGATCAAAACATGTGTCCTTAGAAAGCGCCATTATCCTGCAAGGAACAGTATTACTAAAATAAAATAGCCAATAAATATATTAATGTTCTTATATACGAAACTTATTATCGCTGTTAATGGTTAACTCACAACCACAAAAGGTTGTGTAAAGATAAATGAATTAAATTATATACGCATCCTGCTGAATGGTTTTGTTTAAACTTGTGACTTTTTTTGACGGATTTAGTTTTATTTTTTAAGGTGAAGCACAAATGTAGTGTAAATATCAGTCAGTTTTAAATAAAGCTAAATGTAATTTTATACCTACAGATAAACTAAATTTATTATTAGTTCATAGCTGAGAAGGGCCAACCAGCGAGTGAGAGAAATAAGTTTCTTTTTTTCATTTCTCAATCCGCCAGATAATCAAGAAAGGCTACAAACCTTTTACTTCTATGGAAGGGGATATCCGCAAGTATTCGGTATTTAGTTTGCAAATTGGATTCGCTCGTTAACGCTTCCTTAAGGATGCGGACAATGAACGGAAAGGAGCTCTGGTGTGACACAATAATAGCGTACTAACTGGATAACAAATTAACGCGGCAAATTGCGATGGCGTTTGTGTTTAAATATGCTTATATTCGTTATTTGTTTACTAAACATGTTCGTTTGTTTTTACACGTACACAATTCTTATTTTTCGCATACAATTTCCAGGTTACAAATTTCAAGTCACAAATTACCAATACACAAATGAAGATTTGAAAAAATTTAGACGTTAAGTGGCGTTGCGTATAGACGTCACTAAGATTACATTAGAAAAGATTATAAATGACCTTTTTCAAAGGAAATAAAATAAAAAAGCCAACATAATTTGGCACCAAATTGAATGCGTTAACTTAAATTTATTATTTTCAGCATCATCATTATCGAATTACATTCGGTTTTTGTGTGTGTTTGTGGTTGAACAAAGAGTTGGCTCATGGATTTTTTATTGTTGATGACATTGAAATTATGAACATTGATTATAGCGCCATAAAATTGCGAAGATAGTTATATTATTGAAAGAGTGACTTGAGAATTTTGGAGATATGCTGGGATTGGAAGTCGTGTGTTGGAGTGTGTTTTTGGAAGACAAAGGCTGGAATAATTGGCATCGTCTACCTTTGGATTGCGTGGTGTTTCATGAGGTGCTGCTGCGGAGAGAATGTCAGAGCAACGTTTTTGCTGGTCGTCTGTGATTAAAGAATAATTAAAGATTGTACATTTTTGTGCATAATTATAGCCATTATTTTAGTCGGCGAAATGATGGCTGAACGCATCATCTGAACAAGGTGATTTTTTATCGATCGACAGTTGTGTTTGTTGTTGCAGACTACAAAAATATATGTTGGGAAAATCGTATTTTGATTGATTTTATTACTAAACGGTTTTAATCATGTGCCTGTAACAGTTTGTTTCAGATCTGTTAGTTTATGAACCTTTTGATTAAAATAAACATTTTCTTTCTCATTGTTAAATAGAACTTCGGACGACTGTCCGGTTTGCTCAGTCGGTTAAGATGCCGCTACTTTAAATTTCATTCTCTGTCACTTTACCGTTTTTAATGGTCTCGATTGCTCTGTTTAACCAATAATTATAGTTTGGACATTTGTTGTGTGATCTTAAGCATAATTACGCAATAAATGAAATTTGTTCACGTAAACATTCCTGATCGTGTCGTCAAAAAAGTATTCCGGTTTAGAGCAGATGCGCGAATATCGATTGATAAAGCTCATCTTTATCACATGGGTTATATCAACCGATACTTACAGAGATGGTGGGATACCAAGCCTCCAGCACGGCCAGAATCTCTGGTCCTCGGTAAATTACGTCACCTACTGAAGAAATTCTTGATTCGACGGTATTTAGCATACGCAGTGCAACACTTTACAAATTAATATTTTAAGTAACAAATCCGTGTATTGAACATCTAATTATACGTCTATAATAGCTTTAGACGGTTTCAAAGATTATATAACGCGTTATGCTTTAAAGTGTTTCATAGCTTGCCTAACGTATGCTTTAATGGTTTCATAGTTAACTTAACACATTATTCTATAGATGATTTCATAGTTAACGTAACACATTATGCTTTAATGGTTTCATAGTTAACTTAACACATTATGCTATAGATGATTTCATAGTTAACTTAACACATTATGCTTTAGATGGTTTCATAGTTTACTTAACACATTATGCTATAGATGATTTCATAGTTAACTTAACACATTATGCTTTAGATGGTTTCATAGTTAACGTAACACATTATGCTTTAGATGGTTTCATAGTTTACTTAACACATTATGCTTCAGATGGTTTCATAGTTAACGTAACACATTATGCTTTAGATGGTTTCATAGTTAACTTAACACATTATGCTATAGATGATTTCATAGTTAACGTAACACATTATGCTTTAGATGGTTTCATAGTTAACGTAACACATTATGCTATAGATGATTTCATAGTTAACGTAACACATTATGCTTTAGATGATTTCATAGTCAACGTAACACATTATGCTATAGATGGTTTCATAGTTAACTTAACACATTATGCTTTAGATGATTTCATAGTTAACTTAACACATTATGCTTTAGATGATTTCATAGTTAACTTAACACATTATGCTTTAGATGATTTCATAGTTAACGTAACACATTATGCTTTAGATGATTTCATAGTTAACGTAACACATTATGCTTTAGATGGTTTCATAGTTAACTTAACACATTATGCTTTAGATGGTTTCATAGTTAACTTAACGCATTATGCTTTAGAAGGTTTCATAGTTTACTTAACGCATTATGCTTTAGATGGTTTCATAGTTAACTTAACGCATTATGCTTTAGATGGTTTCATAGTTAACTTAACACATTATGCTTTAGATGGTTTCATAGTTTACTTAACACATTATGCTTTAGATGGTTTCATAGTTAACTTAACGCATTATGCTTTAGATGGTTTCATAGTTTACTTAACGCATTATGCTTTAGATGATTTCATAGTCAACGTAACACATTATGCTATAGATGGTTTCATAGTTAACGTAACACATTATGCTTTAGATGATTTCATAGTTAACTTAACGCATTATGCTTTAGATGGTTTCATAGTTAACTTAACACATTATGCTTTAGATCATTTCATAGTTTACTTAACGCATTATGCTTTAGATGATTTCATAGTCAACGTAACACATTATGCTTTAGATGATTTCATAGTTAACTTAACGCATTATGCTTTAGATGGTTTCATAGTTAACTTAACACATTATGCTTTAGATGATTTCATAGTTTACTTAACACATTATGCTTTAGATGGTTTCATAGTTTACTTAACACATTATGCTTTAGATGGTTTCATAGTTAACTTAACGCATTATGCTTTAGATGGTTTCATAGTTTACTTAACACATTATGCTTTAGATGGTTTCATAGTTTACTTAACACATTATGCTTTAGATGGTTTCATAGTTAACGTAACACATTATGCTATAGATGATTTCATAGTTAACGTAACACATTATGCTTTAGATGGTTTCATAGTTTACTTAACACATTATGCTTTAGATGGTTTCATAGTTAACTTAACACATTATGCTATAGATGATTTCATAGTTAACGTAACACATTATGCTTTAGATGGTTTCATAGTTAACGTAACACATTATGCTTTAGATGGTTTCATAGTTTACTTAACACATTATGCTTTAGATGGTTTCATAGTTTACTTAACACATTATGCTTTAGATGGTTTCATAGTTTACTTAACACATTATGCTTTAGATGATTTCATAGTTTACTTAACACATTATGCTTTAGATGGTTTCATAGTTAACTTAACACATTATGCTTTAGATGGTTTCATAGTTAACGTAACACATTATGCTATAGATGATTTCATAGTTAACGTAACACATTATGCTTTAGATGGTTTCATAGTTTACTTAACACATTATGCTTTAGATGGTTTCATAGTTAACTTAACACATTATGCTATAGATGATTTCATAGTTAACGTAACACATTATGCTTTAGATGGTTTCATAGTTAACGTAACACATTATGCTTTAGATGATTTCATAGTTAACGTAACACATTATGCTATAGATGTTTTCATAGTTAAGGTAACACATTATGCTTTAGATGGTTTCATAGTTAACTTAACACATTATGCTATAGATGATTTCATAGTTAACGTAACACATTATGCTTTAGATGGTTTCATAGTTAACTTAACACATTATGCTTTAGATGATTTCATAGTTAACGTAACACATTATGCTTTAGATGGTTTCATAGTTAACTTAACACATTATGCTTTAGATGATTTCATAGTTTACTTAAAGCATTATGCTATAGATGATTTCATATTTTACTAAACGTATTATGCTTTAGATGGTTTCATAGTTAACTTAACGCATTATACTTTAGATGGTTTCATAGTTTACTTAAAGCATTATGCTTTAGATGGTTTCATAGTTTACTTAAAGCATTATGCTTTAGATGGTTTCATAGTTTACTTAAAGCATTATACTTTAGATGGTTTCATAGTTTACTTAACACATTATGCTTTAGATGATTTCATAGTTTACTTAAAGCATTATGCTATAGATGATTTCATATTTTACTTAACACATTATGCTTTAAATGGTTTCATAGTTTACTTAACGCATTATGCTTTAGATGGTTTCATAGTTTACTTAAAGCATTATGCTTTAGATGGTTTCATAGCTTACTTAAAGCATTATACTTTAGATGGTTTCATAGTTAACTTAACACATTATGCTTTAGAGGGTTTCATATTTTACTTAACGCATTATGCTTTAGATGGTTTCATAGTTTACTTAAAGCATTATACTTTAGATGGTTTCATAGTTTACTTAAAGCATTATGCTTTAGATGGTTTCATAGTTTACTTAAAGCATTATGCTTTAGATGGTTTCATAGTTTACTTAAAGCATTATACTTTAGATGGTTTCATAGTTTACTTAACACATTATGCTTTAGATGATTTCATAGTTTACTTAAAGCATTATGCTATAGATGATTTCATATTTTACTTAACACATTATGCTTTAAATGGTTTCATAGTTTACTTAACGCATTATGCTTTAGATGGTTTCATAGTTTACTTAAAGCATTATGCTTTAGATGGTTTCATAGCTTACTTAAAGCATTATACTTTAGATGGTTTCATAGTTAACTTAACACATTATGCTTTAGAGGGTTTCATATTTTACTTAACGCATTATGCTTTAGATGGTTTCATAGTTTACTTTACGCATTATGCTTTAGATGGTTTCATAGCTTACTTAACGCATTATGCTTTAGATGGTTTCATAGTTTACTTAACGCATTATGCTTTAGATGGTTTCATAGCTTACTTAAAGTATTATACTTTAGATGGTTTCATAGTTTACTTAAAGCATTATGCTTTAGAGGGTTTCATATTTTACTTAACGCATTATGCTTTAGATGGTTTCATAGTTTACTTTACGCATTATGCTTTAGATGGTTTCATAGTTTACTTAAAGCATTATGCTTTAGATGGTTTCATAGTTTACTTAACGCATTATGCTTTAGATGATTTCATAGTTTACTTAACGCACTTTGCCTTAGATGGTTTAATAGTTTACTTAAAGCATTATGCTTTAGATGGTTTCATAGTTTACTTAACGCATTATACTGTAGATGGTTTCTTAGTTTACTTAACGCACTTTGCCTTAGATGGTTTAATAGTTTACTTAAAGCATTATGCTTTAGATGGTTTCATAGTTTACTTAACGCATTATACTGTAGATGGTTTCATAGTTTACTTAACGCACTTTGCCTTAGATGGTTTAATAGTTTACTTAAAGCATTATGCTTTAGATGGTTTCATAGTTTACTTAACGCACTATGCTTTAGATGGTTTCATAGTTTTCTTACAGCATTATGTTTTAGATGGTTGCTGCTGATTAACACTTTTCCTCATTTATTTGTATATAACCCTCTAAATATAAATTAGCGTTTTATTTTATTATTTAATAGAAAATACATAATTTTAAGTTCAATGTTAAATAGAACAGTTGATTTTTATTGTTACACATGTCCTTAATGAGCCACAGTTTTATGTTCACGAATAATCTCCTAATCATACGGCTTCTGGATTCGCTCGTTAACACAACGGTTCCTTAAGGATGCGGACAATGAACGGAAAGGAGCTCTGGTGTGACTCAATAATAGCTTAGTAACTGGATAACAACTTAAGGTGGCAAATTGAGATGGCGTTTATGTTTAAACTGATTTATATTACTTTAATATCGGGTTCAACGTAATAACGTATAAGGAAATATAATTGAGAGTGAATAGGACCAGACCATCTGAGCGAAGATATATATACCGTTATAAGTTAAACAGTCACAGATTTCCGGATAAGACGCCTATATCCCGCCATAGCTCTGTGACTGTAGGCTGCGGTTATTTAATCCCGAAAACGATAGCCACTGATAAAACTTCATCTGGGAAGCCAATAGGCCTATAATCATGATGACTTAGCACCGTGCACGGACATTTTTGCGGTTAATAAATCCGGGAAACAATAGTTACATTCCTGTGGTTACATAATCCCCCGTGACGTGATCGTTTTTCACTGCAGATCCATTGTGTGTATTAACTACTTAACTAAAACTTTAAATGTGGTATCCAATAGGTTGCCTATAGATATGAAATACATGTATCAATAGCTTACTCATACTTGGGGGAACGTGGGCATAATTCCTGCATGGATTCATATTAAGTCTAAGTAAAGACCATTTTGACAACTACATTAATTGTACGGCACCACAAATTGCGAAATGAATCGCTGTTAGTCTTCATTATTTTCCAACTATCGTTTCTGCGAAGAATAAATGTCAACGCAGATATTCGGATGAAGATAAAAACGTCATCGCAAAAATAAGTGGTTACATTGTTTTTGTGTTCAGTGCGCTACCACTGAACACATAGTTATAGCTACAAAATTCATGCCGCGCGCGTTCTCATGACAGACCGAACATAGTTCAGCTCAGAATCCCTCCGCAAAAAATATAGTCCTACATGAAACGATCAACATTTGAAAGATGCATTAAATATTTCGACTAACACAGGATCACAAGACGTCAGTAAACGTGCCTAAGCCCATTTTCTGAAGGTTCTCTGTATCATAAGTTAAAGGTGTATCTCTCTTCAATCAATAAATGAAACCATTGATTAAATGAATGAAACTACTTGCGGATGTATACATGGTCGCTACCTTAGCGACAGGATCTGTTTTAAGTAACAAGGCTTTATCGCTTCATGGCATATAGCTCCTGTCCTTAATATAAATAAATTTTCTGAGAAACAAAGGGAACATTTATTAAATTTTTGTACGGTTGCTTGACTAGAATTAATAAAGGCCACGAATATATTGACATCAGAAAGTGAAATTAAAACATTTATTAGCAATTCTCTGTAACCACAAGAAAGTCGAATATAGGGTGTGACACGCACAGTCATAGATTTTCCTCAGATATTAATATGTGGTTCAGATCAACTTGGAAATCATAGGTTGAGGTTCAGATTTTCATTTTATGACCCGTTGTCTTTGTAACGCAAAACAAAAATATTCTGCTTAAAATAGCTATTTTCTGGAACTAAAAGGTATATGAATTGGGGATTTGTGTTTTAATAGGCTAATGTTCTAAACCTCCTTTTCAGATTTTATTTTGCAAAACAAATACAATTGTCAATTTTATCAGACTTCTCAGCATGCTTATCAGTTCGTTGATGAGATTGTTTTGATTTTTAAATGCAATTTTAGGCACATATTTTCAGAGCTAGAAAATGCAAGAGTTCACCTTACTCAAAATGGTGTTATTATTGTTTTTGACAATAAACAACGCAAAAAAAATTTTTTGATAGCAATAAAAAATAGAAATAATTTTAAAGTAATTTAACTGCCTTTAACCTTTATTTTCAAATCGTTATATGGCAGAAAAAAGATTATGTTGAAAATGAAACAAAGCTGAATACAAATACATTATATACATTTTCCTTAAGAAAATGCTTCTATTGAAATATAACATTTCTCTACTATTTTAAGGTACGAATGGGTGTGTTTTGTTTTAAGTCATTTAATATAAACAATTTTAGCTTACTAAACATTTAGTGTATTATAATATGTTAAATTTGAAACGAAAAATAGAAAACAATGAGGAAAGATATAATTACCCTTGTAAATAGCTTACCACAGTACATCACACACTTTCTAAAAAGTTAAAAATGTTATTACCCTATTTGATTTACTATTTGATTTATTCATGACATTGCAATCAACTAAATAGATTTAAATGAAACAATTATTTACTTCATCAATGAAGCAAAACAATTAATTGTTATCATGGAGAGAAGTAAAACAACATTTAAATATTTATATGCTGTAGTATTTGCAGGGATGGATCCAGGGGATGGGGGATGCACCCCCCTCCCCCACCAACCAGGTAAAGGAGAAGCGTTGTGTAAACAAATACATGTAAACTTAAAAGATACTAAGCTTTTAAAGTAAATTTTGTCTGTTGACTGCTTAGGTCGAAGTTAGGGTCACTGCGATAAAGTTTAATGGATCTTGATCATACCTCCCCCACCCCGGACCACCACCAGATTTTCTGGATCCGCCCCTGGACTGTCATAACAAATCTGTTTATGCCAGTATGCGTGGAGAAAATGTCTACTTCCGTAGGTCGGCGTTGTTATCCGTTTTTTTCAAACAAAAATCGCGACCATTGACTGTTCAAGACCGTTGACTGATATATCTTGTTTCGATCATTACAGTTAATAATAAATATAAATTCATGTGTTGATAATAAATAAAAAATACAGATTGACTTTCAGCAGTGTCAGCAAGGTTTACATGTTCTAGATTTGCACCTATTAAAATATTTATTTCTTTATTTTCATTTTTTTTTTTTTTTGTTAAAATGAAGCTGTTATTTATAATAATGATGAATTATATGAAGAGGATGTGGGGTAAGAGGAGGAAGAAGGGGAGAGGGCGGAAGAGGATGACGGATAAAAAATCATAATAATACCTTGATACTTGTTGTGAGTCTCGTGAAAAAGAAAGTAGGGGCAAAAGATAGGATGGAAGGGAGGTAAGTCCGATATCGTTATTTTCACACAGCGTGAAAAAATATCATAGTCGGAGTGACTTACCCTTCCATCTCACATGACTGGGTTGAGGAAAGATAGGTCAGCCCAATTCTGAAGTGAGTATAATAACCCATAGTCATGCATATTTTACTCAAATAATGCGAATCACATTGACGTATCTAAATATAACCATAGGTCAACTGGCTCTTTGAAATTCTGCCTGTGGTTTAACAAATTACATACAGTATAAGTCCACTTGGACCACTTAAACAGGCGTATTCACGGATCCAGGCTGTGAAGCATCTCTCCTCCCCCTCCCCTCCCCCACCCCAACTTCCAACCAACCAGGTTACAGAGTACAGGCGTATTCATGGATCCAGGCTGGGAAGCATCTCTCTCCTCCCCCTCCCCTCCCCCACTCCCACTTCCAACCAACCAGGTTACAGAGTACAGGCGTATTCATGGATCCAGGCTGTGAAGCATCTCTCCTCCCCCTTCCCTCCCCCACTCCCACTCCCAACCAACCAGGTTACAGAGTACAGGCGTATTCATGGATCCAGGCTGGGAAGCATCTCTCCTCCCCCTCCCCTCCCCCACCCCCACTCCCAACCAACCAGGTTACAGAGTACAGGCGCATTCATGGATCCAGGCTGGCAAGCATCTCTCCCCCCCCCTCCCCTCCCCCACCCCCACTCCCAACCAACCAGGTTACAGAGTACAGGCGTATTCGTGGATCCAGGCTGGTAAGCATCTCTGCCAAGAATATGCAATAAGAATGATAAAATTCATTACAAATAAATCAAATATATATTGTTAGGGTGTTGTATTAAAGATAGGACTCCAGCTTAATTTAAACGGAATATAAAATAACGACCAACGATATATAAGTGTAACTAAATAATTGTTTAATTCGTCAATTAACAATTGATCAGAATAGTTTAAGTATACAAATTCAATTATTGTCAGAATGCTTCATTACTAAAAGAACAAATACATAAACGCTGCTAAAACTCTACGCTAAAGTTTAAAATCACGTGGCGACCATTTATAAACGCACAACAACTAATATCTTATATAAATCCACTTTACGTTAATATGTGTTTACGGCACCTTATTTGTTTAAATCTTCAATACTAACGGCAAACATAACACTCACTCTGATAACAGCCAACAAAATAATTTAAAATTATATTTAGTTAACTATTCCTCACTTTTAAAATATTTTTGAGCTGAGTTTTTGTGTCATATGCTTTGGATTCAATTAGAATAAATAATTAACCAAAATAAAATAAGATTACATTTAAAAACAAACGTCTTGAAAGTGCTTATATCCTCGACTGAGGAATTTATTTATACTAATCACAGTGCTCCAGAAAATCTTGTACGTGCACCTGAAAATTCTGTGCATAATAGAATGTACAAGAAAAAACATGCAAAATGGAACGTACAAGAAATTCGTGTGCACCAAACATAATGGGAACTATTCTTAAATAACGAAACATTTTCTACCATATGATAATAATTTTCGGGCTCCTAAAACTTCCCATAATCCATAACAGGGAGATTTAAATATACCGCAAAGTAAACTTACTGCCTAGAGGAAAATAGCTCCTCTGTCAAGGTTGCTCGTCTGCTCAGAAACAATGAATTTTCTACATAAAATGTTTTTACAATATAACAAATGATTTCTAAAGTGACTACAAAACTTACTACATGGATCCCGAGGATTTAGGATCACCTACCTAGGAATAATGGTGATGTAAACAAAAGAATTCACAGAAACTAATGACATTCGAAGTAAGATGGTATGCAGTTTATCAATAGGAAGTTTAACAGTTTTTTATATATTTATGCTTATTCTAATAATCAGCTGTTAAGCTTGATGCGTAATTCCAAAGGTGAGTAAAAATGAACATTCATGAAACATAACATGTTTGAAAAGATACAACATTTGTTAAAATACACCTAATCCTGGGACCTTACAATATAATAATATAATATATCTATAATACAATGTGCACAGTCGTTCGCTAAAGACATAATAACGAAATAACTCAGTACTCATGTAACGATACAACAAGTGCTTGTATATACTTGCAGTTTGATATAGAGTCAGGGAAAGGGTAAAATTATATATTATAAAATAACATCCATTGTGCAAATGTCCTACAATATATAGCAATTTAAAATATAACCATAATTATTAGAATAAGTAAGCCTATATGTTTACCTAAATATTATGAATGTTATCTCGATAAATAATCGAGGGGAATGAAAAAGTGTGTCAGGACGATATGATATGGTCATGAGTTCAAATATAGAGAAAGGAATCAGGTCCATGACACATGGTAAGAGAGGAAATTTGTTAAAAATGAAGACTTTCTATCAATAAAAATATGAAGGTCCTATGAGGACTGCAACATATAATGAAATTTGAAAAGGCACAAGACAAAGGTATTCACCTGCCAGTTATAAGTTACAATAAATATGTGACATTACATACAATACAGCAAACCCAGAAGATACCGCCTTGGAAAGGTCATTCTGCAAAAGAGCCGACTGGGATGTTTAGACCGGCTTTACAGTTACAAGTTTTTTTAAGGACATATGTTTATTTATCACTTTATTCTTGATTTATTACAATAACCGGGTTTTGTACCAAAGTTAAGCGAGTGTAAACTTGAGTCCTTCAATCAAACCAGTATCCACTGTGTTTTCACCTTGCAGACTTGTGAACGTAAACGTCACACCTCCCACGGTCATGGTTGTGTTTGGCTGTCCGCTACAACAGATATGTGCTTCCGCAGTAAATGTGTATGTATGTCCAGCTTGTAGGATGACCCCTTGACCTCTGCCATGCTGTACAACTTCCAATTCTGCCCCCGGACGGAGCTCACCATAGTGTATACATTCGACCAAACGTCTGTTTCCCTCAAAAATACCAAGTTTTACGACCATATAGTTAGATTTGCACACAATGAAATGGGACAGATTGATGTCCTTATTGACACAAACTTCGAATTTATCATTTCGTGGCTCTGGAAAGGCTAGACATGCCTCTGGACAAATTGGACAAGATTTCTTAAATTTTAGTTCATGAACTTCCTTTTCAATTTCTGTTGCAGACTCCACACGACAAACATTGGTGCGTTCAAACGTGCCAATCTCTTTCTCCTGCTTCATAATACGAGCTAAATGTGTATTTAATGCGAATTTGATTCCTCTAATATCCAGTAGTTCGGCTTCTTGAATCTTTGACTCCAGTTCATGTAAAGTTAGTTCAATTGATTTCATGTTGATAAACAGCAGTCGCTGATTTCCTTCTCCTGTTAAGAATTCCAGATTTTCAGTGGCAGTCTTTAATTTTTCTTCGACTTCTTCACTTATTTGTTCGATAACTTGAATTATAGTTATAGTAGCTTCGTTAAATTTCTGAGTTTCTGCAATTTTCGCATCAACATGCCTCTCGATAAAGTTATTCAGTTCGGTCTTAGCTCTCATTATGTCAAAGATAGCTTCGTCTGATTGTTTACTGGCAGTATCTCTTGCCTTGCTGGCTCTCAATTTAGAAAGTTTGACTCGTGTACCGAAACAAGATAGCTTCTCTTGAAGCTGTTTGATTTTTTCATTTTCACTTGAAGTGACATCATTTAAACGCACGATCTTTCTGCATTCCCTATGTTCTTTTACATAGCATGCATGGCAACCCAAGCATTTATGTGACTCGCAGTAATACTCCAGTGGCTTCCCTCCATGTTGAACGCATGTTGTTGGCACACGTTGGATTCGCTTGTATGCTCTCATCTTCTCTAGCGACATCAGAACGTGGTCTTTCGTAATCTTCAGATTACAATGTCCTTTAAAGCAGTCGCTACACAGCATTTCGTCACAAGTCTCACACCAACCCGCTGCATTCTTGTGATCATTGCCTACAAGACATGGTTCACAGAAATCCGACGATTTGGGATCTTCAGGCTGGCGGGTGTCAAGTTGTCCACCGTTATACTTGCTAGAAAGGGCCATAGTACTACAAAGGAAGGTAAAGATGACCCGAGTTAGACGTCAACAAAATATGCCAATTATAAGGTATTTTCTTATTTAATGAGGAATGTTAATTCACTGTTTAAGAATTACGAAAAGTTTGTCAGAAGTAAATTTCAAAAGCATTCAGCTAGGTTATTAGTTCAAACCCGAGGCATCTGTTTTGCTGATGGAAGTTATTTATTTATAATTTCCTGAAAGACGTAAATGTCATGTCAATTTTTAAGTAACGTTTTAACGTATGTTATTCTACATATTCTTATCTTTTTTATTAGTTTTAGTTATTAGTATCGTCATTGTAGCTGCAGATTAGCGCGGCTAAATAATGTACTCGTTCTTGGACAAGTCTCATTGATGGCGCCGTATTGTTTTATAAACTAGTGAAGTGGGGCGCTTTCGTATATTTTTTATTTATTTATTTATTTTCTTTTTTTATTTTTGTGATTATTCAACTTTGGTAAATATCATTAGATTGTAGTTTAAATGTAGCTACATGTGGAAGTAAACTACCGGTAGTGCAGCAGGCTTTAGGGATTCAAGTCCCTAACCGGGGTCAATATGTGTAGGTCACATAGTGGTTCCCGTCCTGTATCTGAGCCAGTAGGTCAACCCTACGTCATCTAGGTTAAACCAGATCACGTGGGTCTACTCCTAGATCAGAAACACTATACATCATCAACGAGTCTTAACAATGTCTTAAGTTAGGTCCTTATCGAAATCAAACCAGATCATGTTGGTCCACCACTACCAGTTTTGTAACATCACTAACGACACGCTGAAGCGCGGAGTCTACTGTGATCACGTTTGCAGATTCCCATTGCAGAGTCATGTGACCAGGATGTGTACCGATAGGATCTAAGCGGTAATCAGAAATACGGTTCATCGTCAAGAAATTCGTAATCTAAAAAAGATGTCTTAAAACCCCAATGTCACATCAAAAACTATCGTGATTGTCACCAAAAAAAATGTCGTCATTTGTTTAATTTAGATTACACTCTGCTTATGTACAATTAAAGCTTCTTCCTATATGTTTCTCTTTTTATTTTTGCCATATTTCTCTTATTTGTACAATACACACTTTTGCGTCGTCTTTGATGCTTTGCATCAATGTTCTTCTTGTACATC
This sequence comes from Sinonovacula constricta, assembly GCA_007844125.1. Taxonomy (NCBI): domain Eukaryota; kingdom Metazoa; phylum Mollusca; class Bivalvia; order Cardiida; family Solecurtidae; genus Sinonovacula; species Sinonovacula constricta. Next base: position 30,992,199 of record CM017564.1, on the reverse strand, counting down.
GCTATCGGGTTAATGTCGCGTTGAACCGGATCAGAGAAATCCTATTTATTTTACTTTGCGCATGTCTGTAGCCAACGCGAGGACAAGGTTAATATAGTTCATACATTTCGAGGTTAATACTTCCAGCCTTCATATCTCCACGGGTCAAATATGGATGCATCCCCCACCATCCAGGTAAAAGGTAAGAGTTGTGAAAATACATACATGTAAGCTTAAAATACTAAGCTTTTTAAGTAAATTTTGTCTGTTGACTACTTAGATCATAATAAGGGTCCCTTACTGTATGTATATATAAATATATAGTATTTACTGCGATAAAGTTCAATGGATCTTGATATCTTGATTCATACCCACCCCCACTAAAATTTCTAAATTTTCTGGATCCGCCCCTGCCACGGGTATTGCCAGCCCCTAAATTTATTCAAACAACTTCAAATCAAATATGTTGATCCTTGGTGGGTCACCTTTATCTAAAGATCAATTACTAAAAAAGAATATATGACTAAGTCCTATGAGCACTGCAACATATACCAAAATTTTAAAAGGTACAGGACAAAGGTATTTTCACATGCAAGCCAAATGTAAAGGTAAGAACAAATCTATGATGAGTCATTAAACAAACAAAAAAGAGCAAACCCAACATTACCACAAAAATGACAGACTGGTGTGCTTAAACCGGGTTTATAAGCTCTAAGCCTCGCACTTCCTGGGGGGGTTTCTCAATTGCAAGATGAAAAGAAACCCGATCTATCTAAATGAAAATGTCCCAGTGCTAACGTTTTCTTTGATAAGTTATGACGAAAGTTGTGAGGTTATTGAAAACAATGTCCACATAGAAGGAACAATATTGTTTCTATTAGAAGAACTGGACTAAATTGTTGATTGTAAATAAAATTAATTTATGAATCGAATGAAAAAAATACCAGAGAAGTGTAAATGGTTTAAGCATCCTGTTCAAGTAATGTTGGCACTGAGGAACCAAAGTCCAATGCCATCAAAGGAAATACACCTAATTGACCTAATTGAAAAGTATCGGTTACAACATTTTACTTTGTTAACCTTATTGATTAGACCCGTTTAACATTTGCATTCAAACATTTGAAATTATTTTAGGACCAAACAGCATAGCAACAGAGGAAATTAAAAGGAAATTAAAAGAAAAGTTCTAGCCTCGCATAATGAGTCTAACCTAAGTCAGAGTAACATTGGAAGATCACTGACCAAACATGGGTTGTACTTTATGAATTTGTCCTTGTACATTTTAGAAGGAAACCTGGTTACAAGAAAGCAAACTAGTGAGACAATAGTTCAAGGTTTTATGTCTTTGTTTGTGTATCGAAGTTTGCAATTTACTAGCATTAAAGAGTTGGAAACCAAAATACAGTGAACTGTTTAGTTAAGATTATACCCGAAAGGAAACAAACACCTTTATTCCACTTTGACTGATGGTTTCACAATTAACATTGTAGAAGGACTAAATGCTTATTCTTATAATTTAAAATGAGTAGATATATCTAAATGCTCATAAGTAAAAGAGAGAAAAAACGAAACATACCTTGAAACGAAAACGAAAGTACAAAAAAAAATCTCCAAAGGGGCAATAAGTCTGTCAGCGTTTGTTTTTTTGTTGCTTTTCACGCTACGTAGCGACTAGGGCTGTAACGATACACTCACGTATTCGGCGCACCAAATATTGCCGATATTCGAATAATTATTCGTTATTCGCTTGTCCAGTATTCAAATATTTCAAAAGAAGTTATCTACTGTGGTCAAACATGAAAAAAACTCGTTCGCTGGGGCAAAGTATTTACGACATTCCGCAAATCAATGTCGCGTATGAGGTTAGACGACACTAAATAAGTTTGTTCTATATTCTATAGTGAATCGCGAAAAGATGGAAACAAATTGCACCATGACCAAGTTATGATGGACCCCCATAACCATATATAGGTGAAATGAGCTATTTATTGTCTATCAGAAAGACCCATAAATAAGGCAACTTTTGCAACTTGTAAGAAGGTTCAGCTTCATAGACTGCGCATACCGCCAAATTGCCAGTCGGTAACCGCCAACTTTCAATGAAATATGTACTTCCTGTAAAAGTGAATCAGTCCATTATTGTGCACAGGGGTTAAAGACTTTTGCTTTCTTTTAATTCTACATAGTTTCAGCTTCCTTTTAATACCAAAAGGTTCAGATTGTCTTCAAAATAAGAAATTTAATGCCAAAACATAGCAACAGACTGTTACTAAAGAGAAAAAGTCCAATGTCACACATTCTACTTCCGGTCGGTATTTAGTGGAACCACCCCTATGACGCATTAGGTTAGACGCCACTAAATAAGTTTGTTCTTCATTCTATAGTGAATCGCGAAAAGATGGAAACAAATTGCACCATGACCAAGTTATGATAGTCCCCCATAACCATATATAGGTGAAACGAGCTACTTATTGTCTATCAGAAAGACCAAGAAATAAGGCAACTTTTGCAACTTGTAAGAAGGTTCAGCTTCATAGACTGCACATACCGGCAAATCGCCAGTCGGTAACCGCCAAATTTCAATGAAATATGTACTTCCTGTAAAAGTGGATCAGTCCATGATTGTGCTAGGGGTTCAAGACTTTTGCTTTCTTTTAATTCTACAAGGTTCCAGCTTCCTTTTGACACCAAAATATTAAGATTATCTTCAAAATAGGAAATTTAATGCCAAAACAAAGCAACAGACGGTTACTAAAGAGAAAAAGTTCATGTCACACATTCTACTTCCAGTCGGTATTTAGTGTAACCACCCCATGAACACTTGCCGTCATTCGATCTACTTTCATTTCCCGGGAAATGACTAAACTGACTGTAAATGCCCCGGCAAAATTTAAGTCTGCCGTTTGGCAATACATTGGATTTCCAAGAAAAAAGGAGAAACATGGAACACTGATGAAAGTGTAACCAAATGCAAGATATGTGGGCATGAAATCAGGTCAGGAAATTGCAATAACACGTAGCACAAATTTAGCATGTAAACAACGGACGTAAATGTCAAAGCGGCCCATTGTTGTTACGAACCTAGTGATGACCGATAAGTCACTCACGTCAGTCGATCTTTCCCACCTTTTAAACTGCTGAGGTGCAACCATTTTATGTTTGTTAGTTCAATTTGTTTTAAGCTGATCATAAAAGATCACTATTACTATGCAAAGTTTAGCAATATTTCTATTTTTAAAACACTTTGGGTATTATGATTTGATATACGGACTCAACTAGTCAGTCTACTTAATGATTATAATGAGTACGTTAACTGACACATATGCTGGCCCATTAATTCCAAGTAACACAGAACAAGTGGTCATTTGCCCATGGCTGCCACATTACAACTTCTCTAGTCCATGTGTTGACTTCAATCTTCATGGATTTATATAATATATAATATGGATTTATGACATTTTTAATTATTTTTACTTTCATCTACAAATCTCATTTTTGTATGAAACCATGAATTAGTACTTGTTTTATTCAAACATTATTATCTGATCTGATTAACTGATACATCTGGAGGTAGTCATATATACAAGCTGTAACATGCGACATTCAACTTTCATTATTTATATACTTTTGTTTACTTTTCACTTTTAAGTTTTTACCTTTCTTCAGATAAGCGCATATCATGGAATTAAAAAAAAGTTTTAAAAAAATGAATATTAAAAGTAAAATATATTAGGCTGGGTCACATTTATAGTACTAATGTGAATGTAAATTCAATTTTTATTTAACTCTGTTTAAATCATTTTACACATAAACAGATGTTTAAATTTCATATAGCGTCAACAAAAAAGATATCAAAATCAAACAATTTCTTAAATAGCCCTCAAATTATTAAACATTTTAATACAGATCTCTGACATAATAAAATATGTTTAAGTAATGAATGGTAATAAAAAATAATAATTAGTAAAGTGTTACAATTTCAAAGATTATATATGTTTAATTTCAATAATATCTTTACAAGTTTGATGATAAACATGTAATCACTAATTCAAACAAAATGCAAAATCACATTATCTAATTACAATTGCATTACTACAGAAAAGGGGTGGATAAATGATTTTATGATATCTATTCATGTTTATTTCCAGATACCAATGCAAGAACACATCGAATACGGCCATTCACTTGAAGCGAAAAAACATGGCATTGACATATCTGGTGCGGAGGTGTGATTCCTGATTCAAGCAGAGCCTACATGCCAAGAAGCTCTTCCAGTTGCACATTCGTCGAAGAAGCAATCACTGTCAAAAGCAACTGAAAATAAACCAAGTCAATCATCTTTCACGGATTTTCTTTCCAAATTAAGTCCGAACAGTGTAAGACTAAAGAAATGACACGCCTGATTACAGTTCTTCTTGCGACTCATGATATAAGGCCATTCACTCTAGAAGAATTTAAAGCCTTTAAAAACCTTGGAAATCGCAGAGCCAGCTTTCTATGTTCCCAGTAGACCAACCTTCAGACAAAAAGGAGGTCCTGCAGTTTATCATGACACTTGCCAACAAATTAAAAAGAAGCTTCAAAACGCAGACTGTGGTCCTTACCACTGATGGGTGGACCTCACGTGCCACCCGTAATTATATCACAACCATTGAGCATTTCATAGACTTGGATTGGGTTCTTCACAGTTATATGCTTCAAAGAAGACCTATCTTTACACTGGCAGTAATATAGCAGAGTGAGTGGCTGTTGCTGAGTGGCTGTTGCTGAGTGGCAGTTACAACAAGGCCATGGTATCCAGCTTATTTCAACTGACAATGCTGTTAACATCCTGCCAAATGGGTTTTTCTTCTGTCAAACAGAACAGTTCAGTCATGTATATTATTGCTGATATCAAGTTACCAACTGCTGGTGTGTTTACTGTTACATTTCATCCTCAGCCACATTCGAGGTTCTAATATACTTGCTGCTGCTGCTGCTGCTGAACTTTATTAGTTGCTCTTTTTGCTGCTGTTTTTATTTTTTTCATTTTGTTTTTCTTTATGCTGTGTTTCTTGTTTTGTTGTCTGTTTGTTCTTATCAGGTCTGTTGACAGTCACCCCATCGACGACCCTGTCCTCAAAGGAGCCCTGTTGATCGATCCAGGGCAGGCTGCCGGCCTTGTAAATATAGCGACGTCGTGTTCCACATTCCAAACAGCTAACCAGTGTATGACGCTGTCGCCTTCCTGTTTAGGTGAGATAGAGAGGAGATCACTGAGTGAATTTGTATTTTTAAGAATAAAATATATTCCGTCAAAGTTTAACAAACATTTTTAATGTTTATTAAAAACAGCACAAAGAAAAACGGATTAGCTGTTCTTCAAAAGAGTGTGCTTATGTTATGTTGGGAGAATGAGTAATGTCACAAAAATTATAAATCATTTTCAGCCATATTAAGCTGGACGACCGTGTACATCTCCAACAACAGTTTTTAACTATATTCTGGAATTTGCAAGATTGTTACAGATCTCAGCATGTGAATCTGGTGAGTGAACAACCAGCTAGTCTAAGTTTAGAATGAGGTGTTGAAGATATATGTTCTCAACAAAAATGTGTGACAACATCGCCACTGTCAATGATGACAAAGAGGGATGGGATGGGATGGGATTAGCCGGCATTTTTGCCGATACTGTGCAGCGACATTTCTATCATTATAGCACAGGGGCACTTATGAGGTGCACAGGGACTGAACCCGGTCAGTCCATTATACTGACATTAGAGTCGGGTGTAATTCTGTCCCCTTAGCCCGAGCGTTGGGAGGGAAGCCACTACTACCAACTTTAAAGTCTTTGGTTTGATCCGGCCGGGGTTTGAACCCTTGACCTCCCGATCCGCAAGCCGATGCTCTACCACCTGAGCAATTGCAGATGACAATGACATTCCTCTTTGTCTGCCATACTACACAGGCAACACAAACTAAGACACTATTTAGGACCATTTTAATTGAACCATTCCCAACTATGACAATTTACCTTTAGGTCTTACAAGACAGGTATGGCCAGGTATCATGATGATACAGCACCGAAGACAGATGCTCCTCTTCAGGTCATGATGTCTGCAAATGGAGATAAAAACTTTACTAGTAAGTGCTCCAACACAACACACCTGTCGTAGGGCAATTATTTTGTGTGCCTTAATTCATTTTAAAATATATTGTTGGGTATAATGTTGATTTTATTTAGCAAATACTGTACAGTAGTTTTTAAACCAATAAAGGTAAACAACTAACCCTTCACCTTTAACCTGCACTACGTCAACTGCACGGGTACTTTGCAGGATGGCAAACGCTACACAATAACACGATCACAATTCCTACATTTTGGATATATATTGGATATATTCAGACAATAAATAACAACTACAACAACTTTGATATCACTGTCATTGTTATACAATTAAGGTCCTCATTAAAGATATAAAGAAAGATTGTGTTTATTGTCATCCATAAACTCCTCCCAAATGGCCGAGTGTATGAAAAGCATGCTATCATGTGTTTGAAGACTTGTTTTCCTCTGAGAACTGACAAAAAAAAAGGATGACTTGTTAGCTACATCTCAACAACACATTTTTACAATCTGGGCTATAATCAGGGGGAAGAGAGGTAACTTTAAGCAAATACAGAAAAAAATAAGACCAAGTGTTACATTTATAAAAGTAAAATTACCTTGGAATGCTTGACAACAGTTCTGTTTCTATGACATTAAATCAAACATTATGGCTCAACATTTATATTTTTTCTAAAAATGCTCACACTCAAATATTCAGCAAATGGCCTTTTTCAAGAGTTAAATACAAACAATTTCTCTCTTTAGATATTTGCAAACATTCATTTTCGCTGCCATATTACAATGTGTAAACATTTATTGTTAACGAATATTAATAATAAATTTCAGTTTCATAAAAAATGATATTAAAAGTATTATTAAATTAACAGTTTGTTGTCTGTAATAAAGCACCCAGATAACAAAGATGTTGTAAAGATAACTATATGAACTTGGTATGATATAAAATAATAGAAAAACAATAGCCGCTTTACTCCTTTCTTCAGACATGAACCTCTGTTCATTTTTTTATTTTTAATCTCCATGTCAACATATACAAATGTTCAAAAAATTCCATGAATGATTACATTTATCGGCGAAAAAGCATTAATTACAAGTTTCATTAAGAGCGTGTGATCATAACTAATGTAAACAGTGTATGCATACGCGTGGTTTGGTCACGTGACCTACTGAGGGGTTATTACTAAGTTTATCTGGCAAGGCTTTATCCTGCACATTTACGCTTGAAAGCAGGATAAAAATGCTTACAAATGCAGGCACTGTTTTTTGGCAATGCTCCCCATCTGTGAAACATAGAATCTGCAAAGGCTGAAGTCATTTGGGTTGCTTTTCATGGACTGCAAGGCTGCCTGAAAAAAAAATTGTAAAAAAGCAATGCAAGTCAACCCCTTCAGCATGAGGATGACTTTTTTTTATCATACTTTACACAGAATTAATGTCGAGGAATGACAAAGTTCAGAGCCTCATGGTTACGCATCTTCATTTTAACAGTTGATTAACATTCGGTTTTCTCGTTGTTGTATTACTTTGCTTCATATATAAGCTATTAAGCAACAAACTGTTTTCAAGCATCATCAAAGTGCAGCTGCAAGCATAGGATGACCCAGTTTTTGCCTTTCAGCAGCAAGCATCTTTCTAGTTATTATTATTATAATTTGCAAGGTGCTGCAGTCTATAAGGCATACTGACTGAACATTGCGCATCGGGAAAGTGAGTCTATTTTGCGGAGCCTGAAACTAGGAGTTTTAAATTTGGGAAATTTTGATCTCCGCACAAGACATGCAATGAGGCCCAAAAATAATTAAAAATATGTTGATTATTCTGAACAAAGCACAGGCTAAACAGGGTAACATCTGAAATTGATGCAAGTATTTTCTTGTTCATATCAGAGCTGCTTATGTAGATATAGAGCCAGTTCTGTACAATTTGCACATATTAAAATAGCATACACTCTTTTCAGCTATAAATGAGGAGCTTGTTTAAATTACAGCTGTGTAAGGGCATTGTTTTAGTCTTACCTTATGATCAATTCTTTATTTACTTGCAGGAAAATAACTGAACTCTGCTGGCAATCAAACTTTATACTTTGTTTATAGCATTTCTGCCCAAAGTTCAATGACTCATCTTTCAATGTAATGGCTTTTTCAACATCAGGTTAGCGATCATCTTGCAAACTTCTTTGACATTGTAAACCGTGTGATTTTTGGCCTTACATGATATGATTCTTATTTCAGAACAGGGATGGTTCAGGAGGATGGGGGAGTGGGGGTACCAACCTGGTAAAAGAGTAGAGTAGTAAGCTTAAAAAATACTAAGCTTTCAAAGTGAATTTTGTCTGTTGACTGCTTAGATCAAAGTTAGGATCCCTAACTATGTTATGTATATCTGATATCTTTTAAGGCATGCACAAATATATCTTGTTTTCATAATATAGTTTGTTTATTGGGTTTATCATTTTTTTATCGTCCTACCAACAGCATTTCAGTTATCTGGAGACAGTGTCCACTTGAAGCAGATATAGTGCTTCTTTCACTGTGTAAAGCATGCAGTAAACACATGGCACGGTACCACATCCAGTCACAGTATCCTGACACCGGGTCAACCACTCATGAAACTACCCTTATATTTGCTTGAGTGTTAGCAAAGAAGCTATACCACTACCATTTTTAACGACATTGGTATGCCGCGGTTCGAACATGGGGCCTCCCGTTCCTAGAGCCAACTCTCTACCCATTGCCCTACCAGGTCCGGTACTATCATAATATTGCATTCATGAGGCAATGACAGTAATGGAATAACTATAGGTATGTCTATTTTATTTATATTATAATTATGTGCCAATTAAGGCAAAGCTAAATTGAGAAATACAAGCGTGCCGATAAGTTAAATCTTAGCTGAAAACTCTTGTGAGGTATACCGCAAATGCAAATCGAGCATGCCGCATTTCTCATGTTGTTTGGAAGGAATTCACATGGATTCAACATCAGACTACCATTTTAGTTGATTAACACCGATCACTTTTCATCAGTAAATGAACTGTATGTATAAAATGGTGGCAGCAACCTAAGTTTACAAAATATCGTCGAAAGAACTGGTACAGTCATTGTACATCTTGATACAGTATTGACTTTACTCAGTATTGGAATATACCAGTATAATGATGTACCATAACAACCCTACTATCATCACTGTTTGTAAATTTACAAAATGTTTTCTGATGTTCATTTTCACTTATTTTATGATTTTGTCTACCAAAATAAACACAAAAAGTGACTGCCATGTATACACGGACATTAAGGCCATAGCTGAGCCGTTGAAGTTTACTTATTTAATGTGATATCTGACAGTTTGCCTACATCCTGTACAGTAATATATTTTTAAACTAAAAAAAACACATGTCCCGTAACTTTATATAATCGTTCAGGTAATTCGCTCTGACCCTGATGTCTATTTTTAGCAGAAATGGCATGCTTATTTATAGTTTAAGAAAGAATGGGCATGTAGAGCGATTCATTTCTACTGTCTTTAAATTAAAACAATGTTCAAACCCATCTTTTGTTAGACTTAGGTTTGACATTTTGCAGAAATGATGGCCCAAATCCCAGTTAAGGTGGTATCAGACTGTTTGCCTATATCTTGTATCTATATGTAACAATATCAGTTAATAAGAATGATTGGAATACCTGCTAAAAATAGACATTGATGTCACAGAGGATGACGTGGATGAACTAAAACCTTAGTGGTCACATGGTTTTCTTGGTTTAAAAATAGTTAACTGTGAAGCGTGGATAAGATGAGATAGAAAATACATGTTTGTAATGACGATTATGGCGTTATGGTTCACTTTTTCAACAGGTGAAGGACACCAATAAACAGCAAATTACGAGATCTGTTCATATAACAATGGTTTACTAAGATGTGAAAATAATTTTGGTCCAAACTGTCGGATAGCAACTTCAAGGCTATAGCTGAGCCGCTGAAGTTTACTTGACATCCTTGCATCTGTCAGTGTATTCTATCTATCTATCTATCTTCCAATAAGTCAAACCCTTGGTAGGGCTTAGACTGTATTGCTATTTTTGTTCTGTGAATACAACTGCACTGCTAAGAATGTTTTGGAGTAATTATAGTAATGATGATAATGGTGACGATAGGAATGTTGGCAAAATTATCTGGATGTTAAATGCGCTTTAAAAATATCCCATATAGTATATGAAATGCTATATAACAATCGCTGAATCAGTTTCTGTCGAAAAATGACGGTGTTTAAACCGGCGCGAAAACTGATTACAAATACATTTTATCGACTTGACAGCCAATTAAACAATTACCTGATACAAGAAGTTAAGTCTTTGTAAAACATCTTCATGAATAATCCTGTTTTGTTTTCCCATTTCAGTCAGGCGTCCAATAAATATCTCAACATGTGATTTGTCGGTGCCAATTTTCGGCACAATTAGAGTTACACCCCTTGTTTAATAAAGCAGTGCCTTCCTGTCAACTTGATATCGGCAGAGGCTTGATGTAAATTAGTGCGGTCTGATAATATGTAATGCGTAAGGTCAGATGCTCTGATTACCACGCCTCACGATTGACAACGATTTTGCGTTAAATCTGCATCAATTAAGTTATATGTGTCTTTTGTGTCTGCAAAAACAATATATTCCAATTTATTGCAAATTAACACAAAACAAAACCAAAAAACGTAAATATGAGGTACGATACTCCCTATGACCAGTCCTCTTTATGAACACTAGTTTAACACCAACACATGCAGTCTGATAAGCCCATCAACAGGCAAGGTTCGATGTTTATTAACACCAACACATGAAGTCTGATAAGCCCAACAACATGCAAGGTTCGGTGTTTATTAACACCAACACATACAGTCTGATAAGCCCATCAACACGCAAGGTTCGGTATTTATTAACACCAACACATACAGTCTGATAAGCCCATCAACACGCAAGGTTCGATGTTTAATAACACCAACACATACAGTCTGATAAGCCCATCAACACGCAAGGTTCGGTATTTATTAACACCAACACATACAGTCTGATAAGCCCATCAACATGCAAGGTTCGGTATTTATTAACACCACTAATACAGTCTGATAAGCCCATCAACACGCAAGGTTCGGTATTTATTAACACCAACACATACAGTCTGATAAGCCCATCAACACGCAAGGTTCGGTATTTATTAACACCAACACATACAGTCTGATAAGCCCATCAACATGCAAGGTTCGGTATTTATTAACACCAACACATACAGTCTGATAAGCCCATCAACATGCAAGGTTCGGTATTTATTAACACCAACACATACAGTCTGATAAGCCCATCAACATGCAAGGTTCGGTATTTATTAACACCAACACATACAGTCTGATAAGCCCATCAACACGCAAGGTTCGGTATTTATTAACACCAACACATACAGTCTGATAAGCCCATCAACATGCAAGGTTCGGTATTTATTAACACCAACACATACAGTCTGATAAGCCCATCAACATGCAAGGTTCGGTATTTATTAACACCAACACATACAGTCTGATAAGCCCATCAACATGCAAGGTTCGGTATTTATTAACACCAACACATACAGTCTGATAAGCCCATCAACATGCAAGGTTCGGTATTTATTAACACCAACACATACAGTCTGATAAGCCCATCAACACGCAAGGTTTGGAGTTTATTAACACCAACACATGTATAGAGTCTGATAAGCCCATCAACACGCAAGGTCCGATGTTTATTAAACATATACTCATGCAGTCTGATAAGCCCATCAACACGCAAGGTTCGATGCTTAATAACAGCAACACATACAGTCTAATAAGCCCATCAACACGCAAGGTTAGGTATTTATTAACACCAACACATACAGTCTAATAAGCCCATCAACACGCAAGGTTCGGTATTTATTAACACCAACACATACAGTCTGATAAGCCCATCAACACGCAAGGTTCGGTATTTATTAACACCAACACATACAGTCTGATAAGCCCATCAACACGCAAGGTTCGGTATTTATTAACACCAACGCATACAGTCTGATAAGCCCATCAACATGCAAGGTTCGGTATTTATTAACACCAACGCATACAGTCTGATAAGCCCATCAACATGCAAGGTTCGGTATTTATTAACACCAACACATACAGTCTGATAAGCCCATCAACACGCAAGGTTCGGTATTTATTAACACCAACACATACAGTCTGATAAGCCCATCAACACGCAAGGTTCGGTATTTATTAACACCAACACATACAGTCTGATAAGCCCATCAACACGCAAGGTTCGGTATTTATTAACACCAACACATACAGTCTGATAAGCCCATCAACACGCAAGGTTCGGTATTTATTAACACCAACACATACAGTCTGATAAGCCCATCAACACGCAAGGTTCGGTATTTATTAACACCAACACATACAGTCTGATAAGCCCATCAACATGCAAGGTTCGGTATTTATTAACACCAACACATACAGTCTGATAAGCCCATCAACACGCAAGGTTCGATATTTAATAACACCAACACATACAGTCTGATAAGCCCATCAACACGCAAGGTTCGATGTTTAATAACACCAACACATACAGTCTGATAAGCCCATCAACACGCAAGGTTCGGTATTTATTAACACCAACACATACAGCCTGATAAGCCCATCAACATGCAAGGTTCGGTATTTATTAACACCACTAATACAGTCTGATAAGCCCATCAACACGCAAGGTTCGGTATTTATTAACACCAACACATACAGTCTGATAAGCCCATCAACATGCAAGGTTCGGTATTTATTAACACCAACACATACAGTCTGATAAGCCCATCAACACGCAAGGTTCGGTATTTATTAACACCAACACATACAGTCTGATAAGCCCATCAACATGCAAGGTTCGGTATTTATTAACACCAACACATACAGTCTGATAAGCCCATCAACATGCAAGGTTCGGTATTTATTAACACCAACACATACAGTCTGATAAGCCCATCAACACGCAAGGTTTGGTGTTTATTAACACCAACACATGTATAGAGTCTGATAAGCCCATCAACACGCAATGTCCGATGTTTATTAAACATATACTCATGCAGTCTGATAAGCCCATCAACACGCAAGGTTCGATGCTTAATAACAGCAACACATACAGTCTAATAAGCCCATCAACACGCAAGGTTAGGTATTTATTAACACCAACACATACAGTCTAATAAGCCCATCAACACGCAAGGTTAGGTATTTATTAACACCAACACATACAGTCTGATAAGCCCATCAACACGCAAGGTTCGGTATTTATTAACACCAACACATACAGTCTGATAAGCCCATCAACACGCAAGGTTCGGTATTTATTAACACCAACGCATACAGTCTGATAAGCCCATCAACATGCAAGGTTCGGTATTTATTAACACCAACGCATACAGTCTGATAAGCCCATCAACATGCAAGGTTCGGTATTTATTAACACCAACACATACAGTCTGATAAGCCCATCAACACGCAAGGTTCGGTATTTATTAACACCAACACATACAGTCTGATAAGCCCATCAACACGCAAGGTTCGGTATTTATTAACACCAACACATACAGTCTGATAAGCTAATCAACACGCAAGGTTCGGTATTTATTAACACCAACACATACAGTCTGATAAGCCCATCAACACGCAAGGTTCGGTATTTATTAACACCAACACATACAGTCTGATAAGCCCATCAACACGCAAGGTTCGGTATTTATTAACACCAACACATACAGTCTGATAAGCCCATCAACATGCAAGGTTCGGTATTTATTAACACCAACACATACAGTCTGATAAGCCCATCAACACGCAAGGTTCGATATTTAATAACACCAACACATACAGTTTGATAAGCCCATCAACACGCAAGGTTCGGTGTTTAATAACTCCAACACATACAGTCTGATAAGCCCATCAACACGCAAGGTTCGATGTTTAATAACACCAACACATACAGTCTGATAAGCCCATCAACACGCAAGGTTCGATGTTTAATAACACCAACACATACAGTCTGATAAGCCCATCAACACGCAAGGTTCGATATTTAATAACATCAACACACGCAGTCTGATAAGCCCATCAACACGCAAGGTTCGGTATTTATTAACGCCAACACATACAGTCTAATAAGCCCATCAACACGTGTGTTTAAAAACGTCTTATAAGCTCCTTTATCTTTAAAATCATTTGTTTTAAATTGTTCTTTAATAATTTTAGTAACCGCAGCCATGTGTTTATCATTAAGCCATTTGTCATTTTCCGAAAATCGCTTATTAGCTGATGACAAAACTAACTCCGGTAACCAGTGAAAACATTCTCCCGTTGCATGCAGATATCTCTACGATTGGAGTTTTCATAAATGTAGGATTTGTCTCCCTTGGTCCTAAGCAAAATTGAGTTTTGAAAGATAATTTTTATGTACTTTATATAAAAGAAATATAATATATTTGATTTGCTCATTTTTTTTAGAAAAGCGCTCAACATTTTTATCAAATTCTTATCTCAATCACTAAGATTCTATTTTGTGCGTATGCTTTAGTCTTAAGTGTTTTACAAAAGTTTAAAAATTGGAAAAATCTTATGTTTTCTGCAGTAACTAAATACCAAATACCTACCCTAAGAATGTAGTTTTTAATAGTAACAGTAAATTCTCTTTACATACAAAAGAGAAAACTAACGAAATGAGGGAATGTGTTTATAACAAAGGAGGTTAAATCGGCCTTTATGTTGAAATAGACGCCGTATAACCGTTTAAAGTGACGATGGGTCGTTATTCTAAATAAATATTATCTAGAACTTTAATGGCGTCAGTTCTTAGAGAGTATGTTTAACATGACGTAATCATCACGACGTCGCTTTATGGTAGTCGTCAAGGTGATACTTAAGTTAGATCCAATGTTGTAAAACGACAATTTACAGAAAACAGAAACAAAATGCCTTCAGGGATTTTGAACGAAAGGTAATTAAAGTGTAATAATTTCTGATTCTGTTCACATTATACACTTTTTCCATTAAACTGTAAAATATTTATCAAATAAATTTTGGATTATAAGTTAACATGGCTTATTTGTGAGCCGCAAATGTATGGAGCAGACAACTATGTATGTGTTTAATATTCCGTATGCTACAGTTCTCTCCCTTGCAATATACAATGTTACATTTTAGTTCTACTCTCTACCAAAGGCTATGTTTGCTAGCTGGTCATATTGCTTAAATTAAAGAAAATTGAAAATTATGCTTGTGTCACCGTGACGAGTGCATAAAGTTCAGTGCTATATTGCGAATTGATATGTTTTCTGATGGCCATCTAGCATCTGTTTAGATGAAAGAGTGATAGCGTTTTCAGCTATTAGGTTAAAGTACCCGGATGAAACCGCGCTTGTTGGATTTCTTTTTACTTTGTAATGTTAAGATTTTACAGAGAAAATAACGTTGTTGTTGTTGTTGTTGTTTTCTTCAGAAATTTTGTTTTATTCTATTTTCTTTACAAAAATGGTTTGCGTGAACTTTTGAATACATGTTAATAAGTTGTAGACAACTGGCAAAATGACTTTTAATACACTCTGTTTTCGATGATCCCTTTCTTAATAAACAGGAAAAAAAACAAGACAATCAACTGAATTATAAATGCGTATGTGGATAGAAATCAACTAAAGGAATGACATTATATTTTATTTATTACAACACATATTGCAAAATGTTAAGAAGACACTGAGAGTTTGTGTTTTGTGATGAAATAACATCATCAACACCCTTAGAAAACCGCACGGTCACCACAATATAAATATACAGCGAAACAATATGAAAACATATTATCAAGAGGAAAACATATATTATACATGTTATATTCTTAAAAAGAGGGTTGGGTGGGGGCATTTTGCCGATTTTTGTTCACCTTTTTAAAGTAAATGTTATTCTAATCTTTTCTGTATAAATATAAATTATAGAATTGTGATTTTCATGAACAACCAGCTATCGCGAGTAAAAATAAATGCGCTACATGAGTCTTTTTAAGGAAATGCATACACTATTCTGCCATACCAAAATGATTCCAGATGAAGTGGGATATCAAGTCAGACGCCATCAACACAGAAAGGGATATGTGTTTAAAAAATCAAGCATTATTAGTGGCGACACACGTGACGTTCGTTTACGCCGTGACGTAGACCGCTTTGTCAGGGCGGTCACTGTGTTATCTGTGATGTTTCTTTGGCTGTAATGTTGCATATATCTTTCCTTTTGTATGATGAAGATTTACGAAATATTTACGAAACACGTTATTCGTCCAGATATATAGAAGCCCCAGTTCAAATAACACCTGAAAACTCATTGTATCATCATTTTATTGCATTTAATTTGAGAATCACATGTTGAACTTATACTAAGAATGGCCGCCCGTACAGAATTGTTGAGCATGAACTATTTTTGTTGCTGTTTCTCTGTAACATCACAGACCAGTTCCACTTCACCGTGTTCCTGGTGCACATCGCTTGACAACCGTTAATGTACAGCAGACGACCCCTAGCAACGCCCCTCCCCACACTGGCACCATGGCAACCAGCATAGCAACCACACACCAGAATAATGAGAATGTTCAAGAACGCAAGAAAGAATAGTTTTCGTTTAAAGCTCTGTAATTGTTTTCACTTTTGGAAATAATAAACGAAATTATTTAATTAATTAGGAGGTAATGTGTTCGTTTTATTTTAACATTCCAATGTTCGTTTAAAAGGGAAACATTTCTATAACTACATGTACCCAAGTTGTAGGGATGTATCCACGGGGCGGGGATGCATCCCGCTTCCCACCAACCAGGTGAAAGAGTAGAGTTGTGAAAACACATACATAAAAGATTAAAAGATACTAAGCTTTTAAAGTAAATTTTGTCTGTATAATTTTAATAAGATATGTTTATATCTCAGTATTTACTGCGATAAAGCTGAATGGATCTTGATTCATACCCACCGTACACATACATACATCGACATTTTCTGGATCCGTTCCTGCCAAGATGCATTGTGTTATATAAAATTATATAAATTCTCATTTTTTTCTCACACCTCTCACACTCAAACATTCGGCAAATTGCCTTTTTCTAGAGTTATACACAAACAAATTGCTCTCTCACCATATTAGCAAACGTTCATGGGCGCTGAAAAAAGTTGAGTGCGAGCGTTTTTTTAGAAAAAAACAACACATAAGTTAGTTCCCTCTGGAACAATTTACAAAATTGTGATATAAATTAATCCACAAATTAAGTTATTGTGAACGCTTCAAATTTCAAAACGTACATAAAATCAGACATTGGGGAAGAAGATGGTAAAAATAAGGAGATAAATAATAAAATGTTGCGATTTCTCAAAGGAAATATCTAGATCTATACGTATGATCTGTCAGTTTGAAAAATAGATAATTCCTTTTTAAAATATTCATGTAACTGCATCTAAATACCAATTCAGTACAACGTCATCCTGCCAGTGCTTTGAAAAGTGGCCTGGCCATGTGTCCTACACCAAATTATTGTTTGTAAGCATTTTGATACCGTTGTGTGCTACAAATATGAGATACTGTTATTTTAAGAAATGCTTTGATGCACAAAAATCGGTTGTAGTCTAAGAACACGTTCGTACAAGACGGACCTCTATCTGTCATAAGGGCATATCTAAAATGTTAATTCAGCTAGAGTCTTCTTCACTGTTTATAGAAACGGAACCACACTGGAATTCCAATCATTTGTTTAGCGTTTACGGGTATTTAAACAGTGTTCTCTCCCGCTGGTGTTATCTTCACGATTCACCGGTGATCCTTGAGGGGAGATAACCACGACTGGGACCACACGATAAGGTCGAAGACGGGTGTATCTGCATACCTGTGAGACAAGAGTGATGACAAATTGACAGAAAGGATTCAATATAAGCGACCAGTATGGTCTGAGAATTAGAACCCTGTCATATTTCTCATACCACTTTTAACAAAGTATCGGGAATTGACTATTATCTTCTTTGTCATAATACCTTTCGGAACATGTCATGTTTTTTATTCACAGGCCATTTTGAGATTTCCCCCCTCAGTCAGTTTCAATCCTATTTCTCATGACTCATCACCGAACTTAACTCCACAGACAACCATAATTATAGTTTGGGGTTCGAACCCTATGTACGTTTTTATAAACGAAATTTGTAAACGCCAATTTAATATCACTGAAACAGAAAATATTTTTATTCAAATTTGTACTCATGTACATCATCGTGTTATAAATACAATATACAAATATAGTATCCGGTTTAGTTATTAATATAAAGAGAAGAAATAAAAACGACAAATATATTAAGCTTTTTGTGTGATAGTTGCATTATAAAAGACATAAAAGAAACAACATTAGAGAATAAACTTTATGTGTTATAAACGCTTATGTTCCTTCTTACTAAGGTTGCCTTCTTGATAAAAGTCACCAAATATGATGGAAGTAAAGAATAGAATTGAATTGAATATTATATCTCGGGGGAATTTTCTGACAGATATCCTTTTAAATTAAATTAATAATTTTAAAAGAAAGTATGTTTGTAGTTGAAAACAAAGCAATAGTGTTTATACATAGTCACCGTTTATTATCAATCATGAACAGTGATAAAATATCGAAAATGAAAAAATAAGTGTAATTTAAAAAAACAACACTTATAAATAGAAAAGGAATTTAACATACTTTAAACAAGACAGGAACAAGGCGGTTATGTGTAACACAACGTACACTCTGAAAGAGCACCATTTTCAAACTGGAGTACATCTATGTGCATAGGGAGAATTCATTTTTGGGTTTCCAATGGCACAAGAAAACGTATGGACATGTGATATATGATGACTGACGGTTACATAAATTAAATCTTAGGAATTTAGCCTGCACATCGTTATAAAATTTATATATGGCCAATGAAATAAAATGAACAAAATCATCATTTTAACGGACAAAATTGCAATATAAGAATTTTTTCCCAACCGCTTCGGGTCCTTACTGGCAAATGTGATATATGTATTGGCCATAAATAGTGCTCAACATTATTGTTGCAAGGAAATACTTGTACTTTGTAACTTTAATCGGCTAATAACCGAGTACGGTTAAAAATAATAAATACAATGTACAAATATATATCATTAAAACGCTGCAAGCACTGGGGAATTCACTGCTTCGAGAAGGAAGTTACATTTTGAGACAATAAGAACCGGTGCAGATAATTTAGCATATATTATTTGAAGGTGGTATTCAACAGTTTGCCTATCAAATTCATGTAGCAATACCTTATCACAGCTTTAGAGAATTAGGGCATAATTTCTGCATAAACTCATACCTCAGCTTAAATAGTCCCCTGTTTTAAACACTACTTATATTGTTAGACAATACAAATTGTGACAAAATCGCTCTAAAGTTAAATGCATATCTAAATCTATAGATAAGCACGATAATGATCTCTGCTTAAAATAGATACCGACGTCAGAGCGGATTACCCTGATGACGATATAACGTAATCTAAAAAAGCAAGTTTCAGGAGGTTATCTGGTTAAAAATAGCTATCTCTGCAGCGTGGCTCAGATAGGAAATACCTGTTTGCAATGAGGAATGGGGATTTATGTTTCACTGTTCACTGATCTAGAGCATCAATGCGCAGCATTTTGCAAGATCTTTTCCGGTAACAATGGCTTATTTGGTTATTTGAGAAAAAATATTTTGGTCCTAACTATTGGCTACCACCTTTAACAGAGAAAAAAGAACACCTAAACATACACTACGCCGCCTTTAATGTTGCGGACATAAGAAGGTCGGGGGTTAGATCACTGTAGCATTGCGAAGTGTAACTGTTGTTAGGAGTGTGGCCAGAGGGATGGTCACGTTCGAATTTATAATCATATTTACAACAGTTTAATTAAACAGGCTCTCCATACAAACGTAAACGTATAATGATTCTGTAACGGGCGTTAGATTGTGTGACTGCATTTCGTTGTATATATATACTATGATGGAAATACGCAGAACTATTTTTTGTCGCGCAACGAATAGTTGAACTTTGTTCGGTCGACTGCATTAGCCTAAAGCAGTAATACTTAACGCTATGAATACATATATCTATATAAAACATATGTTTTTCTGTAGTATTCATGCTGACAAAGCAAAACGTTCGAAAACGTACAAACCATTTGTTGTTTACTTAAAAATAAAAAAATAATTTCCTGTAATTTATATTGGGGAAAAAAAACATAATAACCGTAATCTGTGCATGATTATGTTAACCTGCTGTTTGTAAGTGCATGACAAATTCGAAATATTAACCAATACAAATACCAAAACATCACCAAGTCGAAGTATTTTTAAAAAATATACAGTTCTGCTGTTAGAGAGAATAACAGCGACTTGTATACATTTCTTATGCATGATATCGCTTTTGCCTTCGAAAAGAAAACCAACGGATGAAGTGATATATAATTCACGCGAATATGAGCAAGCTCACCAGTTAAAATATGTTCGTCCGACATTTTAGTATTTAAGGACAGCTCAATTGGTGTTGCCATTACATAATAAGTACATTTCCAAAATAACAAGGTGACAAATATAAGGGTAGTCCCACGACTGGTTAGCCCGGTGTCAGGATAATGTGACTGGATCTGGTATCATGCCAAGTGTTCATGGCATGTTATACACAGTGAAGGCAGCACTATATCTGCTTCAAGTGGACACCGTCTCCAGATAGCTGACATACAGTTGGTGGGACGATAAACCAAATAAACAAACAAACAGCTAAGTATTTAATGACAGCTCGAGGGTTGTTCCGTGATGTTGCCATTACGTAACTAGTACTTTTGCAAATTATTGCAGCCAACACGGTCACCGGTGTAGTGTTAACAAGATGCAAACCATCCACAGATAGTTTGAAGACATGAAACATATGTGAAAGCCAATAGTATTATCATTTGTTAAGTTTAACTGAACTTAATATTTCAAGTTTGGTGGCACAACATCCCGATGCAGGTGCTTACTGTTAGTTGTTTCAATTTGACGGGATTTTTTATTGACACTGTTTGATAGAAAAAAAACCTTCAGGAAGTGCGAGGTTGGGGCGCTCCACAAACCAGGTTTAAGCATCCCAGTCAGTCCTTTTACCGACTGACCGTTCCAAGGTGGTAACTGATGTTGTTGTTTTTTGTTTTTTTTGTTTGTTTTTTTTTTGTTTGTTTTTTTTTTTTTTGCATTATGTCTCGTCTCTGTGTTTTGTCACATTTACATTTTTGTCTGTTTTACTGTTTACCTTTTTTAAGAGGTAGTCTAGATTTAAATATCTGTGGTAATTTTGATAGGACGTTTTCTTATTTACCTATACAAGCTTCATTTTCCGTTTTTCTGAATATGACTAAATGTCGAACAGGAACTTCTTCGTTTATAACACCTTATCCAAACGACATATTAACTAGGTATGTTGTTATTTTTTGTTGTTATTCGTGTTGTTGTCTTTAAGCTTTGTTCTGGCATAAAACCAGCAGTTCAGATCCATTTAGTCTGATTAAATACGATGTTAATTATATTTATTCGTGGCGTTTTTGTTACTTTTCCTCATTTTGCGGTTATTATTCCCTTACAAAAACTTCAATTTCATCCACTCTATTGGATCAATATATACTCAATTTGTCACCCGGCGGAATGATAAGGAGCCCCAGTGTGGGCGCATCGTGCGGCCACTCACGACTCTGTGTTTGGGGAGCGTGTTTGCGGCACAGTTCGTTCTGATAACAGGCCGAACAAGCGGTGTCGCGTAATTTTCACTAAAGGACAGTTAATCAAACTACGATTTGTGAATCTTCTAAACGTGCTTTAGTTAACTTTTTTACATAAATTCACATGGTTTTAATTTATACACTAGCGCAATTGGATTGCAGGTTAGTTAATTTAATTTTATAATTTAATACCGTTTACATATTAGTGGTCATTTTATTTTTTTATACATTGACAAACTTTCATTATAAAAACCAACGACTTGAAACACGGTCAGTTAGTTTTGTTATACTCTGACACTTCGCAATATGCAGTAGTTTAAACGTGTCTGAAGAAAACTGTATAGTACGCTCATTTTCTTTAAATTAATTAATTTATTTTTTTATTCCCAGAATTTACATAAAATTAGCTCCTGTCATCAGTGTAATATAATCAAAATAACCAATTAATATTCCCTTTTATACATATGATTGACTATTTTAATACTGTACAGAATTTGCTATATTTGCGCGAATTCTTACTGCCTTTTTTGTAACATGTAATTAATCATTTTGTAAATCACGTTCACTGTAGTTAATTTGAGCTTACTTTGCAATATCATAAATCGAAAGCCGCTATAAAAATTATTTATATCTTAAAACTACATAAAAATTGCATACTCCTGTTAGTTTAATTTGTTGTTTTACATTTTGCAATTACATTCCATATACTGTTTAACTGTAAGTGCCGTCCAACAATTAAACGTGTGTTAAATTTAAGAAATTACACTAATTGATCTATTAGCGTCGTTGCATTTGGTCTGTTAAACATTAAACGTTGGAAGCTCTGGCTAATTGATTTTTTTCTATGTAACAGAATGTAACAGAAAGCAACAGTTTGTATCGGCCACATAAAACAACACAGTAAACAACATGAGCTCACTACACTGATTTATAAAAAAAACGTAAATACATACGATTTTATTATATACTCATGCCACCTTACGTTCAGCAATTAGTGGCATAACTTTAGCTAAATAGACTATTGCTTTGCTTATTTTAACAACAAAATGTGGACATATAATGATGACAAACATAATTGAAATATTTGAAATACGATTTGACCATTATTGTTTGAATAAATAGCGAAAGCATCTAAAACTATTTATGAACTTTGTACAATCGGACACAGCCTTAAATGTCATAAGTTTGGTTAATTTTATGACAATATAAGTGTTTCAAAACATAGAATCAGGGAACTTGTAATCATTTGTAATCTTGAATTTAATCGAATTAATGAATTAATGGCGATCTATCGTAGAGATCAAGGCAACATATTTATAAACATAGAATTTAATGTAATAAATGAATTAATGGCGATCTATCGTAGAGATCAAAGCAACATATTTATAAACATGGCTTCAACATCAACGTGTGTAGATTTTGTCACTTATATTTATTAATATACGCAAGATACACAGGACCAGAGGTTACATGTATAGAATTGGATATTTACTAATTCCTTGAACAAATTATAAACACCATATACGTAATTAAATTAAAATATTTTAAATAATGCAAGGTATATTACTGTCTTATTTAAAACTAATGATAGCGCAATTAAATCAAACAAGGTGACTAGTTTTATATGCAATAATATGAATTACACCAACAAGAGTAAGGTTTCTGTCCAATATAAACATTTTCCTTTATTACTTTAACTATTTTTATTGCTAAAAAGTTCATTCACTTTTAAGTTAATTAATTACAATTTTAAATCTAAAATCAAAAGGATAGGATTAAAGTTTGAAGTATGCAAGGAGTGTATTTATTAATTTATAAAAATATTTTGAAAGAATCTACAGATAAAGATAAATAAAAATAAAGATTGCGCACTTTTGCATGTTTAGGACAAAGGCAGGGTAGACACCGGACCTGGTAGCGCAATCGGTAGAGCGTCGGCTCCAGGTACGAGAGGCCCTGGATTCGATCCCCGGCCGTGACATGCCAAAGTCGTTAAAAATGGTAATGGTATAGCTCCCTTGCTAAGGCTCAAGCAAATAAAAGGGTAGTTCCACGACTGGCTGGTCCGGTGTCAGGAGAGTGTGACTGGTTGTGGTATCATACCAGGTGTTCATGGCATGCTATACACAGTGAAGGCAGCACTATATCTGCTTCACGTGGACACCGTCTCCACACAACTGAAATGCTGTTGAAGCGACGATAAACCCACTAAACAAAGGCAGAGTATATGGCACGCATCCGTGACTATTTATATGAAACAAATTTTCAAGACAGTAAATACAAAATGTACGTTTTTTCTATCTATGTTATTTTGTCTACCAGTTGTTATACTTATTTAGACAAGATTGCCTTCTAAAATAATGAAGTGTTAATGTTTAACTTGTTAACAAAAGCATATAATTTGCCAGTTACTTGAAAAACATAGTACACAAGCATAACTAAATACTGTATTTATGCAACAGTTACCAAAGTTTGTCTTCCTAATTAATTTTTAAAACTGAGCGCAATGTTTTAGCTCGCAGCTAACACCAGTACAAGTACATACACACAAATATTGCATTGGTCCTCGGAACAGAGCAATACAGCAACAACAAATAAGTCATTATACATACATGGTAGTAGCCATTGAACTGCGCTGGTGGCTGTTTTGCTTCTTTTTTTCTGTCTTTTTTGTAATTTTGCAGCGATTGTATAGAATTACGTTTCATTGATTCAATGAACATATATTGAAAATCTTTATTTAACTAACAACATGCATAACTTGTTAATTTGGCTCCGTAATGTTGATATGCCGTAAATCTGATTAAAAAAAAAATATTGCTATGTTCTCTGAGCTGGAACATCTTAAGTTTAACAATTTATTATTGTTATTATTGTGATGTTGGTAAAAATAATGATGATAATAATAATAATAATAATAATAATAATAATAATAATAATAATAATAATAATAATAATAATAATAATAATAACTAAATATAATAATTATTGAAGAAGAAAAAGAAAGAGGAAGAACAGACTTAAGAATATTATTATTTATAATAATTTTCCTAACATTATAAATAAGATAAATGTTAGGTTATTTACACGTTCTGATATGACGTATATAAAAGTCTCCTCACTCGGTAAACAGTCTCATCAATTCTTATTTGCAGCATTAATTATTTGTAATACCCAAGTTGTGCCATGTCTTTCCGAGTAAATATTTTTTGTTGGTCACTGTAATGTTATGCTCTGTTGCTATTTTATGATTTTGTTGTTTTGCCGTGCCCTATGGATATGCTCTGTGATTTTTCAAATGTTATTTTATACAAGGTTATGTGATTTTTTCATTATTCATTTTTTCATTGTTATTTTATACAGTGTTATGTATTTTTTCAATGCTATTTTATACAGTGTTTTTTTACTTTTTCATTATTCATTTTATTCAATGCTATTTTATACAGTGTTATCTGATTTTTTCATTATTCATTTTATTCAATGCTTTTTTATAGTGTTATTTGATTTTTCATTAGTCATTTTATTAAATGCTATTTTATACAGTGTTATGTAATTTTCATTATTCCTTTTATTCACCGCTATTTTATACAGTGTTATCTGATTTTCCATTATTCATTTTATTCAATGCTATTTTATACAGTGTTATTTGATTTTTCAATTTTCATTTTATTCAATGCTATTTTATACAGTGTTATTTGATTTTTCATTATTCATTTTATTCAATAATATTTTATACAGTGTTGTTTGATTTTTCATTATTCATTTCATTCAATGCTATTTTATACAGTCTGATTTTTCATTATTCATTTTATTAAATGCTATTTTATACAGTGTTATTTGATTATTCATTATTCATTTCATTCAATGCTATTTTATACAGTGTTATCTGATTTTTCATTATTCATTTTATTCAATGCTATTTTATACAGTGTTACGTAATTTTCATTGATCATTTTATTCAATGCTATTTTATACAGTGTTATGTAGTTTTCATTATTCATTTTTTTCAATGCTATTTTATACAGTGTTATGTAGTTTTCATTATTCATTTTTTTCAATGCTATTTTATATTGTGTTATGTAGTTTTCATAATTCATTTTATTCAATGCTATTTTATACAGTGTTATTTGATTTTTCATAATTCATTTCATTCAATGCTATTTTACACAGTGTTATCTAAGTTTTCATTATTCATTATCAATGCTATTTTATACAGTGTTATTTTATTTTTCATTATTTATTTTATTCAATGCTTTTTTATACAGTATTATTTGATTTTTAATTATTCATTTTATTCAATGCTATTTTATACAGTGTTATATATGGAATTGTAATTTTATTTTTGTGTGCGACTATTTAGCACTAATACAAAAAACTATATAGGACTTTTTTAGTGATTATTGCGCAATAATACAAACATTATATAGGTGCCCTCCCTTTGTAGACGTTCTAATGGGACACATTTCGTAGTTCATATAAAGCATTCAATAATAGCATTTTATACTGAAGGAAAAAAGTTTAGCAAGTTCAGAGAGGATTGACTCCTAGGGAACTTTGTGACCCACGGGGGATCGTCTGTTTTGTTGTGCACATACTGCACGGGATTTTCCTGAAAGTTACATTTCACGCTTACATAATGGTGTAGTTAAAAAAAGGGGGGGGGGATCATGTTGTCAATGGATGGGCACAATTGGTCAAGACAGAAAGGGTTTAGTCACATTGATTTACAGACGAAAACCAAAGTCGTAAAAAAACTTGCTAAACTTTTTTCCTTCAGTATACTTACATAAATCGAACATATACCTTTACATCATGTAGATATAATACATACTATTTTCTTACACCGTTCACACATTTAACTTAAGCGGATTTTTGTTTATGAAAATACATCAGCTAACTTAACTTGAACGCAATTTCACTAAGTGTCAAATTGTTTACCCGTCTCTCAAAATAAACTTGACACGTCTGAGAAAGTCCATTATTTTTCTGCTCGAGACACAATTAAATGGCGATGTATCGATTCAGAAATTGCCCATAATGCAATGTTTACGCAATAAGCGATAGTGACGACAAAACTATCTTATCTAGAAAAGCCCGTATGTTGAAGACTGGCGAAGAGGCCCGGTGTCTCTTGTACTGTTCAGTCTCTGTTGGATAGGTGTCAGAAATAATACCTCTGATAAAACCCCGGGATGTACCATCTTAAGTCACTGTTGAGTGTCAGACGATGAAATCACAGATTAAATACCAAGAAAATATGACCTTATTTGCATACCATAAATGATATACCAGTTTGAAACAATGAAAACAATATCTATTTGCACGGTGATATGTCATAAATATCTCAGATTAAGTACTATCGGGAATTCAGATTGTGACTCAGTCTGAAATTTAGACTAAAAATATATCGCGGACTAAATCCCAATGCAATTGCAAATTGTTTATAAATATGAAATCATTATACGTTTTCTCCAAATAAAAATAAAAATATTAACCATGAAAGGTGCTTTTAAAAAGAATATTTGCTCATGTAAATAGATATAATTATAATGTAATATCAATTAAAGAAATATTCGATAGTCGGTGGAAAACGTAAACAGCCAAAACAGATAAAAGACAATCTCTGTTATGGTTATTGTGAGTTTATATGAGAATAAAAGGACCATGCAAGAGGGAGGGATCAAGGGGGTGGGGGATGGGGATTTATCCCCCACCCCACCCCCACCCCCACCCCCAACCACCACCCCACCCCACCCCAACCACCACCCCAACCACCACCACCCACCACCCACCCCAACCACCACCCCCACCAACCAGGTAAAAAAGTAGAGTTGTAAAAAAATATACATGTAACTTAAAAAATACTAAGCTTTTAAAGTAAATTTTGTCTGTGGACTGCTTAGGCCGAAGTTAGGGTCCCTTACTGTGTGTATATATCTTTTAATGCAGTAAACACTATATATGTGACCCTAACTGAGATATTTAACTACTACGATTATATATATTGCACACAATTACAAATTGGTATAACGGTAAATGAAAATTAGCATTTTGATGCACAAAATAACAATTATACAAGATGACACATGTGAGATAATATAATATATTTTACTAAAAGAGTCGTTTCTTGCATGCCGTTATGTTTTTTTAAAAATGTGTTTTAATGCAATGGGAGACATTAGTGGATAGTCTCACTTGAATAATCCCTAAATGCAAGTAGGTCCTTTCATTTGGATCACTCGGTTTTTATCCCTGTGCTTTTTGAAGTGACATTTCTGCATTTCTTGTGAAACCCAGGTTAACCACCATCAACAAGCATTTCCATTTTCTTCTTTAAACATATCTCTATAAGTATTTAAATTTTTAGCTTTTATTTATGCACCATCTGCAAAAGAACAGGCGATAAAGTCAAAGAATTCCAAAGAAAAGGACCTTCCTACTGTTTGAATTACCTCAGATAAAATCTAACAAGGGAGACAATTTCTATTTCACAGCAGTACCCCCATTAAGATTAAACAAATGTCATCTAATTGTCTAAAAGGTGGGATCCGACATTTGCCTATATCTAATATATGTAACAATATCTGACCTCTGTTTGGGGCATTTGTGTATAATGTCTGTAGAAATACATCATACTTTAGTCATTGACGGGTTTCATCAGTATCTCAATTTTGTGACAGTAAAACTCGTAAATCAACACTTAAACTCTCTCTTTTTCAAATCTATAAATAAGAACGATTGTGATTCCTGCTAAAAATAGAACTCCACGTCACAGCGAATGGCCTGGATCAGCTAACACATAAGTGGTCACGTTGTTGACTTAGTTTTAAAATAGCTAACTGTGCAGCCTGGCTCAGATAGGAAATACATGTTTGTTATGACAATTGTGGCGTTATGGCACAAATTTTTCAGACAGGTGTAGGACATCAATAAACAGCACATTGTGAGATTTTTTCAGGTCACAAATTCTTTATTAAGATGTTTAATGAAAATAGTTTTGCTCCAAATTATCGGATATCACATTTAAACAGAAAAGTAAAAGTATGCATCAGTGTTTGAAAAATATTTCTTATATTTGTACTGATATTGTTCCATTAGAGAAATTATTGAAAAGTTCTGTCTTTTTTTCAAATTTGACTACGTTGCTTCATTAATAATATTTTGCTACTTTCTAAAGAGTTTATATGTTTATTGTTGCTGTTGTTACAGTTTCCTGCTGAATGTTGCTGTTTACGGCGTTGCTGTTGTCGATGTTGTTATTCATTATGTTTTTGGCTTTCTCGCAATACCGGTATTTTCTTTTCTCATTGTTGCAAGCTACGTGCCGCCCTAAAGGTAAACTCCGTTGTTTGGCGCATGGTTTTCATATTGCTTTTTCATTTATTCCTATTATCATTGTATGTTTGGATTTTTCCCACCCAAATGCTTGAGATACGATTGTATCTCGAGCAATAGACACGGAATGTTTGAGATTTTTACAAGCGCTATTAGACCAATAATCAAATCAAAGGAATTTGATAACAAAAGATGCTAGCTTTAGTAAATCATAATTTGATGACAATGTTTACGGTGAGTCAGTGAATGTTGTTCCACAGCGTGAGTTCGCACATTCTTTCACGATGACTTGCGCAATATGTCGACTGACATTGGGCTGGAAAAGTCGCGTTTGCATTTAATCTAGTTACGAATAAGTTTGGGCCGGTTAGGAAGTAGGCTAAATTGATTGACAGCTCCCTCGTTCGTACCAAGTGATGCACCTGAGTATTGTCTAATTAAAGCAGATAGTCCGAACGTCGTTCCATTCTTTGCGTGTCACATCGTCCATTCCACATGTAGATAAGACGCGGTTGTGTTTGGAATTCCCGAGATAAATGTAGAATCTAAAATAAATGTTATCATTTCAAGGTACCCCGAATGTCCAGCAAAGTCACTGGATAATTGACTGGACACTACTGACCCTATCTCGATGCTGACAGCACTATCTTATTAAGGAAGAAAAATCAAACAAATTTAGTTGCATCTGAGCTAATATGACACTCTTAACTTAAGCCCCTGTTGATGGGACGTTTTGAGTATTGACTTTTCTGGATTTTAGATTTCTAGACTGTTTGATATACTGCACAATATGTGAACTAGACGTGACCAATGACAATTTAAGAGAATTTAATTTGTTCACATGTTTATTTTGTCCGATATTCGAGCCTAGATGGAAAAAATCAGATACCTTGGATCATACTATTTCCAAATAGACACACAGAACAATGCGCCTGAGTTTGTTGTTTTTATTTTGATGTTATTGTTGTTGTGTTTTTGATAATTGCTCAGCATTATATCTACACTACATGCAAAATCAGTTTGGAAGGAACTGTTCTCACGAGAAACCTCATGTGCTTTGTACTGGTACAGTCAAACTTGTATTAAATAGCCACTCTCAGGACCGGACTCGTATTGTCTCTTAAGACAGGTGGGTGCTGAATACAATATGATATATTTGTGGCTTGTTTCAGAACTGTTGTTGTTGTTATTATTATTATTATTGTTATTATTATGTTTATGTTTATGTTTATTGTTGCCTTATTATTGCATTATTATTGCGATATTATTGCGATATTTTCTTGGTACTTTTTAATTGACCTCACGCATCATTGTAAGAAAGTAGAAAAAACAAAAATGTTGATATATATTATGTATATGGTTGTCTCCAAACGACAAATGCCAAATTACCGGAAATGGCCATTGCCTTAACCATCACACTAAATGTGTGCAGAGAAATTTTATAAATTCTTAATATTCTTAGTTTAAACATATTTATTCAAGAAACAAATAGTCATAAGAAATGTATGAAAGAAATTAGGGGTCAGAACAAAACATTAAATTCTTATTCATTTTCCAAAAATGTTGTTATTGTATAATATACCGAGACATATGGCAATTTCTACTATGTACGTGGAACAGATGAGTGACATGATTGTGAGGCGAACCAACATGGCCGCTTTTAACAAAGCAAACTTAGTGACAAATATAACATGGACATGTAATTTATCATATCTGTTCGTTTCAGTATTATATACCTGTAAGTTGTTTTATAGAAATTAAAATATTTAAATTTAAGGGATGGATTTAGTAGAAATGCTTTCATTTTCAAGTGTGTTTTAGTGTTTATAATAAATATGTCGGTGTATATTAGTTGATTGATAATAAAAAAAGTCAACGAGTTAGATAAGGAACTATTGGCTTGTTTCTATGGTAACCAGTCGGCACAACTTTTAGAAGAAACTCAAAGGTATTTCCATTTGGCACGACATTAAGCTCGACATTCAAAGTGACTGTCCCAGTGTCTCGACATTCAGCACGACGTTCAAAGTGACTGTCCCAGTGTCTCGACATTCAGCACGACATTCAACATGATTGCCCAATGTCCTGCTGTCCTAATGTATCGACATTCAGCACGACATTCAAAATGACCGTTCCCCCAATGTCCTGCTGTCGCAACGTTGTTCTATTCAAAGGATTGACATATTAATTCAAAGACATAATAAATCAGTTTCTGGTGCTTCCTATGCAAGAAAAGAACGTGCGTAACTATTTTTACCCATGCTATATTGATATTGCTAGATGACAACACCACTTTCAATAACTAATTTCCATAACAATATCAACCATTAAATGTAAAAAGATGAATAAATAAACATAAATAAATAAAAACACCATTAAAATATGGAAAAGGTCAAAATCCCAATGGATAATCGCCGCTCACATCTCAACGTGACAAAGGTTTCACTGCAGTGTGATTGGGAAATAGATTTATTTAATCTAAAAACACTTCAAATTAGAAATAGGATTATTCTACCCCCTGCATTTCGAATAATACTCCCCAAACTTGCGAAATAATCTTGGCCATTAGGTCTGTTACCCAACTTCGGAAGCGGTCAATATGGACGGATTATGTTGTCAAGCCTTATCTATAGTTGACTTAAGTAATGGAAGGGTTTTACACAAATCTCCAATATTCAAATAATCATTCGTTTGACTCTTTAAAACCTCTGCTCATAAATATTCATGAGATACGAATGTGTTCTGATTGGCTATTACTCACGCCACGCTCCGCCCATCTACAAGTATGCAAGTGACAATGTTTTTGATAAACGAGGACCGCCGATAAGAACTGTTCTAAATTAAACACTGAGCTGTTTCAGAGTAAGACGGGGTTCAATAGAGTAGAGTGTCAGCAACGTGAAATTGAAAATCAACCGATATAGTGATTGATAAATTCCCGTCTACACAGTGGTGTGTATTTGTGTAAGTGTAGTGTGACTGGACTATATTTATATGCAGATATCCGGGCATATATAAGCTGAAACCAATTTATTATTTGTTTACAAATCATACCTACAACGAGAAGATGATTTTTGGATAACACAAAGCGTTTCCGGAAGGCAACAACCAATCTCCTCAGGGTCGGACGAGGGTATGCATTTTCTACTTACGCTCACGTCAATATATACTGTTCACTCGAATCTGTGACAATCAAACATACATCTTTTCTTGTTTTATGTTGTTTTTGTTTGGATAGCACAAATGCTGTTTGTTTTGTTATTGTTGTTGTTTGTTAATTGACGAAACAAACCTGAACATATGCGTTTTATAAGAAGCGTGGTTACGGTAGCACTCTGGGCCAAACATACCTCATAACATTGAATGTTATCCTGATATATATGGCTTCTTTTTTGTTCATTACACGGAAATATTATTTTGTGGTCGAACATGACTGTTTTGATACTTTGGGGCATCAAAATTTGAGAAATTAAAGTATTCACAAGAGCGGGTGGCTGCGGCAAAATGGTTTATGTCGCTGTTATCGCGTTAGTTCGATTCTTAGTCGGGTCGTAAACTGCCGCGAAAAGTCGCCTTCGTGCGGTGCGTCGCAGGTTCGTCGGGGGACTTTCGATACCATTTTCGACTTTAGAGTTTATTGTAAACCAGCAATAACGTTTGCCTTTAATCGGCACCGATAATTATTGCTGGACAGAGTCTGTATGAATACAACAGAATCGGCACGACGTATGTAGCGAAGTCTACACGTCTGTTTACAGCCAACTTTCTCACACTAACAGTTACCCGAGCGAACATCGTTGAATGATAAGCGTAGTGAGAAAACAATAAATTCATTCATAGCGAATTTCATTGGACGCAAATTTCGCATTATTAAATCTCGAGATCTCGCAAAATGACATTTTATCTTGAAGTGACATGAATCCATCCACCTGTTTTAAACCTATGGTTCTATCCAGAAAGTATTTCTCCTTATTACGAAGGTGTTTCACACAAAAAAGAGACAAGATTATGCAAATGCGAAAAAAATGACCACTTTATGTAAATGCGACAAAAAAAACCGACTTTATGCAAGCATAACAAGAAAGGACTACGTTATGCAAACGCGACAAAAAAGGACTACCTTACACGCGACGACGGAAATAACGTATGTTTACGCGATGCCATAAACGCCGAAGTATATCGCTTTCCATAACCCTAACAATGTCCTGACCGTTATCTTTTGTACACCTGGTTGAGGAAATCAAACTTTAATTTAATTATCAAATGTTGGCGTTGATGCTTACTGATTTACTCTTTACAAAAGGGACTTTTGCCCCTTTCCGATTTTGTTTACTAGAAGCAGCTGCAAACAGGTAAATAATACAAATAAAATGATGCTATATTATTTACAAAATGTTAAGATTAAAATAATGATGTATGCCTTTGTTTTATAAACAATCGAAGCTAAGCTAGTTTCAGTATGCATTATATTTTGTTTCTGTTTTGAGCATGAAAAGGTGTTTCCGTATTTATTACAACAGAGTACAGACAACATAATCCGTGTCTCAAAAAACACTTCATTAAAATCAATTTTTAATGTCCGCCGTTTTGTGTGTGAGTTGGTAGCTTTATAGTTTTACGTATATATGTACTTGAAGAAGTGCATCTCTTGTTATTGGAATGGTTTTGGATTAGCCGGCATGTTTGCCGATACTGCGCAGCGACATTATAGCACAAGGCACTTATGAAGTGCCCAGAGACTGAACCCAGCCGATCCATTTTACTGACATCGACGAGTCTGGCGTAATGCTGTCCCCTTAGCCCCGAACGTTAGGAGGGAAGCCACTATTACCAACTTTAAGGTCTTTAGTTTGACCCGGCTGGAGTTTGAGTCCACGATCTCCCGATCCGCAAGACGAAGCTCTACCACCTGAGCTTTTGCGGCCGGTTCTCTTGTTATTCACTGAGTATAAATCTTAAAGTTCGATAATACACTAGTGTGATACATGTTCGAAATTATGATCAGTCCATAGTTGTGTAAGAGAAACAGCCGTACTGGGTTCTCCACACCCACGTATACCCTGAAAAAAAACTCCTCTTGTCATGGGTGCTTAGGCGATGTTTAATGATTTTAAACAAAGCCCCTATTTAGAAAAATGATTGATGCATGGTTTTGATTTCGAGTGACACGGTGTTGCACTTGTCCGATGTTTACGGTCAGATCTGAGCCAACAAACGATCCCCCACTTTACCCACACTGGGAGAGACCTCTTTTACGGGTCGCTTGGTTACCTCAATCTCCGTCTTCGACACTTCCCGTCGGTCTCATGTAAGACGATTAAGGGTTGTTACTAATGTTTCTGAGCTTCAGTGGCCGATGCACAGTCATCTCGAAATATATATATCATAAATGTTGTAGCGATCGTGTCTGAATTTATCAGCAATTTGTCTCAAATTTAAATGTTAATATGGACAAGATAACATACCAACGCCCAGCAATTATTACAGTGTGATCTTGATAAACAATACTGTGATAACTTTTTTCATTGTTATCGTGTTCCCCCGAAATATGTAAAGGGTTCAGTACAATTTGTACTCGTGCACTCCGTGCATATACACTGCTTTCTTTCTTTCTTTATTTCTTTCTTTGTTTCTTTCTTTCGTTCTTTCTTTCTTTCGTTCTTTCTTTCTTTCGTTCGTTCTTTCTGTAACAGATGCGTCATTTGAAACATGCTTCGAGTCGTTGTTTTAACCAGAATGCGTTGTTGTAGTTATAACTTATAACAGATTTACGGCGGCGTATGCATGCAATGTCTACACCGTAATCTGGATGTGGTGCCCTAGTTGTAACTAAAATAAAGACTGGCGTTTTAACCCAAATATAACGTCTTCATTGTATTTTTAAAGTAATTACATAGTTGTGAACGAAAAGTAAGGGCGTCCATGCAGTTGTGGCCGAAAAGTTGTAAATTTGTTGAAACCTTAGAGACTTAGTTGTAACCTTAAAGTGACGCTAGTATTGTAACCCGTATATATTATGTCTTCATTGTAACCTAAATGTGGAGCCCTAGTTGTAACCTTAAAGTGACGCTGGCATTGTAACCCGTATAATGTCTTTATTGTAACCTTAATGTGGAGCCCTAGTTGTAACCTTAAAGTGACGCTAGTATTGTAACCCGTATATATTATGCCTTTATTGTAACCTAAATGTGGAGCCCTAGTTGTAACCTTAAAGTGACGCTGGCATTGTAACCCGTATATATTATGTCTTAATTGTAACCTAAATGTGGAGCCCTAGTTGTAACCTTAAAGTGACGCTGGCATTGTAACCCGTATATATTATGTCTTTATTGTAACCTAAATGTGGAGCCCTAGTTGTAACCTTAAAGTGACGCTAGTATTGTAACCCGTATATATTATGTCTTTATTGTAACCTAAATGTGGAGCCCTAGTTGTAACCTTAAAGTGACGCTGGCATTGTAACCCGTATATATTATGTCTTTATTGTAACCTAAATGTGGAGCCCTAGTTGTAACCTTAAAGTGACGCTGGCATTGTAACCCGTATATATTATGTCTTAATTGTAACCTAAATGTGGAGCCCTAGTTGTAACCTTAAAGTGACGCTGGCATTGTAACCCGTATAATGTCTTTATTGTAACCTAAATGTGGAGCCTTAGTTATAACCTTAAAGTGACGCTAGTATTGTAACCCGTATATATTATGTCTTAATTGTAACCTAAATGTGGGGCCCTAGTTGTAACCTTAAAGTGACGCTAGTATTGTAACCCGTATATATTATGTCTTAATTGTAACCTAAATGTGGAGCCCTAGTTGTAACCTTAAAGTGACGCTGGCATTGTAACCCGTATATATTATGTCTTTATTGTAACCTTAATGTGGAGCCCTAGTTGTAACCTTAAAGTGACGCTAGTATTGTAACCCGTATATATTATGTCTTAATTGTAACCTTAATGTGGAGCCCTAGTTGTAACCTTAAAGTGACGCTGGTATTGTAACCCGTATATATTATGTCTTTATTGTAACCTAAATGTGGAGCCCTAGTTGTAACCTTAAAGTGACGCTGGCATTGTAACCCGTATATATTATGTCTTTATTGTAACCTAAATGTGGAGCCCTAGTTGTAACCTTAAAGTGACGCTGGCATTGTAACCCGTATATATTATGTCTTAATTGTAACCTAAATGTGGAGCCCTAGTTGTAACCTTAAAGTGACGCTGGCATTGTAACCCGTATAATGTCTTTATTGTAACCTAAATGTGGAGCCTTAGTTATAACCTTAAAGTGACGCTAGTATTGTAACCCGTATATATTATGTCTTAATTGTAACCTAAATGTGGGGCCCTAGTTGTAACCTTAAAGTGACGCTGGCATTGTAACCCGTATATATTATGTCTTAATTGTAACCTAAATGTGGAGCCCTAGTTGTAACCTTAAAGTGACGCTAGTATTGTAACCCGTATATATTATGTCTTAATTGTAACCTAAATGTGGAGCCCTAGTTGTAACCTTAAAGTGACGCTGGCATTGTAACCCGTATATATTATGTCTTTATTGTAACCTTAATGTGGAGCCCTAGTTGTAACCTTAAAGTGACGCTAGTATTGTAACCCGTATATATTATGTATTAATTGTAACCTTAATGTGGAGCCCTAGTTGTAACCTTAAAGTGACGCTGGCATTGTAACCCGTATATATTATGCCTTTATTGTAACCTAACTGTGGAGCCCTAGTTGTAACCTTAAAGTGACGCTGGCATTGTAACCCGTATATACTATGTCTTTATTGTAACCTTAATGTGGAGCCCTAGTTGTAACCTTAAAGTGACGCTAGAATTGTAACCCGTATATATTATGTCTTTATTGTAACCTTAATGTGGAGCCCTAGTTGTAACCTTAAAGTGACGCTAGTATTGTAACCCGTATATATTATGTCTTAATTGTAACCTAAATGTGGGGCCCTATTTGTAACCTTAAAGTGACGCTAGTATTGTAACCCGTATATATTATGTCTTAATTGTAACCTTAATGTGGAGCCCTAGTTGTAACCTTAAAGTGACGCTGGCATTGTAACCCGTATATATTATGCCTTTATTGTAACCTAAATATGGAGCCCTAGTTGTAACCTTAAAGTGACGCTAGTATTGTAACCCGTATATATTATGTCTTTATTGTAACCTAAATGTGGAGCCCTAGTTGTAACCTTAAAGTGACGCTAGTATTGTAACCCGTATATATTATGTCTTAATTGTAACCTAAATGTGGGGCCCTATTTGTAACCTTAAAGTGACGCTAGTATTGTAACCCGTATATATTATGTCTTTATTGTAACCTAAATGTGGAGCCCTAGTTGTAACCTTAAAGTGACGCTAGTATTGTAACCCGTATATATTATGTCTTAATTGTAACCTAAATGTGGGGCCCTATTTGTAACCTTAAAGTGACGCTAGTATTGTAACCCGTATATATTATGTCTTAATTGTAACCTTAATGTGGAGCCCTAGTTGTAACCTTAAAGTGACGCTGGCATTGTAACCCGTATATATTATGCCTTTATTGTAACCTAAATGTGGAGCCCTAGTTGTAACCTTAAAGTGACACTGGTATTG
The DNA here is from genome assembly GCA_007844125.1 of Sinonovacula constricta. NCBI lineage: Eukaryota > Metazoa > Mollusca > Bivalvia > Cardiida > Solecurtidae > Sinonovacula > Sinonovacula constricta. The sequence continues at coordinate 30,954,340 of CM017564.1, read as the reverse complement.
TAACCCGTATATATTATGTCTTAATTGTAACCTTAATGTGGAGCCCTAGTTGTAACCTTAAAGTGACGCTGGTATTGTAACCCGTATATATTATGTCTTAATTGTAACCTTAATGTGGAGCCCTAGTTGTAACCTTAAAGTGACACTGGTATTGTAACCCGTATATATTATGTCTTAATTGTAACCTTAATGTGGAGCCCTAGTTGTAACCTTAAAGTGACGCTGGCATTGTAACCCGTATATATTATGCCTTTATTGTAACCTAAATGTGGAGCCCTAGTTGTAACCTTAAAGTGACACTGGTATTGTAACCCGTATATATTATGTCTTTATTGTAACCTAAATGTGGAGCCCTAGTTGTAACCTTAAAGTGACGCTAGTATTGTAACCCGTATATATTATGTCTTAATTGTAACCTAAATGTGGGGCCCTATTTGTAACCTTAAAGTGACGCTAGTATTGTAACCCGTATATATTATGTCTTAATTGTAACCTTAATGTGGAGCCCTAGTTGTAACCTTAAAGTGACGCTGGCATTGTAACCCGTATATATTATGCCTTTATTGTAACCTAAATGTGGAGCCCTAGTTGTAACCTTAAAGTGACGCTGGCATTGTAACCCGTATATATTATGTCTTTATTGTAACCTAAATGTGGAGCCCTAGTTGTAACCTTAAAGTGACGCTGGCATTTTAACCCGTATATATTATGTATTAATTGTAACCTAAATGTGGAGCCCTAGTTGTAACCTTAAAGTGACGCTGGCATTTTAACCCGTATATATTATGTATTAATTGTAACCTAAATGTGGAGCCTTAGTTGTAACCTTAAAGTGACGCTGGCATTTTAACCCGTATATATTATGTCTTTATTGTAACCTAAATGTGGAGCCCTAGTTGTAACCTTAAAGTGACGCTGGCATTGTAACCCGTATATATTATGTCTTTATTGTAACCTAAATGTGGAGCCCTAGTTGTAACCTTAAAGTGACGCTGGCATTGTAACCCGCATATATTATGTCTTTATTGTAACCTAAATGTGGAGCCCTAGTTGTAACCTTAAAGTGACGCTGGCATTGTAACCCGTATATATTATGTCTTAATTGTAACCTAAATGTGGAGCCCTAGTTGTAACCTTAAAGTGACGCTGGCATTGTAACCCGTATATATTATGTCTTTATTGTAACCTAAATGTGGAGCCCTAGTTGTAACCTTAAAGTGACGCTGGCATTTTAACCCGTATATATTATGTATTAATTGTAACCTAAATGTGGAGCCCTAGTTGTAACCTTAAAGTGACGCTGGCATTTTAACCCGTATATATTATGTATTAATTGTAACCTAAATGTGGAGCCTTAGTTGTAACCTTAAAGTGACGCTGGCATTTTAACCCGTATATATTATGTCTTTATTGTAACCTAAATGTGGAGACCTAGTTGTAACCTTAAAGTGACGCTGGCATTTTAACCCGTATATATTATGTCTTAATTGTAACCTAAATGTGGAGCCCTAGTTGTAACCTTAAAGTGACGCTGGCATTTTAACCCGTATATATTATGTATTAATTGTAACCTAAATGTGGAGCCTTAGTTGTAACCTTAAAGTGACACTGGTATTGTAACACGTATATATTATGTCTTTATTGTAACCTAAATATGGAGCCCTAGTTGTAACCTTAAAGTGACGCTGGCATTGTAACTTAAATATTTTTTTAATTGTAATCTAACAGCGGCACTGTCGCAGTTGTAACCTGTATGTGCTGTCGTAGTTATACCTGTGTGGGATGTTGTACTTGTTACTTGTATGTGCTGTCGCCGTTGTAACATGTATGTGCTGTCGTAGTTGTGACATGTATGTGCTGTCGTAGTTGTGACCTGTATGTGCTGTCGCCGTTGTAGCATGTATGTGCTGTCGCCGTTGTAACATGTATGTGCTGTCGTAGTTGTAACATGTATGTGCTGTCGCCGTTGTAACATGTATGTGCTGTCGCCGTTGTAACATGTATGTGCTGTCGCCGTTGTAACATGTATGTGCTGTCGCCGTTGTAACATGTATGTGCTGTCGTAGTTGTGACCTGTATGTGGCGTCGCCGTTGTAACATGTATGTGCTGTCGTAGTTGTGACCTGTATGTGCTGTCGCCGTTGTAACATGTATGTGCTGTCGTAGTTGTGACCTGTATGTGCTGTCGCCATTGTAACATGTATGTGCTGTCGCCGTTGTAACACGTATGTGCTGTCGTAGTTGTGACCTGTATGTGCTGTCGCCGTTGTAACATGTATGTGCTGTCGCCGTTGTAACATGTATGTGCTGTCGTAGTTGTGACCTGTATGCGCTGTCGCCGTTGTAACATGTATGTGCTGTCGTAGTTGAGACCTGTATGTGCTGTCGCAGTTGTTACCTGTATGTGGTGTCGCAGTTGTAACCGTATGTGCTGTCTTAGTTGTAATCTGTATGTGCTGTCGTAGTTGTAACCTGTGTGTGGTGGTGTACTTGTAACTTGTATGTGCTGTCGTAGTTGTGACCTGTATGCGCTGTCGCAGTTGTAGCCCGTATGTGCTGTCGCCGTTGTAACATTTATGTGCTGTCGCCGTTGTAACATGTATGTGCTGTCGCCGTTGTAACATGTATGTGCTGTCGCATTTGTAACACGTATGTGCTGTCGCAGTTGAAACCCGAATGTAATGTCGCAGTTATATCCCGAATGTGCTGTCGCAGTTTTAACCCGAATGTGCTGTCGCAGTTTTACCCGTATGTGCTGTCGTAGGTGTAACTTAAATGTGCCAAACAAGAACGGGGTTTTTAGGGGTATTTGTCATATCACAGTTTTATCATCGATAAAGTTCTCGTCCTATCAGGTTTGTCGACATGTAATGTTGATAACGGTGTGATGTTCGTTTTGTTTTCCGTTCGATTATCTATTATATTTTCATTTCGATTAGGTTAGGGCTCGTTTGTTTGTTCGAGGACTGTATACAAGTGAAATTGGTCATTCGGCTGGGTTATCGATATGCCTGTATTGACATAGTGATTGATTTAAGCAGAAGTTTAGGCGCAGGGCCATTCATAAAAATAGAATCGCGATGCTTTGACACACGCGTTGCGTTGCAATTTTAATAGATACAAAATATATAGAATTGTAAATGTTCACTTTTTGAAACCGCGGGATACTTTTCTATTTAAATAAGTTGACGGAATGGTTCTGATTATAAGGATTCTCCCAAATTGGGGAGAATAAATTTATTTATTTGTAACATATTTTATGTAAATAAATAGCAAACAATGAACTGAAGAGTTCCGGTTCCGATTTTTAGGATTTATAAACATGCCTAAGGTAGGTTGATGTAATTATTTTTATTTTTAACTATCTATCTATTTATACTGCTGTACGCCCCTTTCGGGTATTACTAGCAGGTGCGCGTGCAAGTGCAAGAATAAAAGTTTTTAAATGACAAGAAGACGTCAAAGAAAAACAGGGGTGAACTTGTTAAAAGAGTTAAAAACAGGTTAAAACAGGTTAAAAACAGTGTTTTGCTGTCTAGGCAGTGTTAAGGGCGTTTATAGCCTGTCTGAAGTGATCAGGATCAGGCTGCAAAACGACGGTGGATGGTAGCTGGTTCCATAATACGACGGTCTGAGGAAAGAAAGAGTATTTAAAAATATCAATTTTAGTGTGAACCTGCCTGTATGTTAATGGATGCATGTGCCTGGTTCTTCTCAATGGCTGTACTAGATAAGGTGGGACTGAAATTGCCACAAAACCGTGGACTATTTTGAAAAACATACATAGTCTAGCAGATGTTCTTCTGGATTCTAGTGTCTCCCATTTTAGGTCATCGAGCATAGTCGTCACACTGTCGTAAGGGGAATATTGGCCTTTGACCCAACGGGCTGCTCTACGTTGGATCCTTTCAATTTTGTTAATTTTACACTGTGTGTGTGGTGACCAAACTGAAGAAGCATATTCTAGTTGCGGTCTAACAAGTGATTTATATGAGATTTGGCGAATTTTTTGGTTTTTTGAAGGTAGATTTCTTCGTAAGAATCCAAGAGTTTTATTTGCATTCTGAGTGATTCTGTCAATGTGCTGATTCCATGATAGGTCACTTGAAATGTCAATGCCTAGATATTTTGCACTTGGTACTACCTCTAAGATTTGTCCGTGTAACTTTGATGCTGTCGTTGCTTTTAATATAGATCTAATGCATGATGACATGCGCTGCCGACATGAACAGGCCATACACGAAATCTCAACTTTTATAACTAAACAAAATTATGATTTCAGGTTACATCGAGTTCTAGCTTCGGAATGTTTACGGGATATGCCGAAAAGTTCCGATTGCAGGCGTGGTGCATGTTGCGGCACGTAGAGCGTCCCGTTGTTTCGGGTACAGGTTGCCAGCATGCGTCAATAACAAATGACCCTTGTTATCACGTAAATAGTCACACTTTGTCGATACATGCCGTTAAGCACAGCTGCTTCGCGTCAATTGGACATAACAACCAAGGAAGCTTCTTTATGTACGGATTTCGCATTGTCACGATGCAACAAGGGTTATCTTTTCGAAAATGATATTTATGCGTGTCGTATTTTGATTTATATGGTACATGCATAGGTTTTAATGGTTTCTTGTGGTGGTGGTAGTGACTGAGGTGGTGTTGGGGTGGTTGTGGTGATGATAGTGGTGGTAATATTGGTGGTGTTTTTGTTGTAATTATCCTTGTTGGTGGTGGTGGTGAAGTTGGATTTGAAGTTGGTTGTGGTGGCGATAACGGATAAAGGGGTGCAGTTATAGTTAGTGATATGATAGTGGTGATGGTTCGGGATGGATGATAGTGATGAACAGCTTGTTTCACAGAAAAACCAGTTTGTGTTTGTCTCTGATAGCCAACTGATCTGCTAATAAATTTGCAACACACTTTTTAACACACTGATCCGAAACATCAACTCAGACCTGTTTGTGGTGCAGGTAAAAGATAAAGTATCGCCAATATACGAGGCGGCTTCTAAACGATGTTTTAAAATGAGATTTGATTAAGGTAACTTAATGAAAGTGAATTAATTAGAGTATGTAGTTCATCAATCAAACGTCATTTATCAATGCCATAGATGAGCTTGTGTTTCTTAAAAGATGGGTCGTCGGGATTTACATTGCACTTTCGTTTAGATTTAAAAAAAAGAAGATTGATTTTAACTTTGGACAGTCAGTGCTAAACAACCCGTTTACAACTGCGAACATGAAGCAGTTTTTGTGTTGCGTTCAGTGTCATAGCATGTCTTTACAATCTGACATTATTCCACTTCCGGTGAAAAATTCTGACATGACCATCCGGACAAACTCCTGATATGGCACCACATCCTGCCATACACCGGAAACGATGCCGCATCCAGTAAACACACTACATGATACCACATCCCATGAAATACCGGCCATTACTTTGAAGCATATGAAACACTGGACATTATACCACATCTAGTCAAACACCAAACACGGTATCACATCTGAAACACCGGACATTGTACCACATCTAGTCAAACACCAAACATAGTATCACATCTGAAACACCGGACAGTGTACCACATCTAGTTAAACACCAAACTGGTATCACATCTGAAATACCGGATATTGTACCACATCTAGTCAAACACCAAACATAGTATCACGTCTGAAACACCGGACATTGTACCACATCTAGTCAAACACCAAACATGGTATCACGTCTGAAACACCGGACATTGTACCACATCTAGTCAAACACCAAACACGGTATCACATCTGAAACACCGGACATTGTACCACATCTAGTCAAACACCAAACATGGTATCACATCTGAAATACCTGTCAGTGTACCACATCTAGTCAAACACCAAACACGGTATCACATCTGAAACACCGGACATTGTACCACATCTAGTCAAACACCAAACATGGTATCACATCTGAAACACCGGACAGTGTACTACATCTAGTCAAACACCAAACATGGTATAACATCTGAAACACCGGACATTGTACCACATCTAGTCAAACACCAAACATGGTATCGCATCTGAAACACCGGTCAGTGTACCACATCTAGTCAAACACCAAACACGGTATCACATCTGAAACACCGGACATTGTACCACATCTAGTCAAACACCAAACACGGTATCACATCTGAAACACCGGACATTGTACCACATCTAGTCATACACCAAACATGGTATCACATCTGAAACACCGGACATTGTACCACATCTAGTCAAACACCAAACACGGTATCACATCTGAAACACCGGACATTGTACCACATCTAGTCAAACACCAAACATGGTATCACGTCTGAAACACCGGACAGTGTACCACATCTAGTCAAACACCAAACATGGTATCACATCTGAAACACCGGACATTGTACCACATCTAGTCAAACACCAAACATGATATCACATCTGAAACACCGGACATTATACCACATCTTGTCAAACACCAAACATGATATCACATCTGAAAAACAGGACATTGTACCACATCTAGTAAAACACCAAACATTGTATCACATCTGAAACACCGGACATTATACCACATCTAGTCAAACACCAAACATTGTATCACATCTGAAATACCGGACATTGTACCACATCTAGTCAAACACCAAACATGGTATCACATCTGAAACACCGGACATAACATCATATCTGAAACGCCGGAAATGGCTCTACATCAATACGTACACCTGACACGGAAGCCCATCTGAAACACCGAACATGGTATTACATCTGAAACACCGACCATGGTATTACATCTGAAACACCGAACATGGTATTACATCTGAAACACCGAACATGGTATTACATCTGAAACACCGAACATGGTATAACATCCGAAACACCGAACATGGTATTACATCTGAAACACCGACCATGGTATTACATCTGAAACACCGAACATGGTATTACATCTGAAACACCGAACATGGTATTACATCTGAAACACCGAACATGGTATTACATCTGAAACACCGAACATGGTATTACATCTGAAACACCGAACATGATACTGCATTTAGTCAGACGCTTGACATAATATCATATCCGACACACTTGGTATGATGTCACATCTGAAACACCGGACATGATACTGCATCTAGTCAAGCGCATGACAAAACATCACAACTGAAACACCGTACTTGACTTCACATCCCGGTCAAACCCGGTACAACCTGTACCTTTATAACTGGATGTTAGACAGAGGATACTAGCGAGTTTACACATATACAGACGATTTACATATTCCTGACAGACGATATTCAGATTTTTGATAGGAGCACATGCGGTGCATTTTGGTGGTGCAGGTGTGTCACAGGTGTTGTACCTGTGCAGACGGAAGGTGGCCTGATATGATAGCCCTTCACTTGTCGGCAGATAACCCTGCCCTAGACACATCGCCGGGAGATCGCCTGTCTGGTACGACAGTCTGTACGCGCCCTATATGTTCGTGACTAGGAAGCACCACCAATCGGAACTCTTCGAGTAATTCCGTCAAATAGCAACATTATTCTTCGGATGTACCTACATTTTGCTATGCTTAAAAAGAAAATGCAATATAAGAGGGTTTGTTTCCTTTCTTCCAAATATCGATTATTGAAGTATACAGCTTTTGTTGGTCAAGGCGTCTTATTTTAGATCTTCCGCTTTAAAAGTCTTTCTAATTTATATTTCATTAAAAAACAATTTTATTTTTTTGCGGGTTGGGGGGTGGAGGGCTTTTTATGTATATAAAAAATTACCTTTTATTCTGATAGTGTAATAGCTATACCGCCGACATCGCTATGGAACTGTATATATGCATGTATTGACTAAACGAGGTTAAATTGTCATGACAGTTACTTCCAATTACCTTCAACTCCTGCTGATGGCACGCTTATGCGTAAACTTATAACAAGAGGTCATAATGCTTCTTTCAAGAGCGTCTATTTTTGCTTGGTTTTTTGAAGTTTGGAGATACAAGATTGTGTTTGTTTGGTCGAGTCAAGGGGTAGGATACGGATATGTATTCGATGAAGGTATTTCAGAGTGTTAAGCAGTATTTCGGGCTATCTTGCACCTGCCTGTTGACCCTCCATTGGCACCGCTCTGGAGAGCTGTGTTTCTTATAGAACAATCGGAACTCCTCGAGTAATTCCGTCCCCGGGACTGTCATCCCTCGGACCAATTGGAACTCCTTGAGTAATTCTGTCCTCGGAACAGTCATCCCTAGGACGTATTTGGTGTAAAGAACTTACAGAATCGCTATCGGTTTGTTGGCCGAAGAAGAATACGCCATTAAAAAGTTCTAAAAAAGCGATAAATGTACTGGATTTTTTTTCGTCCTATTAACTTTCATTTATCATTTTAACTGTTAAAATCTAAATACACATAACTGTTTCTGCATTTTTCAGTACTGATAACAAAACATTTATCTTTTATTTTTTGATGACGTCATAGGAACCGATATGTGTATTTCGCTGGGGTTTTCCAGTTATACATCCGAGAGATGATTCTTGAATTATCCGAGGTGTTCCGATTCCTTATGGAATACATTTTTATGGGGACGATAGTGTAGCTGGCAAAAACATGAAATCGCGGCTGTTCTGTGAGACCTTGTTCAGAGAAAAGAACTGAGTGTTTCGTTTCTCTAACATTGTAGCATGCAACAATAATGTGTAGCTTGCAATTATAGAAAGATAGTTGGCATTTAGAGAAATTCGCAGCTGTTTGGCGAAGAATTTTTATACAAAAGAAACCGAGGATACCACTGTTAGCAAAGCAACTTGTAAATACAGATGTAGAATAGAACACGGAAAACAAGCAAAGTAGCGAATACTCTACTTTCCATCAAAGCTTTGGTTCGTTATTGCCAAATGTTTATGTAATTAATGAGTGGAAAGTGTAAGAGAGTGTTTAGTTTCCAGGAGTGTCATATTGTTTAAAGCGCATGCTCTCTTCGGCGCCTTGGATGTCTCAAACCCTAGCTCTTTCTTCTATTAGAATCATTGTATGCAACTGTTAGCATGAAAGTCTACTAAGATACATCAGAAATATATATAAGATCACTGGGGCTCATTAGTGGTAGAGGGTAGTGTTGAACTGACTATGGTACATACTCACTTGGTCGGTTATTCAACCACAATCTTTGTAAACCCCGACAAATGATCTTACTCCAGCCTGCCGGAATCTTTGATATATGCCTTCATGAAAATATGTACGCTGTCGTCATACACGATCAAGAAATATCCAAATTCCTGTTACTTTGGATCATTTAAGTCACCTACAATTGGTATATTCCGATAGCGAGGCATTCTGCGCCTTTATATTAACTAATTCCAGTACAATGGCGGAAGATTTTGATAAGAGATACAAAAGGAAAGTGGCCATAATGAATGCAAATTAAATTTATCCCTTGAAGCATGGTCGGGGATTGCATTGAATTGTATGGAGTTTGTTGTATGGGTCAACATTGAATGTAATTGTGTCACTCAGGTCGAACATTTTGTTGTGTGAATGTCTCCCAGTGGACTGCAGGTCGAACATCTTGTTTGATAAATGTCTCCCAGTGGACTGCAGGTCGAACATCTTGTTGTGTGGATGTCTCCCAGTGGACTGCAGGTCGAACATCTTGTTGTGTGAATGTCTCCCAGTGGACTGCAGGTCGAACATCTTGTTGTGTGAATGTCTCCCAGTGGACTGCAGGTCGAACATCTTGTTGGGTGAATGTCTCCAAGTGGACTGCAGGTCGAACATCTTGTTGGATGAATGTCTCCCAGTGGACTGCAGGTCGAACATCTTGTTGTGTGAATGTCTTCCAGTGGACTGCAGGTCGAACATTTTGTTGTGTGGATGTCTCCCAGTGGACTGCAGGTCGAACATCTTGTTGGATGAATGTCTTCCAGTGGACTGCAGGTCGAACATTTTGTTGTGTGGATGTCTCCCAGTGGACTGCAGGTCGAACATCTTGTTGGATGAATGTCTTCCAGTGGACTGCAGGTCGAACATCTTGTTGTGTGAATGTCTTCCAGTGGACTGCAGGTCGAACATCTTGTTGTGTGAATGTCTTCCAGTGGACTGCAGGTCGAACATTTTGTTGTGTGAATGTCTTCTTAGTGAATGCAGGTCGAACATCTTGTTGTGTGAATGTCTCCCAGTTGACTGCAGGTCGAACATCTTGTTGGATGAATGTCTCCCAGTGGACTGCAGGTCGAACATCTTGTTGTGTGAATGTCTCCCAGTGGACTGCAGGTCGAACATCTTGTTGGATGAATGTCTCCCAGTTGACTGCAGGTCGAACATCTTGTTGTGTGAATGTCTCCCAGTGGACTGCAGGTCGAACATCTTGTTGGGTGGATGTCTCCCAGTGGACTGCAGGTCGAACATCTTGTTGGATGAATGTCTCCCAGTTGACTGCAGGTCGAACATCTTGTTGGATGAATGTCTCCCAGTGGACTGCAGGTCGAACATCTTGTTGGATGAATGTCTCCCAGTTGACTGCAGGTCGAACATCTTGTTGTGTGAATGTCTCCCAGTTGACTGCAGGTCGAACATCTTGTTGGATGAATGTCTCCCAGTGGACTGCAGGTCGAACATCTTGTTGGGTGAATGTCTCCCAGTGGACTGCAGGTCGAACATCTTGTTGGATGAATGTCTTCCAGTGGACTGCAGGTCGAACATCTTGTTGTGTGAATGTCTCCCAGTGGACTGCAGGTCGAACATCTTGTTGGATGAATGTCTTCCAGTTGACTGCAGGTCGAACATCTTGTTGGGTGAATGTCTCCCAGTGGACTGCAGGTCGAACATCTTGTTGGATGAATGTCTCCCAGTGGACTGCAGGTCGAACATCTTGTTGGGTGAATGTCTCCCAGTGGACTGCAGGTCGAACATCTTGTTGGATGAATGTCTCCCAGTGGACTGCAGGTCGAACATCTTGTTGGATGAATGTCTTCCAGTGGACTGCAGGTCGAACATCTTGTTGGATGAATGTCTTCCAGTTGACTGCAGGTCGAACATCTTGTTGGGTGAATGTCTCCCAGTGGACTGCAGGTCGAACATCTTGTTGGATGAATGTCTTCCAGTGGACTGCAGGTCGAACATCTTGTTGTGTGAATGTCTTCCAGTTGACTGCAGGTCGAACATCTTGTTGTGTGAATGTCTTCCAGTGGACTACAGGTCGAACATCTTGTTGGATGAATGTCTCCCAGTGGACTACAGGTCGAACATCTTGTTGGATGAATGTCTTCCAGCTGACTGCAGGTCGAACATCTTGTTGGATGAATGTCTCCCAGTGGACTACAGGTCGAACATCTTGTTGGATGAATGTCTCCCAGTGGACTACAGGTCGAACATCTTGTTGGATGAATGTCTCCCAGTGGACTACAGGTCGAACATCTTGTTGGATGAATGTCTCCCAGTGGACTACAGGTCGAACATCTTGTTGGATGAATGTCTCCCAGTGGACTACAGGTCGAACATCTTGTTGGATGAATGTCTTCCAGTTGACTGCAGGTCGAACATCTTGTTGGATGAATGTCTCCCAGAGGACTGCAGGTCGAACATCTTGTTGTGTGGATGTCTTCCAGTGGACTACAGGTCGAACATCTTGTTGGATGAATGTCTTCCAGTTGACTGCAGGTCGAACATCTTGTTGTGTGAATGTCTTCCAGTGGACTGCAGGTCGAACATCTTGTTGGCTGAATGTCTTCCAGTGGACTGCAGGTCGAACATCTTGTTGGATGAATGTCTTCCAGTTGACTGCAGGTCGAACATCTTGTTGGATGAATGTCTCCCAGTGGACTACAGGTCGAACATCTTGTTGGATGAATGTCTCCCAGTGGACTGCAGGTCGAACATCTTGTTGGATGAATGTCTCCCAGTGGACTACAGGTCGAACATCTTGTTGGATGAATGTCTCCCAGTGGACTACAGGTCGAACATCTTGTTGGATGAATGTCTCCCAGTGGACTACAGGTCGAACATCTTGTTGGATGAATGTCTCCCAGTGGACTGCAGGTCGAACATCTTATTGGATGAATGTCTCCCAGTGGACTACAGGTCGAACATCTTGTTGGATGAATGTCTTCCAGTGGACTGCAGGTCGAACATCTTGTTGGATGAATGTCTCCCAGTGGACTACAGGTCGAACATCTTGTTGGATGAATGTCTCCCAGTGGACTACAGGTCGAACATCTTGTTGGATGAATGTCTTCCAGTTGACTGCAGGTCGAACATCTTGTTGGATGAATGTCTCCCAGTGGACTACAGGTCGAACATCTTGTTGGCTGAATGTCTCCCAGTGGACTGCAGGTCGAACATCTTGTTGGATGAATGTCTCCCAGTGGACTCCTGGTCGAACATCTTGTTGGATGAATGTCTTCCAGTTGACTGCAGGTCGAACATCTTGTTGGATGAATGTCTCCCAGTGGACTACAGGTCGAACATCTTGTTGGCTGAATGTCTCCCAGTGGACTACAGGTCGAACATCTTGTTGGATGAATGTCTTCCAGTGGACTGCAGGTCGAACATCTTGTTGTGTGAATGTCTCCCAGTGGACTGCAGGTCGAACATCTTGTTGGATGAATGTCTCCCAGTGGACTACAGGTCGAACATCTTGTTGGATGAATGTCTCCCAGTGGACTACAGGTCGAACATCTTGTTGGATGAATGTCTCCCAGTGGACTACAGGTCGAACATCTTGTTGGCTGAATGTCTCCCAGTGGACTACAGGTCGAACATCTTGTTGGATGAATGTCTTCCAGTGGACTACAGGTCGAACATCTTGTTGGATGAATGTCTCCCAGTGGACTGCAGGTCGAACATCTTGTTGGATGAATGTCTCCCAGTGGACTACAGGTCGAACAGTTTGTTGGCTGAATGTCTTCCAGTGGACTGCAGGTCGAACATTTTGTTGGCTGAATGTCTTCCAGTTGACTGCAGGTCGAACATTTTGTTGGTTGAATGTCTCCCAATGAATGTCTTCCCAATTTTCTTCACCGACTAAAGTTTCGCATCGCAATGACAACACGCGTGTTTGTGCGACCCATGCTTCAAAACAATACAAAAAACAACATGACAATGTGCGCCATATTTGTGTTTTGGGGTTATTTTAATTTTAAAAGTGAAAAAATTGGATTGCCATTGAGCATTTTTTTGCATTTCTTAACCAAGTAAACATAATTATTTTACGTACAAGAGTTTCTCTCATAAACAACATAAAAACAAAAAGTATTTTATTCAGTTTAGTTGTATGCCCTCTGGTGGGGATTATCAGCAACAGCTGTGAGTAGATTTGCTGAAGCTAGTAAATAGGTTTTTCATACGAAAGCATTGTGATCTGCTTGATTACACAAAAAGCTGGTGGTGTTTTTGTTTGTGTTGTTGCGTAGCTTCTGTTGTTCTTTGTTATGTTGTTGAACAGTCGGTGTATTGCTTGCTAAACTTGCTGTTTTTTACGAGGCTAATCGTTTATATTCCTTACTCGTTTGCAATCGGATCTCCTCGGGCAATTCCGTCCTCGGGACCATTCTATACATAGCGTGTGACGTCACTACGTTAAAGTCATTTTGGCCGTGTGTTGACGCAACGTCCTCGGGACTATAATCCCTCTGATGTATCTGGTGTAATCATATAGTATCGTTATCGTTTTGTTCACCAGTAGAATAAAACGCCACAATAAGGTCTTTAAAAAAAGCGATAGGTGTCGTGTATAGGATAATTTCGTCCTGTACTTTCATTTATCAATTTAATTGTTCACATCTCGTTTAATATACAACTGCTTCTGCATTTTAAGTAGAGATAACAAAACATTTATCTTTGTTGTTTTGATGCCGCACTGACATGTGTATTTTCGCGAGGTGTTCCCGTCATACATCCGAGAGATGATTCGTGAATTATCCAAGGTGTTCTGAATGAAAATTTTGCCCAAGATTGGTGTAATGAAACTAAGCAACAACACTACCAGTATAAAATAATGTGCTGTCCGACATTGACAGACACGTGTCAGATGACGTGTCAGATGGCGTGTCAGATGACGTGTCAGATGGGGTGTCAACTTGGTTTTGTTCTTCTAAACTTGCCTTTTTGTGATCTTTACATCATAGACAGGCTTAATTTAGAAATACAAATAGACTTTTCAAATGAAAAGAACAGCTAATATATTTAAATTTTCAATTTACACTTTCGAAAAGCAAACACAATTGCCACCCAAAAAGACAGTCGCGTCTGACTTTTGAAGTGTGCTCAAATATTTGCCAGGGGAACAGTCGCACTATGCTTCATTTGAGATGAAAAACAAGACAGGTTTTCAGGGTTGTTTTTTGTTGTTGTTTTTTTCTTTCCTTTTTTTCTTTCTTTTTTCCCTTTTTCTTTCTTTTTTCCATTTTTTCCTTTCTTTTTTTTCGTCTCCCGGATTCAATTATAGTCATTACTTCTTACTGAACTGGATGTTATTTTATAGACAAAAGAAACACGCCAGGTTGTTATTTTGCATGTATCCGTTTTGTTTTGTTTTTGTTTAGTATTTGGGTTTTTTCTTCCTTTGTTGTTGTTGTTGTTGTTGTTGTTTTTGTCTGTGTTAAATATGTTTTCACGTTTATAACAGTTTTCCTCATATGTAGCTTGGTAAGAACACAGTTAATGTTTCTTTTGTTTATTTTGTTTATTTTTCTTACATCGCGCCGACATATTTTTTGGTTATAATGGCGACGTACAGCTTATTATTGGTGGAGGTAGACCGCAGGCAAATGTCAGGGTCAAACCACTGGCGCACGCCTGTCATCAATAAAATAACGTTTTGTTGGCTTCTCCAGATTTTGAGACATTTTCAGGGTCTATGTACATGAGACTGCTGATTATCACCTAATTATCAGTTCTCTGGAATCTAATGTCTTAACCGTTTAGTAGTTTGCGTGGTTGGTTGGATACAAACTCTAGGCAAAACATTGTCGTATGTTTTACCTGTATACAGCGATGGTATGTTTTACCTGAACTCGTATACATAGATGTTTTTTGTTTATTGGGATTATCGTCCCACCAACAGTTTTATAGTTATCTGCAGTTCGAACCCAGGCCGCGACATACCAAAGTCGTTAAAAATGGTAGTGGTATAGCTCCCTTGCTAACATAGACGGTATTTTTACCTGTATGCAAAGATCAAACGTTTTCCCATATACAAATATGGTATATTTTACCTGTATGCAAAGTTGGTATATTTAACCTGTATAAATAGATGGTATGTTTTACCTGTATACATAGACGGTATGTTTTACCTGTATGCAAAGATGGTAGATTTTACCTGTATACAAAGATGGTATGTTTTACATGTATACAACCAGGTAGCAAGACAAGATGTAGATGTGTCGGTATAGCATTCCTCGACCGGTGTTCGAATCCACGACCTACTGTTTCTGGAGCCGACACTCTTCTTAACAGCACCACTTGCACAAGATTTCTTTTTTTTGTATTTCTATTATTAAATCTACACATAAGAAAATGCTAAACATCGCAATGTCCCAATGGGTTGTTTTGAAACCAGAAAGCTTATAACGCGAGACGAATAGCCGTTTAAAGTGCACCATCCTGAGTGCATATGCAATCTGGGATCAGTCTAAATTCAGAGAATGTTTACATTTGATCATGTTATTGAAATTCTGTGCAACATTTTGTCGTTTTGTTAACTGATAGCCTCGATACTGAGTGTCGTTTCCTTTCAAGTACAACACGGATAAATGTTAAAGCTATGTTAACTACGTTAAATCACTTCAAATGGTATAGTCGGTTATTTGATATAACTAATGCACGAAGCGTCATAATGATATAGGTATAAGCTAATTGTATTTATTGAAACAAATTATAACGCTACATGTAAATAGCAGAATTCGGGGTGTTTTAAAACAAACGTTTAATATGTATAAACTATAAATAGAATGTGAGTTGTCTCGTGGAACTGTAAACAATTATTTAAGAATAAATAGTGAAAAGCCGGTTTATGCTGTTTGATTTATAGATTTAATAATGTAAATGTATACGGACAACTGAAAAAAATAGCTGCGTGCTTTGTTGTACACTAAGCGGGTAGCTTCTGATGGGAAATTATAAATTGGCATAAACTCGTTTCTCCATTTTATAGTTCTCGATTGTTAAAACATTGTTGCATATATTATAGACATGACGTATGCATGTATACATATATACATACTATTGTAGTGCATTTTTCAGCAGAGAACGCCGCTATACGAGGTTGTCACTGTTAAAGAATTTTTTTTTTCCAATATAAGCAACTGTGCACTGTCATGTTAAATAACACATTTTATTTTAAAATACTGTAGTCCTAAAGCTTCGATTTTGGATATTAACAAAATGTGTGTTTTTCATTTGTTTTGTTGGCGAAGAAATGGAAATGGCAGATTAAGTGATGGTTGTTGTTGTCTTCGTGCTTGTTGGTGTCGTTTTTCCCGTTGTATGCTAATTTCGGTGCCGGTGATGTCGACGTTGTTGCTATTTGTGCTGCTGTTGCCATAACGATTTCTGGTAGAATATCTCGACGTTATGATTACCAATAATAGTATTTGTCATCTTCAGTTTACTGGATTGTGCCACATGCGCGAGTCACATGGACAGATTGCTCTAATGAGGTTCACGTGCATTAATAAGAAGCAATTACTGTTTTTTACTGCTGCTATTATATCAATGTGCCTGTCTATCGATAGTGCTGTTATCCAACCAGTCGCGTCATGACAATACCCCTTGTGAAGCAATGACATTGCATTATCCCCCTGGGCCCGGCCAACTGGATAAATATCTCCTGTTTACAGTGTCTCGAGTCTGATACAATTTAATTAAATCGCGATCCAAATATTATAACATTTATTTATCCTCTATCCACAATATCGTGGCTTTATGTTTTCGATATTAACTGAAGCCTCATTAGATCTCGGAGCGCTTGGATGTTCCAGTTTATCGTGTCCTGTGTGCGCCCTTTATCTGCGGGCCGGTGTGTGTGTATGTGTAGATACGCGGGACGGAAGTTCGATCCAGGGACGAGCTGTACCCGCGTATCAATGTTACATTCGGATCACCTCGGCTATTTTACATTCAGAAATAGAAAGTCATATTGAGGAACAGTAGCCAGGGCAAGATGGCAGTCCCCTCCCCATCCCTCCCGCACCCGCCCCCACTTCCCGGCCACCTCGCCCCAATAAATGAAATCTGTTTTTTAGAAACTGCGAGTTCTTACAGTACCGATTCGTGTGTTGCAGCCCTGATTTGAGCTGAAAACTTAAGTTTAACTGTAAAATTCTGATGTGGATATTCTAAGCATTGTTCAAATAAGCCATTTTATTATTTGAAAGTGTAGTTTCCTAATGACAACCTAATCTGCTTCAAATGTGCAAGAGCTACGTAATTGAATATGTAAGAAGACCAAAACAGTACCAGGAATCTCCCAATTTCCAAGCAGAGTTGTCGTTTGTACCTCACTGTAACACTTATGCTATGGGCTCAATAAATAAATAAATAAATGTAATTATTATTATTAGAACTATTTTCATTCCTAATTAAGCAGATGACTAAAAAGGCATAGACTGGAACCATGTCAATTTGGGACTACTTTCTGAGCCCATCCCAGAGGCGAGTGGAATGCCAATGTGCAAGAGAGTGGGAATCTCGGTGTGTTAATACTATAACCTTCAGGATTCTTTTCCAAACGCGTACAGAAAGAGTCCAAGATGATTCAAATGTCGGACAGAGCCATGTTGTCAATGGGACCAATCGGTAATCTCGAAAAGCTTAAAAGCATTCAAGTGTCATGGTATAAATCATGATCTGACAGGCGTATATTGAGACTTGGATAGGATTTACGTTTTTAAATGGAATATATCACAATAAATGTGAGCATCTTTTCTCATTCGGCCATCTCAGGTACTTAGACCTGACGGCCTACCTAACACCGCCCCTCTCCACTTGTCTAGCAACCGGGCCGGGCACTGTTCAGCAGGAAACTAGATAGTGACGCGGACTAAGCTTCATCCAAAAGATGGGATACGACATAAACCCGTTATAAACCGATATTGTGTTCGTCCAAGTCAATCTTAACAGACAGCGTCAGTGGAGTGTTTATTTATAGCCGAACCAGACGGGAAGAAAGGTTTAAAGAAAAAGATCGTCAAAGTTTCAAATCGTAGCAAACGTTTCATAAAAATGCTTTTATGCAGAATATGAATTCAATTTTTAATTAAATATGAATTAAATATATGAATATTTTGCAGCGTTTGCATAAAATGAGGAAAGACACGTTGGAAGAAAGGACCAACTGTAACATTTATTTCTTAAAAAATAACAAGACATGTTTTCCATTTACTTTTATTTATTATGCCCAATGATAAGTATACGTGTGGGTTTTTAGTAAATATTCTGATAAGGAATTTCCTCAATAAAACAGTCGCTTTTAACTAATTATTGACGTTTCTGCCCGATCGGCCTTTTTCAAAATATAAAATAGCGATGAGCAGCAAATGTGAGTCCTTCGCTTTTGCTATTTTTTTTTCAGGAAAATGCATGGCTTATCTCATCATGTCAAAACAATGAAATCAAATTAGCAAATGCTACCAGATTGAACGTGGGGGTTATATTCGCTGATAAGGTCACAATATCAGCCTAACGGTCTCTATGAAGTTATGGTAGAGATATTAGTGTAAATACAATACGTGTCACCGGGTTGTGTGTGTGGGGGGGGGGGGGGTGTCTCCGTAAATTTGTAGTATTTGCATTACACTATATAAAAATAGAAGAGAGAGAGAGAGAGAGAGAGAGAGAGAGAGAGAGAGAGAGAGAGAGAGAGAGAGAGACAGACAGACAGACAGACAGAGAAAGAGAGAGAGAGAGAGAATGGAGAGAAAGAGAGCGTAAGAGACAGAGACAGACAGAGACAGACAGAGAGAGAGACACACAGAGAGAGATATACACACCAAAAAGTATTGCCATCCGCCAACAAATAGCAGTTGCACAGAACATGTTTCATAGCACATTTCCTTTTTAAACAAATGTTGCTGATGGTTTGATGTTGTTGTTTTTGTCGTCGTTGGTGGTGGTGTGTTAAGTTGTGCTATACAAAGCAAATTATGATATTGTTTTGCATTTAGTTTTCTCACTGACAAGAAAACTGTTTCATAGAATTCCACCTGACGTTTAATTGATACATAATTCACATCACATCATGACATTTATCTCTTTCCAATAGGCAATACTTGCATTAAGCTATCATTGGAGCATATGCGAATATTGAGGTGTACGGTTGTTGATTATAGCATCGCTACTGCACTTCTTTTAAGTTGCGATTATATTCAGCATCTACTCGCTGCTACTCCACTTTTTTGTCGATCATACATTATTGGAATTAAAGGTGGTATCCGATAGTTTGCCTACATCTTATATATTTAACAATATCTGTAAATAAGAACGATTGGAATTCCTGCTAAAAATAGACATCTACGTCACATCGGATGACTTGGCTGAACAAAACTATTAGTGGTCACATGGTTTTCTTGTTTTAAAAATAGCTAACTGTGCAGCGTGGCTATGATAGAAAATACATGTTTGTAATGGCGATTGTGGCGTTATGGTTCACTTTTCCGACAGGTGTAGGACATCAATAAACAGCATTTTACGAGATCTGTTCATATAACAATGGTTTACTAAGATTTATTATGAAAATAATTTTTGGTCCAAACAGTCGGATCCCAACTTTAAAACACTGTTAAATACCATGCATCTGTATTTTATTTAAATGACAACATTCAGTTTGGTAAAGCTTTTTTTAAAACACGGTTATTCAAAATTTCAACAACAAAAACACCAAGATACCAAGCGAGCTTGCCCAAGCTTGCCCATAAATGTATCTTAATTTAAAATAAATTAAAGTAGGGGTGTTAAACACAGGACCAACATTTGTTCAATTCTTTCGATAACGACCACCTGCGTTGATAATTTCATAAATCAGTCAAATGTTTTAAGCTACCAGTATTTATGATTTTTAATAAATTTTGTTATAAATTAAGGTAGTTGTATTATAATACAGCATCATTTTTTTTAATTACCAATAATAAAAGAATACTAATTACTTTAAAGATAAATCAATTATTTTATTTAAAGGTTATATCCGGGGGCTTAGACCATTTATTTTTATCTCTCAAACAACCAGATAAATAATTAATTAATATTGCCTGAAAAGATACTGCTAAATGCTGTTTATTGATTTCCTACATCTGTGTGTGAAAAATGAAGCTTTAACACCATTTGTCATCACAGACATTATCTCCTATCTGCGCCACACTGCACTGTTAATTATGCGTTAACTTAGAAAACCACGTGACCTCTTACTTTGACTATGACGCCATAACATCACAAGGGTTAATCCGCTCTGACATCTGCATTTAGCAGAATTCCTCATTATGCTTTTTTTCTTGATTGGGACAAAATTGACATTTAAAGCGATTTATTTCAAGAATTTTACTGTCTTACAATTTCTGTAGTGATGATAATCGCCCTTTCGTAGACTGAAGTTTGAGGGTGTTTTTTGTTTGTTTCAGAATTGCCCCAAATAGGGATAATATTGTTACATGTAATAGATATTGGAAAACTTTCAGATGCCACCTTCAAATGACATCATCAACAGTAGTCACTAAAACACGTATACATTAACACCATACTGCATTAAAATTAACAGCAATTATCGTTGGTGTTTAGTATTTGTTGATGCAATTTCGTTGAACGTTTTGTTGTTGTTGTTGTTTTCGTGGATAGTTAACGACTCCTCATTGTTGCAGGTGTTGATGTGGCACGTGTGAAGGTCCCGTAGGCCATCCCGATGATTGAGGTAGCGCGCTACAGTCCGTTCCAACACCAGCTGACCAGCATGCACGACAACACCGGGATGTCGGCGTCACACGGGGCTCGGACCTCGCCTGGAACGTCCCTCCAAACACTTCAACCGGTGCCGCATGAGATCCACACGTCAGTAATTAAAAAAATCGACCACTCTGTGGAATCGATCATTCCAAACCTTAGATCTGGCCAGGGCACCTATATCATGAATATGGCCGAGACTGGGGGGCATGGTTTGACTTTGGGGTATCATACGAACCACGATGATCCACTACTGGATGACGACTTCAGTGATCACGATTCGCATTATTCAGAAGATCTCGAAGATATTGATGAAGATCTCCAGCCTATTCCAAGACCAAATGTTACCAAACAACTTCTGGATTTTGCAGATATGGTCAGTGGTGATATTCAAAAGTTTTTCGGGCGTAAGAAAGGTGAAGAGGACTCCTGTGACATATATGAGGACAAGTGGGTGGCAACGAAGTCCGGGCGAGAACTTTATTATGCGGATTTGATGAAAATCGT
This sequence comes from Sinonovacula constricta, assembly GCA_007844125.1. NCBI lineage: Eukaryota > Metazoa > Mollusca > Bivalvia > Cardiida > Solecurtidae > Sinonovacula > Sinonovacula constricta. Next base: position 30,932,924 of record CM017564.1, on the reverse strand, counting down.
TCAGGGGGAAGATAAAGCGGTGGGAAAATCAAAACAAAAAAGTAGTCCTCTCCTTGACATTTCGAATTCTGTAAAAGAGCGCCAAAATGACAATCGGAACAGCTTTAGTGGTAAACTTGACAAGAAGCTGGGCGTTGGACCTCTTAATGAGTTATTTGAATACGGCTTGCGGCATTTCCTTTCGGATAAGAAACTGAAAAACAAAGAAGTTAAACGACTTAAAAGTGACGTTAAGCGCTTTGATGGCGTGACGCCAATGCAAAGCCGGAAATTACCGACATCGTTCTGGCGGGAACCCGGATCTCAAACCCAGCAAAACAATCAACAGCAACATCAACAATCTCAACATCAGCAGTCGAACTCTGCGCTACAAACAAACAATCCGCCAGATTTCAGTGACTTGTTAGAAAGTTGGCGGCTAGACCGAAATGAATTTAGCGGTGAGCTGTCGTCAAGTGAGGTCAGCATGTCGCCGGAATCTGTGTAAGCATTCGGAACTCCTCGAGGGACTCAGTCATCCTGAAACAGCAACTATGAAACAGAAAAGGAACAAACCTTTTTGTTTGCAGCTCATTCTTATATCGTAACTTGCTTAGCCGTCTGCATAACAAGAAATGTACCTCTTTGTTTACACAAAAAATACATGAAAGATCCATAAATTACGATCGTATTATATACTAACCAGCAGTTGCAGACATTTTTCAAGAATTAAAATGTGTCACGAGCGTAACCGAGCATTGATTTTCTTAGTATATCGCAACAATGATACAATAGTAATATTTTTAAAGGGGGATAGAAAAATATAACGAAAATAATGGACGTAATCATTGGTTATAAGTGTGTTGCTCTGTTATATTTACTGCTGTAAAAAGTCGTGTTCAGCGTTGTTTGGCGCCGTTTGTGTAACGACGAGTTCTAGAAATGCTTGATATTAATTTAATCGCATACATGATGTGGTTCTACGGGCGCGTATCTGGGCCGATTTTAGGCACAAGTACGGAAAGAGGGGGAGAGGGGTTGGGGCAAAAAAGTGAAAATAAAAAATAAAAATAAAACAAATACGCTGTTTTGTTTGGTATTGACTAAAATATTTTTTAAAGTAAAAATACAACTTTATGACACAATATAAGTTGAAACTACGGAAATTAAACATATCATGCCTAACCCGGGTTAGGCATCGTCTTTTTAAGTGTTTTGGGCAATTTTAGATTTTGAATTTTCGAACAGAGGTTACCAAGTGTGTAAAGTTCGTAATGGCAGATACGCGCCTGTTCTGTCACATGTATATTCGTTATATCTTTTTGAACATGTACATATTAAGTAAAATGCAATATTGTAAATAAAACAATTGATCTATTTGTCATTAGCTTGTAAGAAGAGACTGGTGTTAACTTAACTTTGCCGTATTATTTTAATAATTAATTTCAAAAATATTCTACTTATTGTAAATCTGTAGTTCTTGTTTTTGTTGTGATATTTTCTTACTCCATATTTGCTTTTTTAATCTGGCAATAAGTTAAAACATCGTAAAAGACATCTTAAACACCGTAACTTCCGTCTCTTAGTCCACTCATTTATTTTATGTTTCATTACACCATAAACTTCCCTCCACGATCTAAACTGTGGTAATTTTGTCATCGCTGTGTAGAAGGATTATTTAAAAACGTTTTAATGTTCCCGGTGTCATTTAAAATGTCTTTTAATTCCAAGGGGTCTTTTGACAACGTTTTTAAGTTCCCGGGTTATTTGAAAACGTGTGTAAAGTCCAAGGGGTCATTCGGAAACGTTTTTAAGTTCGTGGTGTCATTTGAAAGTGTGTGTAAATTCCAAGGAGTCATTCGAAAACGTTTTAAAGTTCCCGGGGTTATTTGAAAACGTGGGTAAATTCCAATGGGTCATTCGGAAACGTTTTTAAGTTTCCAGGGTCAGTTGAAAGCGTTTGGTAATTCCAAGGAGTCATTCAAAAACGTTTTTAAGTTTCCGGGGTTATTTGGAAACGTGTCTAAATTCCTAGGGGCCATTCGAAAAGGTTTTTACGCTCCAATGAATCATTTGAAATCATGTCTATGTTAACGGGGAGGGAAAGTTCTATTGTTAGAGGACATTTGAAAAAGTGTTTATTTTTCCCGGGAGGTATTTTTCCCATTGTCGCCACTTTAGTTAATACGGAGAGTAAAACATACCTCCAACTTAACCCATCAAGGTTATTGTATTTATGTGATTAAAGTTACTTATATGGATTCCAAGCTATCAATCAATGTTATTATTGCCATTTTCATTTAATTCATTTAATTCTTTTTATATTCACTCTAGTAATCTATTATGATAATTATGACATATACTGTAATTCATTTATCCTTTTTATATTCACTATATTGTAATCTATTCTAATTATTATGGCCATATACCTGCTTTTTTGTTTCTTTTCTTTTTTTTTTTTTTCCTTTTTTCCTTTTACATTTTTTTTTTTGGGGGGGGCGGCTTTTTTGTTTGTTTTTGTGGGGTTTTTACTTTTGTTTTGGTTTTTGTACTATTCATGATGTAACGTTGTATCTATAAAACGTTTATCTGGGCATGGAAGATGCTGATCTGATTCGTTATTCTGCGATTTATTGATATATATACCAGTACAAGTGATGTGTTGTGTTTTGCAGCCCTTTGATTGTAAGGCATGTGCGTTCTGCGTTGTATTGTATTATTTGTTTATTGTTAAAAGAGTGAACGTTACCGCAAGATTTTTTGATGTTCTGATATATTATATTGTTTATGTTAATATAGGTGTACATTTCTTAGAAAATGTAAAGATTCGAGTAAACTAAATCTAGAAGTGCATGTAACGTTCATCCACTTATATGTGTGTAATCTTTCAAATGGCATTTGTTAGTCTGTTTAAAGTCTACTTGTTTTTTGTTTTTGTTTTTTAATGTTTGTAGTTCACCAAACTCCACAAATAAGTTTCCAATTAAATATTTACTAGAATAACAAAAAGGGTGCATGCTTTTTAATAAAAAAAACAAAAAAAGACACTGAAAATACATCTCACTAACAATACTAATGTAATTGCGTTTGTTTAAACACGCAGGTGCTTCAATCTTATTGTACAATGTAGCACATGTCCGTGTGTTTCCTTGTGTTGCTATAAATGGCTGATGATATTATACAAAGTGGGTCCGTTTTGTACACGTGTATTGGTCTAGTTTATAAATGCGTGTGTCTTTTTTCTACATTACATTGTTCAAGACAGTGTGTTTGTGCTATAGTCAGAATATGACTTGGAAGAATGCGTTTCCGCCATATATGTTTTATACAGGTCCTATTGTACACTCGTATATATTTTGTTATGTGTGCTATTTATATAGTCGTTGTACCGACTTTACCTTACTCAAGGCTTTGTGAAAAAAATCTATGTAGCGATCGAGATTTAACAGAAATCACCGAAAATTTCCAAACAAATTAAGTGTTTCATTAAAATAAAATAACTTTTACATTTAATTAGACTTAACCATTCTATACATTCTAGATATTTATAACTTTTGCTGTATATACGAAATGGTATATCTTTCTTTTTTTTCTTTTTTTTTGCTTGGTGATGACATTGTGAGAGAGTTTTCTGTTTCTGCGTGCTTTAATGTATTGATATTGTGTGTGGAACATTTAATTGTAACCTGTATTTCTGTTGATATTGACTGTAAATTAGTTACACTTCATCCCAATGGCTAGCTCGGGAGTTTACAGGGTAAACCGTTCACACTTGTTATGTATAAGCAAATAAAGGTAATAAAAATGCAAAACGTTGTTGAGTTTTATAATGTAGTTGTATTTGATATAATGCATGTTTCAAATGTGGTAAACTATTTTTATAACATTCGTATTTGTTTACGTAAATGCACAAATAAATAAATAAATAAATATAGTTAAAATACTTCAAAAGAATATTTAATATTTATTGTTTAACAATATATTAACAAATTTGCATTTATTCTTGATTTTTATGTAACTTTATTACACTATGGTCTTGGGGCTTTTATTCGTTTTTTTTTTTTTGTTTTTTTTTTTCGTTTTTGTTTTTTAAATACATTGCAGCGACCCATAATGATCATTATAGCGACGTCCAGCTATTTTGGTGGAGGAAGACTACAGACAAATGCCTGGATAAAACCATCGGCGCATCGCAGGACACAGGCGCGTTTCTGCCATTACGCACTTTACGCACGTGCGTAACCTCCGTTCGAAAATTCGAAAATCTAAAAGTACCAGAAACACTCAGAAAGTCGATGCCTTACCCGGGTTAGGAATGATATATTTTATTTCCGTAGTTTCTATGTTAAAAAATCTTATTACCACAATGGCTTAAAATGATTAAACTTCAGGACACTTCAGGATTTTAGTAGTTTATATTTTGCGTTAAGTTCCTTGCATGTCCGCATTTTACCTGTTATTCATTAGAGAAAAAAAACACGAATATATTCAAAGTATGACTACAAAGGTTATTTTCCTTGTAATTGTGCGTAACTTCAAAAACGGCCCAGATACGCGCCTGGCAGGGCAGCTGGAAGACCTTGAAACATTATGTCCTTCGCACCGAACGGGCCTCGAACAATAGAACTACAATAGAATGCAATGCAAATTTGAAATTATGAAAGAACATTCCGTAAGCAGGGTAGGAAAAACGGCTTTTTGGTGAGAATTCTAATTTTTATTTATCAGAATTATACAATTTGTGAATGGTTCTTTTCCAGATTACTGGAAAAAAGAACGGCCATTACATTTGTATGCTTAGTTTCAAATCGGTTTGCATAAATTGTATAATTCAGTTGTTGTTTTTTATTTCATATAAACTGCAAAGATAATATTTTAGAAAAGTACATTGCTTTGTGTTGCTTGTCATGACTTGGTCATGAGTCTCTCTTTTTTTGGTCAACAATGTCAAAACTTTAGACTTTCTAAATATGGTAATATAAAAAAACATTTTAATTACAATTTATATTTTATTAAATATGAAATAAATAGAACCAAATCATTGAGTTTATGCAACCAGATTTGATACTAAGCAAAAGAAAGTGATGGCCGTTATTTTTTCCATTTATCTGAAAAAGGACCGATAATTAAATACGCTGTAATTTACTAAGATTGTCACAATAAAATATTTTTATATTATTCGAACTTTAAATGCTCTTATACCATTAAATGTATGCGTCAAACGACTAACATATGCTTCAAATTCAAAACTAATACATGCATTTAAATGTGTGACTAATTAAATATAAAGGCATTACATGTATTTTTAATTGAACGTTTGGAAGTTAGCGGTATTGTGGCTGCTTTAGTTATAATTTTATTTAAATATAGCTAGAAACGCAGAATACGACAAAAATGGAAAAAATAAACCTGTGATGTCATTTTAACAAAAAATTATACATTTAATTTTTCATCCGTTTTCCCCTTTTGCTCTTCTTATTCAAGGAAAAAACGCAGTTTTTTTTAAGGAAAGTCGTTGTTTTAAATATATGATAATATTAGGTATTTCGAATAAATTACTTTTTAAAACCTATTATAATGTATTTAAGTAAGATCTTGTCTCGATAAAATATTATATATTGATATAATAAAACCACTTCACATAAAAAATACGAAACCAGTCAAACTTCGTATGTGCTTATTAAAAGGCGATTATTTGGCGAAACATTCAAGAATTAAGTCTTTTTTCCTTATATAACTTGGTACACTACATGTTATTTATTTTGAAACATGTTGGGTTTTTTCAAGACAGTTTTACTATTTGCATCAAATTAACTAATTCTAGTTTTGAATTTCGCTACATGAATACGTACGCACAGACCTTCATATAAGAAACAATTAAAACAAATGCTATAGATGTGACTATGTATTGATACACTTGATCGTATAAAACATTAAAAACTATATTAAAACCACATCACTGAAGCATTTACGAGCTTTTTACTTTATATAACCATTCATCTCAGTAAAGGGAAAGAGATATTAGATTATAACGTGCCATGATCACTAACGTTGGCGTAATAATAATTAAAAAAAAATATGTATCGGAGGTCGGGAATTGTTTAATACACAACAATGAAAAATATGAAAAAACAACAGCAAATAAAACAAAAACAAAGACACACGTACAAACACAAACTCACAACACACACACACACACACACACACACACACACACACACACACACACACACACACACACACACACACACACACACACACACACACACACACACACACACACAAACAAACAAACAAACAAACAACAACAACAAAAAATAAACATTTACTGCAATCTTCTAACGTAGATTTTTCTGAATTAAAGAATAACAAGGAGTAAATAAAAATAATTTATCTTTAAATGAGCAGGTAGGCTAAGACGGCACATAATAAAACAATTATTTTACGTATTATAAAATACTATATACTTATACGTAGAAAAACTTTTCGCGTAAAATTTAAATTCATACATTACATCTTCAATCACAATACTTGATCTATATTCTGTCTGTACATGTTTAATAATAAAACAAACAAAAAAAGCATGTTATGTCATGGCCACGGTAAAATGTTTTGTTTTTATTATTTATTGAAAGAAAGTCTACATTTTACTCTGAATAGAGACAAGTGAATAACAGTGTCTTTTACACTACTTTTAATGTCTTTTTCTTCATTTATAGTCATTATTTTAACTGTTAAATCCGAGTTTGAGTTTTACAGTATGATTCTGTGCTGATATAATTTTATCAACGCTGTTATCTTTATGGGGTTTTTTTTTGTACAGTTATTAATATAATATATTGAACGCAAATAGAAAACCCATGACGGTGAATTTATTTGGTAATTCGCTACATAGACCCAGCAAGGCGACCTCCCAAAGGTTTATTAGTCCTGGTGTAAGATGCATAATCTGGCCCGTTCTGTTGCGCTTCGCTAATCGCCCATCTCACGACAACCTTATCGACGCAGGCTCATTATTTCAACTATCTAGGACAGTTGTTTATCTCGTATAAATGGAAACGCCATTAGCATACCTCGGACGTTATAAACAAAAGGATGATCACCAAGGGGCTCGAGCAGCCGTCTGCTTTGATCATCTTCTGCTCGCAGCTGGGAATGTCGTCTGATGGACGGAAATGTCGTCTGAGAATACCACTCGGGATTATGTCGTCTGCGGAATTAGTGTGGGCGCCAAACACAAGACACGATCTCGTGTTGAAACTTGCAGGTGTATTCAATATTGTACATCATTGTGAAAATAAGTTACATAATCTCGAGTATGACAATAAGACAAACACCAGGATGATTAAAACGTGTAAAAAGTCATTATGTATGAAAGTTTAAGGCGGGTTTGTTTTGTTTTTACAATTACAAAAACAAAATGCAGACACTGCGGTAACCTTCCCTTTGTTCAACTTAAGAAATATTTTCTTAAAATGTTCACTACGTAATTAAAACAATAACATCTTTCATTCTAAACTTCATCATCCCTTTGCTAATCGGTATAAAATATTCCCTCACGTACATTTTTACTTTTTACAATAAGACATTCGTCCTCGCCTCTTTTTCAAATCAAAATTGTTCGATTCATTAGTAGTGCTGTTGTTTTGTCTATTCCTAACTATGGATATTTAAACCAGGTCCAGTTAGGCTTTATTTTTGTATTAAAGTTGTATCGCGAGTGTTAAGTTATGATTCTGAGTTAAAAAAAAAAAGCAACACAAAATTAACTAATACGGCCACCATTTAATTATAAAAAGTAAGTAAGTAAGGCGTCCATCGTTTAAAGTAAGGAGTAGGGATTTATTTTTTAGCATGTACGAAAACATTAAACTTGTCGGGAATTTTTCTTAAGGCACATAAAAAGGGAAAAAGAAACGTACTTATATAAAAACATGTTATTTTAAAGATAAAACAGTTATAGGAGGAGTGTTAAAAATGTAAAGTGAAGTGATAACAGGAGCGGATCCAGATTTATTTTTATTTCTTTTGTTGGGGGGGGGGGGGGTATGAATCAAGATCCATTCAGCTTTATGGCAGTAAACTTACATGTATGTGTTTTCACAACTCTACTCTTGTACCTGGTTTGGGGAGGGTGGGGGGGGGGGGCGGTTGAGGAAGGGGGCGGGGGGGGGTGGCGATGCCAACTCCTAGATCCATCCCTGCGTGATGACGGGCTATATTGATCACAATCATCAGTCTCTCCCATTGATGTTGTTATCGTGTTCAACACAGCTGGCTGTACATTGTTGCATGTTGCTAACTCAGATTTTCTTTCCCGACACTGTTATGTTTTTATATTATTGTTCAAACAAAACAACAACAATAGGACACAACATGCTTAAATTGTTTGAATATGTTGTGTCTTCTTTTGTTTTTCAATGTATTAAACAACTTCAAAACGCAACGAAGTAATTATTCTTTGCGTTAAAAATTATTGGTATCAAAATTATTTAAAGGCATTTGTTTCAGAGTAAAATGTCACCCGAGGTAGTTGCGCATGGCTATATCGATAAAAGTGACGTTCCTAAGTTCGTTTTTGGATAAAATCAAGTTTAGTTCAGGGTTTTTTTTATGTTGAAAGTGTAAATTGTGATTCCGGTTTTATGACGATAAAAGTCACGTACATAATCAAACTGATGTAGTTGGAGTTGAAGGAAGTAGTTGGTTTGATTATAGCAATGGCAAGACCAGCAATTAAATGCCTATACGTCTATTTTTTTAACACACAAATTATATAATATAATAGTACTATTATAGTATAATACGCTTTTGAAAATTAAGGTAAAGCAGGTGTAATAGTAAAATATACTGAAATTGACAATGAACACAACTGATGTATACTAAAATGTTGATGTGTATGCCAAATTTTCAGAAAATTCTCCAACAAGTTTTGAAATCATGCATATTTTTGTCTTCTTAAATTTGTATTTAAGGAGTCTCCTTTTTACAAACAAAAAAACTCCAAATATTATGTCATATCCTCTTTAGGAGAAGTGTTTTGCTATTGAGTATCATTTGGAAACGACGTATGACATTAGACAAACAAAACGAACATGTTGCTGGACTGGTTTGACTCACACTATCACAAATATGAATTTAATTGATTAAAAACCCTACACGTTTATGACTTATTTTTCCATTTTTTTTCTTCTTAGTGTACTGTTTATGCAAAAAGCATCGAGCTCTTGATAGCCACACGATTTATTTAATTTATTTTTGAAAAAAATATAACATTCGACAAACCAACCAAATAAGTTACTTGATTGGTTTGACTAAAATGCCCCCAAATATTTAAATAATTGTTTACAAACTAAACACGTTTAAGACGTTTAAAACTGTTGAAAAATAAGATTAAACAAGAACAGTTAGAATTATACAATTATCTTAAACAAAAATTATAATAAGTAAAATATCTAATTGATATCATATTTTACTCATTTTTTGGAAAAATGGCGCCAGACATTAAAGAAACGACTTCGTCAAGTTAATTCTTATCATATAAAAACGATACCTGGATTATTTGCTGGTATTTTTTTTGTGTGTGGTTGGTAAATGCCTTTGGAACCCAGGACCTGGGTTGACATCAGTACCTATGTTGGTATTGCCCATGTATACGTTCGAATGAATCTTTTTATCCTTTTGCTAGTTTAAAAGCACGGCTGTTCAAATATGGTGTGTTACAGTCCGTTTTGTAATAACCGTACTCAAATTTAATTAGTTAGATTCGTGTAATGAAAACACGATAAAATATCACCTTAACGCAAAGAAAAAAAATCTTACGGCATCTTAATACAGGTTGGTTACTTTTGATGCCCTGTCATGTTTACTACATTGAATAGTTTTAAATTCAATATGACATTAATACTAAATACGAACTGGTCAGAAATACAAATGTACTCAATCTTAAAGGTGGTATCCAACAGTTAAGACCAAAACTATTTTTATTATACATCTTAATAAACCATTGTTAAATGAACAGATCTCGTAAAATGCCGTTCATTGATGTCCTACACCTGTGGGAAAAAAATGAACCATAACGCCACAATTGCCATTACAAACATGTATTTCCTGTCTTAGCCACGCTGCACAGTTAGCTGTTTTTAAACCAAGAAAACCATGTGACCACTAATGTTTCACTTCATTCACGTCATCCGATGTGACGTCGATGTCTATTTTTAGCAAGAATCCCAATCGTTCTTATTTACTGATATTGTTACAAGATGTATGCAAACTGTTCGATACCACCTTTAACCTGGAGTTGAGGATTTGTGTCATCATTTCTGTAAAAAGACAAAGCTAAGTCTGACAAAAGACGGGTTTGAACACCGTTTTAATTTAAAGACAGTAGAAATCGTGAAGAAAATCACTCTACATGCCCTTTCTTTCGTAAACTATAAATAAGCCTGTGATTTCTGCTAAAAATAGACGTCGACGTCAAAGCGGATTATCCGAATTATTATATAAAGTTACTGGACACGTGGTTTTCTTAGTTTAAAAATAGCTGACTGTGCAGCGTTGCTTAGATTGGAAATACCTATTTGTAATGACGAGTAACGTGGTATGCTTCACATTTCACTTAGATGTAAGTCATCAATAATCATCGTTTTTTTGAGATCATTCTAGGCAACAAAGATGTATATGATTCTTTGAGAGAAAAAAGATCTGGCCCAAACTGTCGGATACCACCTTTAAGAAATATAAAGTAAAGAAATACAAAATGTATCACAAGGAGGGCTAAAATTATTAAAAACAAGATATATATTTTTTTTTTCTAAAATATTGAATCTTCTCCCCACCCTCTATATCACTTTCTCTCTCCCTGTCTCTCTCTCTCCCACTCTCTCCCTCTCTTTTTTTTTGCCTTCCTCATTTACTATACTATCTTTCACACATTTGTTCTGTCTCTGATTTTAACAATTAAATAACACTCATAGAACGATAATGATGATGAAAATGATTATGATGATAATAATGTCACTTTTGTTGACTGGATAACAGAAGGAAGATAACTCTTCTAAACTTTGTCAAGTGTATGGGATTGGTTATGTCCTCATTTAACGCTGATACGCTATAGCCGAAAAAAACTTACAACAAAGATACTCGACTTGTCTAGTTTGTTTAGTTGAATTTCATGCATTTAATAAAATTTAAAATTATTTTTTAAAAAACAACAACACACAAACTTATTATATGCATGTTTAAGCCTACATATGTAATGTTTATCGTAAAATGGAAATACATTTCTTAGTTAAACGTTCTCCTTTATAACAATCTGGATATAAATGGCACGTTTGCTGGTATTACAATGAACTTTGTCATCTGGCCGTCTGGAGTTGTAGTGATGAGCTTCGACTTAAACCCTAACCGTCTGAACAGCTTCCTGGGAGAAAGTTTAAACTGCGTTAAGTACGATGTTATTGACGTCAAGGCTCACACTCAGATCCTCGTTTATTCCATGGGCTGACAGGTCAGCCATCTAATATGCTTACTTTGTGACCATCGGTCTGCGAATGCTTCCCCTCGCTAAATTACACTACACTGTAGCACAGAGTAGGTTACGGGTTTGTTCTTCTCATCGGTCGGTCGCTGAGTCTAGTTTGTGCAGAAAGTCCCTCACTTTATGTTCACACCGTTCTTTTTGTTGAGCCTAAAAGTAACCGGGAATAAAACAAACATGTTATTATTAATAGTCTATCATGGTTTACCTAATAGATAATGGTGACAGTAATCCATACATGCAAGTAGGTCCTTTTATTTGTTTTACTCTGGTTGTATGCTTTGTGCTCTTTGGAGTGTATGTTGACTTATCTGCCTTTCTTGTGATACACAAGTTAACCATCATCAACAAATACTCCCATTTTCTGTTTTAAATAACACATCTCTATAAGTATTTAAATGGATTTTAAGCTTATATTTATGCAAAAGTAAGAAATTTCTCTCTTTGTAATGGCAATATCTACAAAAGAACAGGCAATGAAGTCCAAGAAATCCAATTACAAGGACCTACCTACTGTTTAGAAAACCTCGGATATTAACTAACAATGGAAACAATTTCCATTTCACCAATGTACCCCACCCCATCATATAACTTATTACAGTTGCTCGTGGTTATACACACGCGGTGTTCAATCGGTTTGTACTTCTTGTCGCCTGCTATATATACATAATAAATAACACTGTTTACATGCATGTAAAATATAGTTGACATGGAAATATATTTCAACTTAACTATCCGGTACATATTACCACAAACTTACAATTTCTAAACGTACAGTCTGCTTTTTGCTTGATAACGTACAACATACTTGACCGAACTAATCATTATTGGTCGTGGTTTCTTATTCCGTAGGCTACAGGACGCGCATACTTGAAACATCGACAAAGGATACTAGATTATTTCACTTATTATACCAGTCCATTGTTTATTCGTATCGAGGCACGTGTAGTGTCTCTCTTTCAGAACTTCTGGTATATATATATATAATAACCAGAAGTTATGAAAGCACGAAAGAGAGACACTATACGTGCCTTTATACGAATACATAATGGCTTGATATAATAAGTGAAAAGTATTAACAACAACAACAACATATACTTGCCTTTATCTCGATTTTTTGTTGTCTTTCAGAGACAATTACAAATTATTATGCAAAATGGATACTATTATTAGAGATGTTTGCTATTTTCTTTCACGATAAAAACACAAATATTATGTCGAAATTATAATAAGTACTGTCACGCTGTAAACCAATTCTTTACAACTAAAGTTGCAATTTAACGTAAGCAATTATTCACTTAAAGATTAATCATTTCAACCAATAGATTATGTCACTAATGATATGTTTCGTCTATTAAATGAAAGTTTCTGGATACACAAACCAAATGGCTTAATTGATCTACGTATAGGATATAGTCTATTAAGACGTTTCTATGGAAAATAGATTACCATGTTAATGATATGATATCAAACGTAAGTGGTCACTAGGTTTTCTTAGTTTAAAAAACAACAACAACAGCAAATAAATGTGAAGCGTGGCTGAGATATGATTTTATAATGACGAGTATGGGGGAATTGTTAATTTTCACATAGATGTAGGACATCACTTAACAGCATTTCGCGGGATATTTTCATGTAACAATAGTTCATTTCGTTGTCAAAGAAAATGGTCTTAACTGCCAGACCTTAATATTACAACTAAGCTGTCAATGACGTAACGCTGTGTATCGACAAGCAGCAAACAGCAACTACTTTCGAGTTCTGCCACAAGAAACTAGACCGAGTGCCTTCCCTTTCAAAGGAGATAGGAGGCCATAGTATTTTATCAAGTAATAAACTATACGCAAATGTGTTAAAACGGCGTATTTTAATTAATCATTAATTCATTATTTTAAAAGAAAAAAACTATTTTCTTAAAGTCATTTTTATGTTTAAAGTGTGTATGCATGCTTAAATACTTGGCGTTAATTTATAATTCATTAGGATAAACTTAAAATGAATATATTCTCTGTATACATGTATATGTAATTACTACATACCTGCATTTCTTTTAACATATTCAGACGTGATTCGTGGTCTATACGAATTGCCGAGCTTACTCTTGCTCGACTAAGTCCGGATCCGTACGACAGCGACGAGCTCAAAATGCGACTTCTTTCAGAAGAGACATCGGAAGATCTTTGAGTTGTTCCACTCCTTCCACGCAACGCGGAAAGAGACGGGGCGCTCATGGACTGCATACCACTGTCGTTTCCGCAACTAACGGAAGAGGCGTAATTAGCTGAACAAGCAGACCTTGCTTTAGTGTCATTTTTCATGTCAAAATGCACAGCCGATCTCGTATGCAAGTCTTTCTTGCTGCTGTTTTGTCTCATAGCGGATTTCGTGACTGACGGGCGCCTGTTGAATATGGATGTTGAAGATTGCACTATTCTCCCTTGGGGAACATAACACCATTTGATCTTTCCTAGTTCCGACTCGCGCAGCTTCCGGAGCTTTGTAAAATCGTCGCTTTCATACTTTAATTTACATTGGCAGCCGATGCACGTACGTTGTGAAGGCGTTTTCAGTTTCTGGTTATGAAGATAACTATCCCGTTTCTTTTGTGTGCCAGGTTGAAAAGCAAATCTGTCATTTGGCTGTTCGCATATTTCCTCTTCAATATTAGGTCGAACAATATAATCGTGTGAATGTGCGCGTAGAAAGTTTTTTCTTCCCTGATTTTGTTCAGTTAAAATTTTCTTTTTGTTTTTTGCGAGGTCTGCATAAATTTCATCAATAACGTCTTGCAGTTCTTTTATTTCTTTGTCGTAATCAATTGTGATGTAAGACGACTGCTTCATTTCTTTTCCGGGCAAGGTGCTTTCTTGATCTTTGAGGGAAGTGTTGTTATGCGGTAAACAAGAATCACTTTTTGTTGATTCTTTAGATCCAAATATATGAGCTAAAAGATGAGTCGATGTCTTCAACTCGCCATTTGCCTTAAAACGAAATCCAGGTGCTAAAAGCTTGCCGTCAGGTGTTTCTACACTTTCTAATAAACAAGTTTTTGACTTCTCATTCAATCGATGAAGTTTCAAAGATCTTAGTAGTAACAATTGTTCTTTTTCTATATCTCGAATAACTTTTACCTTTTCCTTATCAAGGTCTCCCCATTTTCCAACAAGTTTTGTCAGTTCGACCGCATTTCTCGAACACTTGAGCAAGGTGACGTCGAAGTAAGCCGGGCCAAGTTTGTTCTTAGCGTCTAGTATTGCTTGTGATGGTGCAAAAACGTCAACTTTCTTTTTCTTTGGCAAAACAATAGCCATTATTTAGCATCGTTTCGAAATTCTCGCCATGTTAAGTGTTTTCCATGGGCGGCGCCATTTTAGTGACACTGACGTCGTTTAGTTATGACGTCGACATGGCGTGTGTCGCACTTTCCCGGTAAAGTTAAATCTATTATTAAGTCATTTTAACACTCGGAACTCCTCGCCAATTTTTACGAAAGACTTTTTTCCGCCAGGGAATGGGCGAGGTATTCCGAATGAAAATATGAAATAGAGTCACTTAAAACAAAGTATTTTTGTGATAAAAACATACCACCTTTTCTAGGGTGTGCAAAAAACAACAAACGATCGAATCAGGTCTGATCGAGGCGCCGAAGTATATATATTTCTTCTAAACATCGTCCGTTCAATGGTAAACAAAATAATTAAAGGCATACTGCAGTCAATATGTGTGTTTTTGCCTTGGTGTGGGTAGTTAATAAAATAGGATTTATTCTTTTATTTCGTTTAACTAACAGGACTTAAAATGATCACCAGTGACGAGCTTGCAAACTTGTTGTAGATATGCTCATTATGCCTATTATGGAATGTCCCATTTAAATAAGAATATATTGTTATATCCTGTGAGTTTTTCAGCATAAATAAATTTAAAAAAAGAACAAGAACATGTATACACATACCAATTTCAGGTAAAAGTGGCATAAAACTGAGACCAGTCAACATAAAAAAATGAGGCAATAATAATTACTATTCAATGCATTCACGTATCTGTCGATCGAACATTAAAAAATATGATTTCTGAAATCAATATAAAAAATATGATAAAACAGCTGTCGCGATGGGAGAAAATCATCTTCAACTCCAACTTTATACTGCCAAAAGTCAATACTGACTACATAAGACAGGCCCAAGTCCTGAACATTGACAATTTAAGACTAATAATTTACTTAAAATGTCGATTATACTCAAGTAAGCAATTTTCTGACGGAAATTGTCAATTAGGTTCAGCAGCAACGCATTGCCCGCCATCTGTCAGGCTTGTTTATAAACAAAACCACGTGTTACATGAATTCTCGCTATTGACACGAGATCTTGCGTGAATACACGAGAAGGCCATTTACGATTCAACATGGCCGTTCCGAATAGCACAACAAAATTTCTCGATATTTATGATTTGAAGGAGGAATTAGGAAAGTAAGTGACTATTTTATACAGAAAAGTGTTTAACGTATGCAGTTAGTTTATAAAAGTGCGTGGATATATTTTGAATTGTCTGTACATTTCGAAGATTTATACGTTTCCTGAAAATCTGGAGGAGTCTGACAAGCTTCAGACGGTGTTGGGTGTAAAATATTCCCTTCTGTCAAATGTTTTATTTTTTATTTTTTTTTATTTCATGGATTAAATTATTCGAAGACACTTTTTTAATCTTAAAAACAAATAACATTGGTATTTACTTTTTTGTGTAAGAGTCAAAATTTATGTTCTTTCAGAAGGAAAACGTAGTCAATAATTGATGTCAGGATTGCTCCCCACCCCCTCTGGAGCTTGACAATGTATTGTAGATAGTTCCAGATCAACCCCGTTTTCTATTTGTTACTGATTAGATTAGTTTTTGGCTACATTTGCTATGTAATTTAGACTTCCAGGACTGAAGCAGTATAGCAAAAATATAGAACAGCTGTTTAAAAAAAGTACAGCATGTAAGCGAAATAACAGTAATTAAGCCTTTTTACTGTTTTTGTTTTCTTAGGGAATTTGAAATCATCAGCATCATCTTCAGCATTGAATTCTAAGAGGAACATTTACCTGATTAGTCATTTTTTTCTTGGATTTTATGGGAGCTTGTATTTGTGTTGAGAATTGATGGATAGTTTTGGTTTATTAATCATTTTCTAGTTAATTATATGGACACCATTACTAAATTGCGAAGCAATGATGGGAAATTGGTAAATTAGCATTAAGTAACATGGTTTCTTTATTCCAAAGGAATATGAAAATACCTTTCACATTTCTGTCTTTTACAAATAATTTGTTTAGACATATCTAAGATGTTAATTCAGAATAAATTGCCATTTGATATTTGTTTTACCTTTTTTCTTGACAGTTATTGTCAATCAGGTTAAGTTGAGAATTTGTTATTTCAGGATAGGGTGTTACTATATTCTTCAGTTTGAATAGAAATAAAATATTTATGTACTATCCTAATTGCTAAGTTTATTATTTCAAATAAAAAACTGAGACTATTCTGAAAATTTCCTGGTCAAGGATGAAAATGAAATCACAAGAAATATGAAGTCACAATGACTTGACATCAGTACAGATATTTTTTCATAAAGCAGAATAATATGTGAATGCTCTGGCCATATCAATAGCAGCTGACAATGGTTTAACACCAGGGGAACAAATTTCCTGCTAAAAAGTATAGGCTGAAGCATATATATACTGAAGATACAAGGATTTTCTTTGAATGTTTAAGAAAATATCCGCCTTTTTCAATGTTTGTGTAAACTTTACCAATACCATGCTAAACGCCATGTAAAAGTATTATGACTGTCCATATTAAAGTATTTGCTTTTTATTAATCTGTAAACACAATCAAAACACTTGTGAGCACCTATATCAAAATTTGATATATAATATGCCAAATTTAGCATCGCAAATTCTGACTGATAGGGCACGTTGTCCTACTTTTGAACCTTGAAGACTTGATTTATACCATTACCTCTTTACCATTTATTTTTATGTAAAGTCAATATTCAGAAAAAATAAACAACTCTCCTGCAGACCATTATCTGTAGACTTTTGTCATGCACTGTTTGTTTACATACATACCCTTATTGTAAACATAAGATGAACATGTTAAGGAAGCATTGTTGAGTTCAGGTTATATTATTTATTCAGCAAGATGCTCAGTAACTGGAAAAGGTGTGTGATATGAGCCATATGATAATCACATTAAAAATAGAAATGTCATGCTGATTTTTTCTGTGTTGATACGCCATGTCTCAGTGAATTTTTATTTGTCAAATCATTATATAATTAAGTTCTTTGTTTCCACACTAACCATCAAATCCTAGACTAGAAGTACATGTTAGGGACTTTTATGAATGGATTTTTTAATATCAAGATGTCAGGACTTAATTGCTTCATGCGCTGCACAAAATTGCTGATGCTAGATTTGTTGAGATACTCTCATAATTTTAGCAGATAACCCAATTTCTCAAAGCATAGTTGTGCATGAGAGACTTACATCCTGTGATTGCTTGTTTAGGTGTACCCTTTATCTCACGTCACTTACATAGAACAGCACCTGAAGTCCACATGTGCTGCCGGATGTAGTGAGGAAAATCATCACTGACAAAATTTGAGAGCCATCTATACACAGCACTCTAATGGAGTTCACATTATAACACTGCTGTATACGAGCTCTAGTGAATATATTACAACTATACTGCTAGCTGCTCTCCACCTTCAATAACACATTACATGGCCTATTTTTGAAGTTTATATGGCACAACAATTTTCATCTATCAGTCCATTTGTTTATTTCACATCTTTTTAACTTAGTGATCATTTAGAATATTCAGATTTTATCACAGGGCTCCTGTGACACAGTAATGATATTAATAGGTATTGCATTTAAATGAAGTGCTTTATTGTTGTAGCCACCTGTTAAAAGAACCATGGCCTATTTCTCCATATATTAAGAAAGATGCACCTGTTATTGAAGCTTTCTTCTTGATACCATCTACATTATACATACATGCATTTAAAATCATTATATATATGACTGGACCTTGTAATGCAATCAGTAGAGCGTCGGCTCCAGGTACAGGAGGCTCTAGGTTTGATCCAAGGCCGCACCATTCCTAAATCCTTACAAATGGTAGTGGTATAGCTCCCTTGCTAGACCTCAAGCAAATATAAAGGTAGTTCCACGACTGGTTTGCCCGATGTCAGCACTATACCTGCTTCAAGTGAACCCCGTCTCCAGAGAACTGAAATACTGTTGGTGGGACGATAAACCCAATAAACAAACAAATATTATATATACATATTTTAGAATAAGAAGTAAATGCCACATCAAATTGTTAGAGAAAAAAATAGCTGATTATAAATGTAAATGTTTTATCCATCTGAAAACAATAATGAATGCTTACAGTTATTATGTAATATTTCAAATTTTGTTTAAAACCCTACATTCATTACTTAGAAAATGTCACATTAAAAAAGAAAAATGTCATTTATTTTTGAATATGTCACATTGATTTTGTCTAAGAAAGGGACTGTTCCTTCATCAAAAATTCTTTCCCATGACTGGAAGCTAGAATGGGGAGCCCAGCACTGTATCCGCTTGAAGTGACCACCCTTCTGGTTAATAAAGATTGTTGGTGGATCATTCAGTCCCAAAACCATCCAAAAGGCAAAACTTGTCAAAATTACATAACAAAATATTTGTCTCGGCAAAACACTATGTTTAAATGTTCTACCCCTCAGTTCTTTGATGGCTCAATAACAATTAGATGTTGAGAGTATGGTAAAAAATTGATTTCTTTTTTTTATTCCGTTAAGATACATTTTAGTCGTCAAAAAATCCCGGTGGACCATGGCTAGAGTCCACCAAAATATCTGTTGGTCCATTAAATTTGATAAGATAAATGGACAGACTATCCACCAGAATTTTCAGCCACATCATTTTCAAAATTCTGAATTATTATGAAAACACATATTCTAAACTAAACTTAATGCTTTACAGCCTTTTACTGAACCCAACCACTCATATCACCTCGATTAGCTTACAAACCTTTTGTGTCAAAATGACAAAATCTTACAGTTCCAGTAAAATTTGGTCCCGTCCAGTAGATATTGTCAGCTTGGTGGACTGAAGGTTGAGTGTTTTTTTAAATTTCTTCCGCGCAGACTGATGTTTGAGGGACACACTTATGGTCATAAAAATGTCTTGGTTTATAAGTGATAGAAGACCTAGGGGACCATATGTCCTAGCAAACATAAAAGCCTATGAGACATGCTAAAAAATCAAGGGGACAAGAAAATTTCACATCCCCTAAACACAACTAAAAATATGAACTTTTATCATCATTGAAATAGTAAATAACTTTACTTTTATCTATATCCTGGTTATATCCCAGTTAATTACCAGTTAAAAAGGCTTTCATCATTTTTATTACTTGGGTTTTTTTTTAATGATATTTATCTTTTTTTTTAGAAGTAGAAGGTTCTGCATTGTCAGCAAATTGTGTGTACTTCTGCAGGATTATGTTGTTGTTTGACAGCTTATAATTTTCATTCTAGATTCTTAATCTTATCTGAAAATTATGCAGAGACCGTACATAACTTAAGTGTTTTAAGCTATCAGTTGACGACCTACCTTGGGACGAATCTACATTCAACCTTAAAACGAATCTATATTTGTTAATCATATGTAAACATGAATTAAAACAACTGTTTTTTTCAGATATTGTTCCACATATTAGACATAAGCAAACTATTTGATACCACTTTTAACCTATGATTTCCATTTTTTTTTTTTTCAGTGTTGCTTTTAATGTGATAGGACTATGTATAAGGCAATGTCATTGGTGTTATATTGTAACCCCTTTGTGAATATATTAAAAAGAAACAATTAAAACCCATTTTGCTTGAGTAAGATTTTATGCTACTAAAACTTGTTTATAATGGTAACAGCTTTTTTAAAAAACTTTTTAATGCTCTCTAGAAATATTTATGTTTACTCTTTCCTGCACGTATACGCCATTTTACGCCTTTACAAGCCATTCACAATCATTAGCATAATCTGCATGACTAAGGGTTTATGTGTAGACTGGTTCGGCCTTAAATCTATAGTTACAAGTTTAGCATACATTTATTTAAGTTCTTTTATCTCTTTTAAAGAAAAACAATGAAATCCTTTTATCTCTTTTAAAGAAAAACAACAAAATCAAGTGAATTTTCAAAGATATAGATGAACTATGAATGAAAGGGTTAAGACTTTTTGTTTTCTCATATTACCTTGCCTTATTTAGATGCATATGAAATGCGTGCATTTGAAAACCAAAGTTGTAATTGGAATAATAAATGATTTCTGAAATAGAACAGATGCCAAATTCAATAGAATTTATGGACAAAACAATAAAGTTATGGAATACCAATTTACATTTACTTGTTTGGTGAATCAGCTTTATCTTTTCAAACTTTGCAACAATCAAACTGAAGAAAAAGTTTTTAGACCGAGGGTGAACCAAGAGAGTTGAGTATTACAATCTTACACAGGGTTTTCCCTGACGCACAAATTTGTGCGTTTTGGCGCATATTTTCGACAGATGACCAGCAAAATGAACTTACATTGCGACACACTGGACGCACAAAATGAATTAATCCACAGCCATAATTTATTGTCTCCAATGACATTGATCTTTGTCAGCTCGTCAAACTGTTGCAAAAAAGCATTTAAGTATCAATTTGCTTCAGTTAGACAAAGTATTTTGTAAATAAGCGTCCATTATTTGTAACAAATTGTTGTCTTAATACTGCTATCCGGTCCACCCATACGATACATGTACTGCGTTTAGATGACTGGGAACCAAAATTATGTGTAGTTAGACGCTGTTTCATGTTTAGAATTCCTTTAAAGCGTCACAATAGTAATAGTAATAAATATAGTAATAAATAGTAATAAAGTTTAGAACGCGGCTTAAACCGGCCCGTGAGTACGCTACATTTCAAACGTTTGGATGAGTTTTATCTGCATTAATCTTTTAGAACATAGTTAAGTCATACATTGCATATTAATTTAAAGCAAATATATGTTTGGCTTTAGAAACCAAACGGTCTAAGGCAATATATTAAAAACACTACAAGGTCAAATTTAACGTTATGTAGGAAAGACATGTGAACATGTTGAAGAATTGAACTTTGAACTTATTTAAACAAATCTTGTTAAATGTTCTAGTGTTCATTGACAACAATGATTATATTGCTATATGTTCTAATAGAGATATATTTCTGAGAGTGAGTCAGATAGAGAAAATGCTTTCACATTTTAAAATCTGAAATGTACAATATGTGATTTTGTTTTGTTTTAATAGTATAAAACATAAATGAACAATTTAGTCTCTTTTTAAGGTGCAAGAATATTAGTAAAGTGATTATATAATGTGACCCCCAAAAATACCAATGACCCCCTAATCATAAACCTATGGGGACACTGTGACCCCCTAAAAACATTTTCAAGGGAAAACCCTGCTTACAATCCTTTGACCTCTAAGCACTTGGGTTCAAAGCTCAGACTGGACAATATCTGTATAAAAGGAGTTCACACAGCTCTGTTTTTGGCTGTTTGGGCAGTTTAAGGACACAGTGAATAAAAAAAATAATAGAGAGTTAATGAAAACTTTATAATGGGATATGTATTAAACAATGTATTTCAGCTAACATACTAACATTGTTTTATTTTATCTCTCTTTTTCAGAGGTGCTTTCTCAATAGTTAGAAAATGTGTTCAAAAATCATCTGGCCTGGAATTTGCGGCAAAGATAATCAACACAAAGAAGTTATCAGCGAGAGGTAAGATAACTGTTTCTAGACAGAGCAGCAGATAGGAGGAATCATCAGACACTATATCCCTTTATTCTCAACCATTTACAATTAATGTTTCGCTTTATACCTTCATTCTCAATCAAACATCATATACAACTAATTAATTACTTCATCCCTTCATTCCAGGGTTGTCACTAGAAATATTTTGAGCAGGCTCAATTAACTTTTGAGGAGGCTAGGCTATGCGAGCGCCGAAGGTGCAAAGTCTTGCTAGGGGGGGTCCGGAAGCATGCTCTTGATCGATTTTCTTTTTTTTCTTCAAATTTGAGGTGGCCCGATTTTCATTTGAGGTGGTCAAATCGGCCGCCAGCCGCCTCCTAATGATAACCCTGTGTTCTCAACTAAACACCATAATTATACAATTAATGAAACACTATATCCCTTCATTTTCAACCAAACACCATATTCAATTAATGTTTTACTATATATCTTCATTTTCAACCAAACACCATATACAATTAATGTTTTGCTATATATTATCATTCTCAAACAAACACCATATACAATTAATGTTTTGCTATATATTATCATTCTCAAACAAACACCATATACAATTAATGTTTTGCTATATATTATCATTCTCAACCAAACACCATATACAATTAATGTTTCACTATATATCTTCATTCTCATCCAAACACCATATACAATTAATGTTTCACTATATATCTTCATTCTAAACCAAACACCATATACAATTAATGTTTCACTATATATCTTCATTCTAAACCAAACACCATATACAATTAATGTTTCACTATATATCTTCATTCTAAACCAAACACCACATACATTTAATGTTTCACTATATATCCCTCATTCTAAACCAAACACCATATACATTTAATGAAACGCTATATCCCTTCATTCTCAATCAAACAGCACATACAATTTATGAAGCACTACGTCCCTTCATTCTCAACCGAATACATACTTTTGAATGAACTTTAGTGCATATTGTAAAATAACTGATGTAGAAATGATTAGCAGTACTACTGACACCAACTGTGCTTGTTATTGCAGGGATTGTTATTTGCTTTGCTTTGTTTTTTAAAAATACATTGCAGCCACCACTTTTTGCTCACTATAGCAATGTCCAGCTTATTTTAGTAGAGGAAGACCTTCCCACATTAAGTCCCTTGCCCCGACTTTGGGATCAGAGCATGCGGAGTATCATCCAGAGAAAGGAATCAACAAAATCATATTTTGGTTGAAAAGTATTATTTTGCTATGAACTATGGGGTCTCTACTGCTGTGGGGTATTTATCACCCAAAGTTAAGAAAGCATTTGAAAAAAGGCTTTGCTGGGTATACTCCAAGGTGTGTTATAATATGCAAATACGGTAATAAAATGTTATAGAGCCGTACCAGCCAGTTCATAATACACTTATTTGCTGTTCAGCTTAATCTATTCCATTACAATCTTTGTATGTTTGATACCTTTGTGAAGACTTAAGTACCGGTGGTTTATAAACAAATGTAGCATTATAATACTTAAAGGATCTTCATAATGTAATTTACTTAGACCAGACCTGGTAGTGCAATTGGTAGAGCATCAGCTCCAGGTACTGGAGGCCTCGGGTTCAGTTAGGGCCGTGACATACCAAAGTCGTAAAAATTGGTAGTGGTATTGCTCCCTTGCTAAGGCTCAAGCAAATATAAGGGTAGTTCCACGACTGGGTGTGGTATCATGCCAGGTGTTCACAACATGCTATATACAGTGAAGACAGCACTTTATCTACTTCAAGTGGACACCGTCTCCAGATAACTGAAATACTCTTGTTGGGACAATGAACCCAATAAACAAACAAACTATTTACTTAGTTTTTACTCGCAGGCTCAACTTTGATTCTTAGAATGAGTTGTCTCGTAGACTGTATATGGTTTTGCAGATAAAGTTTTCTTTACTTAATGCTGAATAGTTGGCTAGTTGAAAGGATATTGATTTTTATACCCTTTAGAACGTGTAAGGGAACAACTCTTAAAACACTGTGTCAGCATAGTTTGAGGTGACATCTTTGTTGTTTACTGCAAAAATTTGCTCGATACAACAGTTTTAAAACAGAACTAGAAAGATTAAACATAATCTTCTTGTCAGATATTTCCCTAAATGAAGAATTACTGAAATATACTGGAAAACTATTTCTTCATGTCTTTTTCATTTCAGGGAGATTCTACATGTTTCTATCTAATTTCAAGATGAAATTGAATACCCGAAGCTGCTTAACCTTGCAGTTTTAATGTATTTTAACTGTTAAATTATAATGTTAAAATTGCCTGAGTCGAGGCTAAGTAAGGAGAAAAGCATGCCAACGTAAGGTGTTACTATTGGTTGAACGAACTCAAAAATTAATGTTCTCTTATTGATTGGTAGCACAGAAGTACAGTTGCAAACGAGGCATGAGAGGGTTAAAGCAGTATGGTGACATGTAGGAATTTGTGATGCTTCAAAATGTGATGCTGCAATGGGGTCAATTTATGGTGCTGCAG
The DNA here is from genome assembly GCA_007844125.1 of Sinonovacula constricta. Lineage (NCBI taxonomy): Eukaryota > Metazoa > Mollusca > Bivalvia > Cardiida > Solecurtidae > Sinonovacula > Sinonovacula constricta. The sequence continues at coordinate 30,908,024 of CM017564.1, read as the reverse complement.
TTGCTTCCGATACAATGCCTGGTGTTTGTTGTTTACGACTGCTTCTTGTAAAACATGTTCAGAAAATTTGTTAATTTAGTGTTTTTCTTTATATTCTCATCAGTTTATTGACTAGAATTGTTAAAACTAGACGAAAGGGATTTAGGCTGTTCATTTTAGCAATATTGTTGTCATTTATGTTGTTTTTAGTAGAAGAACACAACCCTATAAGTTCTGTAATTACAGATTATTTTTTATAACTTTTTAGATTATTTAAATCAAGTAATGACTTTTGAACTGTTTGTAAGGATGATTAGTCTCAAATAGGAAGCCCTGTTTGTCTTTTAACGATATGTGCGACCATTCAAGTTGATGACATAAATTAAGACCAGTAGCTTGATCACTCACCTGTATTAGCTCTCACTCCTTTAAGTGCTATGATTGTGAATCGCTTGGTTACTGTTGAGATGAACTTGTTCATTGCAGAATATATTGTTGAACTTTATGTCCGAAGTATGTTCGATCCTGGGCAGAGACATACCAAAGTCCTTAAAAATGGTAGTTGTATAGCTCCCTTGCTAATGCTCAAGCAAATATAAGGGTAGTTCCTCGACTGGTTGGTCTGGTGTCAGGATAATGTGACTGGGTGTGGTATCATGCCAGGTGTTCACAGCATGTTATACACAATGAAGGCAGCACTATATCTGCTTTTAGTGGACACCGTTTCTAGATAACAGAAATACTGTTGGTAGGACAACAAACATATTAAACATAAATTGACTTAACAAAATGCATGGTGACAAAACACTTTGGCTGACCAGTTACATGAGTTGGTTTGGTAATGTATCCAAAGAAAGCATTTAAACTTTTTGTTGTGGACTAACTTGACTTCAAATAAATCTGAAACTTTGATAAATCATAATAAATAATCATAGTTTGTTTTGTTTTTTATAAATTATTGATTGAAACGTTCAGGACCAACCAATGACTTTGTCTAATGCCATTTTCTATACCAAGGAATTGAAAAACCAAAGTCTGACTGGACTCTCATAATTTTTGGTAAATTGAAAAAAAGAAAGATTTTATTAAATGATGTATTGTGTAATGTATAAGCTGGTATTTGGTTCGATTTTCTACAAAGAAAGTTACAGGCTATTCTTTTACGTTAAACCCATCCAACAAAATTCTATTGTTTTGACTTCCAGTGAAAACCATTCCTGTTGTAGCTGTTTCTTTGCATTCTGGGATATTATGTGTCATTTTCCCCAGTTTATTTGCTTTTAATTGTTTTGCCATACTACCACAATACATCCTGGAAGCAATTGATTGATTTTTTTTTATTCTTCTGTTATTGTGGAATTCATCTGCATCAAAATATGTCAGCGAATGTCTGGGGATAGAAATCAATGACACATCTGATTGGATATCTAAAACGATAGCATCGGATCCATTGGCACCGATTGTTGGTTTTTCTCTTGTTTAGTGATAATTGTCTATAATTGGTCGCCTATTGTAACTGAACCCATATGCCTATTGCACACCACAAATGGGGTCATGTAAGTGGCCATGGCAACATAAGCAAATGAAAGTCAGAGGATGCAACCTCATTTTTTAATTAAACATTTACTTTATCTGGAACTTGTTGACAGTATATACAGTTTGTTGCTGTCATTTGTAAAAATATGAAATGAATCAACTTTGTCTATCATACTTTCATGGGATTAATGATTCACATTCTTTCCATCACACAGGGTAAACCATCACATAGGGTAAATCATCACATATGGTAAACCAGCATAAAGGGTAAACCATCACATAGGGCTAATAATCACATAGGGTAAACCATCACAGAGGGTAAATCATCACATAGGGTAAACCATCACAGGGTAAACCATCACTTAGGATAAACCATTATGCTGGATAAACCATCACATAGGGTAAATCATCACATTGGATAAACCATCTTCTTGTGTAAACCATTATAGGGTAAACTATCATATAGGATAAACAATCTTCTTGGGTATACCATCACATAGGGTAAACTATCATGTAGGATAAACGATCTTCTTGGGTAAACCATCACATAGGGTAAACCATCTTCTTGGGTAAACCATCACATAGGATAAACCATCACATAGGGAAAGCTATTACATCATGTAAACAAGAACACAGGTTAAGCCATCACTTGGGTAAACCTCCTACTTGGGTAAACCATCAAACAAGGTAAACTATCATAACATTTAAACAGGCACACAGGTTAAACCATGACATAGTGCAAACCATCTTCTTGGGGTAAACCATCACATAGGGTGAACCCTCTCTCATGTGGCGATTAATAGAGCATTCATCCAAACATAGCACACTCTTGCGTGAAATTGTGATTTTTTTATGTCAGTTTCTTGAATGCTTTTATGTCTTCATCAAAATGACAAACTTTACTTGTATGAACTGAACTTTTCTTTCATTATAGTTTATACAGTCTGTTTACAAAACAAACAAATGTAAAGGAAGTTGCCAACTTGCATAACTTGAGGTCTGTGGTTGCTATCAACAGTCTGAATCCTACCTCACATATCCTGCTTTTTTGTTGATAACCAGATATTCTATGCTACAGACATGCAACTGCATTCTAAGAGCTATATGGCTGATTTGAACTAACCATGAGGACACCTGTGGCATAGTAGTAGAGTTGAAGAGTTGTTTCTCCTCTGACTGCTTAGAATCTCACTGCGTTGGGCGAAGGATTTGATGTGTAAGGGTCTTCCAGTTGACTTGCGGTGCACCAGTGATTTTACCCAGTCATTTGTCTGGGGTCTTCCTCCACCCAAAAAAGCTGGATGTTGCTATACTGATCATAATTGGACGCTGCAACGTGTTTAAAAAAACTAACAAAACATGAACCAACCACTGAAAGAATATATGAGATGTCTGCTGAGTGACCCCTTAATAAGGACAGACTAGAAACACACTGCCATCATTAGCAACTGAAGGCATCATGCAATGTGCTAAAGATCACTCGGAACATACCAACCTCCTTCTTAGCAAAAGTGCAGTTTTCTGTTGTTCAAGATATTAATGTTTATAAAAAAATAAAAAAAAGGAAAGCTATTTTAAGGGAAATGCTATCATTTATAAAAATCAAGGGAAGAACATTGGCATCTCCTTTAAGAAGTACATTTTTTAAAAAGAATTTTCTCTTGACCGTAAATAAACCACAAGATATGAAGGATGTGTGGCATTATTCAATTGTTTGGCAGTATTCGAGTCAAATTGGACTTTTGATCGGGTCTGTTAGTTAGTTTGTAGATGAGATTTTCTGCTCTGTTTTTCTTCTACCATTGGTTGGATTCTGATGAAACTAAACAGGACGGGTAAAGACATGTCTTGTTGTGCATATCATTGGCATGTTAGGATTGGCTTGATTTCAAATAAGTTATGGCCCCTTGTTACATTTACTGAATACCTTAAAGGTCTTATGGTGAAGCAGTATCTGGGGATATTTATCATCTGAAATAGTTATTGTTGTTAAAAAAAAGTTTTTTATCAGATTCATGAATAGAGAAAGCAACTAAAATTGTGTGAAAACTAATTTTAAGGGATTTTCTGTTGGGTACAGATCTGTTCAATTTATCAGTTTATATGATATAAATATACTTATTCTACCCAGGCATAGGTTTGTGGTCTTCCTCCACCAATAATTAGCTGGACGTCGCCAATATGATAGTGTCATGTGGCCGAGCAGTCAGAGTTGCTGACAGTAAACTCCTCAGCCCCTCTCCACCTGGGTTCAAGTCCCTGTCTGGGTGAGAACTTTCAAGTGGGGAGGTTTTCCAGTTAACGCAGTGCGCCAGTGGTTTTACCTAGACATGAGTCTAAGTTCTTCCTCCGCCAATAATCAGCTGGACGTCGCCAATATGACCATAATTGTATCAGTGTGGTGTTACAAAAAAAAAAAAAAAAAAAAAAAAAAAAATTAAACTAAATATGTACAAACTTCTACTTGTCTTAATCTTGGGCTGTTTTTCTTACATGTTAAGATATAATTGTTAGGTTTCAGACTGCCACCTGCAGTTACTCATGTCAAAACTATGATAACAAGTAGCCGTTAGCAGACGTTCATGTTTGTAGCCTCACATACTGATGTATTGTGGCATAAATATATATTTTAGCTTTTAGCCATAAAAAACAGTTTTTAGCCATACCAAAACCCAATTTCCGATGTTGACCAGCCTTTGACTGCTTAAGGTAGCACATATCCGGACCCCAGTGTCTGAATGCCAATGGCATGTTGGCACAGCAATCACCATTTGAGGGCTTTAATGTGCTCAGTATTGGAGGCTGGTTTCAAAGCACTGCAGGTGCTGAATGGTATGAATGAGGCAATGACAAAAAAATCAATTGACCTTGCTACCTTGTTCTGCTGAGTGTCACAACCATATCTTCTTTCAGTAGTGCTGCTGTTGATAAAATGTCAATGGCTGTTTTTGCTGGTATGTTTAAGAATGGATCCATACATTGTGTCTGGAAGTTGTAAGATTGGTGACCTGCTTATTTGAACATTTGGGTGACGTCAATACAAATATTGTTGTTTCAATCTTTTCCATTTTTTTTCCACTTTGGTCTAAGCAAATGTGGGCCAGGACTGCCATTTGCAATCAGTGATCATGCTTCCACTATTTATATGTAAAAACCTTGTGGCTTGAAGCTAATGGTTCTAAATGAGCAGTACTCCAGGATCTAGTGATTGACCACATTCATAAATTCCCAAATGTCATATAATTGGAAAAAGTAAGCACAGGTCATTTTATCCATTGTGGTTTTCCTTATATTTATAATGGCCATAACTGAAATCAGGGACTTAAGTCTTGTTGTATCATTGAAATATTTATGTATTACTATGTATGAAAAGTTCACAGTTGAAACCAGTCAATGAAGGAGTGAAAAAGATGAACATTGTCATAATTTCTTCTGCAGACAGAAGCAGGCTATTGTAGGCTTATTAGACTTGCAATTTAAAGACATTAAATGCTTTTGTGTGTGTGTGTTGACCCTTTTTGATCAGAACAGAAGAATGTTAATACAAGAAAATACCGCTTGTCCATATTATAGCAAATGGATAGACAGATCCAGAATTATGGTTTTCCTACACAATTTTCCTTCTGTTTGAATAGAGCTCTTCTGATGATATGGTTGGTGAAAAACCAAAAAAAAACAACACCAAAACAGACCCCCTTTCCAAGCTTATTAAGTCCTTATACTCGCAGAATAAATATAAATGGTCCTCCTACCACAATCAGCGCCGGCTCCAGGTATGGGAGGCCCTAGGTTTGAACCCAGGCTGCAACATATAAAAGTCTTTGAAAATGGTAGTGGTATAGCTCCCTTGCCAATGCTGAAGCAAATATAAGGGTACTTCTATGACTGGTTGGCTCAGTGTCAGGATAATGTTACTGGGTGTGGTGTCATACTAGGTGTTCACAGCATTACACTGTGAAGGTAGCACCATATCTGCTTTATGTGGACAGCATCTCCATACTGTTGGTGGGATGATAAACCTAATAAACAAACAAATATGATTGAACTGGCTTAAAACAGAGTGTGAAGGTAGAAAATATGTGAAAATGGTAGTTCTATGTTTGATTAAGTATTAAGGGGTACTTGTTGAAAAAAAACTAATATGAAAGCAGGTTAGGGATATAAAATCAGAAAGACCGGGTCAGTACGATACTATCATTTCGTCCAAAGTAAAGCAGTCCCATTTTAGTATATTTTATATGTTTTATCAACCTTATTATTAACATGCCCTGAACAAAAGGCTGTAGATGATGTGTTTGCCATCACTAAATAGCCTATATATATATAAACTTTGGGTTTAATAAGTCTTTCACCCTGTTTCCTGATTGCTTCAGTCTTCTAGTGCTTTCAGCTCTTTGATAATGTCTTGTTAGAACCAGAATTCTGTATAACTACTTAGTGCAATATCAAGGCATTTGCTATTATAGCTGACTCATGTACATGTGCCTTGTTATAATGAAGTCATTTAAACAAAATGTTCCCCAAACTTTATGGCCACCTGAAGTTTTTTTTTCTTTCCATTACTAAAGACAACGATTACTTTCTAGTCATAAGCATGTCCCAATATTTTCAGAGCATATCTCCTACTGTTGTTGAATAGAAACATTCAGTATTGGTAGGACACCTTCAATGAGCCCTTTGTTATGTAGGTAACAGAAGTCTGTTCCATATGTGCAATACAAAGGATTCAATTATTATGAACTTACAGCCTTAAGGAGTGGAGAACTTTAAGGAGTGGAGAACTTTAAGGAATGGAGAGCCTAGAATGGAGAGCCTTAAGGAATAGAGAACATTAAGTAATACAAAGCCTTAAGGAATGGAGAACTTTAAGGAATGGAGAACTTTATGGAATGGAGAGCCTTAAGGAGTGGAGAACTTTAAGGAATGGAGAACTTTAAGCAATGGAGAGCCTTAAGGAATGGAGAGCCTTAAGGAGTGGAGAGCTTTAAGGAATGAAGAACTGTAAGGAATGGAGAGCCTTAAGGAATGGAGAGCCTTAATGAATGGAGAGCTTTAATGAATGGAGAGCCTTGTCCGAGTGGTTAGAGTAGCTTACTCGTAACTCTCCGGCCTATCACCGTAAGGGAGTCTGGGGTGGAAATTTTGACACTTTCATGTGTCTCAACCCAGACAGGGGCGCCCGTGACGCAGTGGTAGAGTCGTGGATTTGTAACTCCTCTGACTGCTTAGACTCTCACCGTGTGAGTTCGAGTCTCAGTTGGGGCAAATGACTTAATGTGGGTAGGTCTCAAAAATGTCGGCTAATCCCATCCCATCCCAACTAGCTGGATGTCGCTATAATGATCATAATTGGTTGCTGCAATCTGTTTCAAAAAACAAAAACAAAACCAACAACCCAGACATTTGTCCAGGATCCTTCTCCACTAGTAATAGCTGGTTGGTTGGTGTGACAAAACAGCAACAAAAAACACCAGAAACACTTGCAGAGTTACATGTTTTATTTGGCAAGGCACTTTATTGCGCTGTTTCTGAAGACTGTAAAATACAGAGGTCAGGTTTCACAGTGTCTAGAGTACAGTGTCAACAGCATTATACAGTATATGTCACTGAACTATTTTACTTTAATGTTGTAAATTGTTCTGTAGAGAGCTGTAGAATAATATTTATTATTTTATTCTTCGCCCATGAACGTTTGCAAATATGTAAATTATTATTTTATTCTTTGCCCATGAACGTTTGCAAATATGTAAAGGGAGCAATTGTTTTTGTTAAACTCTTAAAAAAGGCAATTTGCTTAAAAATTTGAGTGTGAGCATTTTTAGAAAAAAAAATCTTTTTGTTTTACTTTACTTTATTTTTCTTGAAAAATTGAAAGCCTTGTAAGTAAATTTCCTTGATGGTTTCCTTCAAATAGCTCTGCATATTTTTAAGATCATGAACATTGGCAACTGGCCAATTTGCTGCGAATTGGCAGTTAGATGTAAAGCATGTTCATTTAATTGCATTTAAAATGTAACAAAAATAAGACAGGTTTCTGCTATTCTTTGTGGTCATTGCCAACATTCTTTATTCAGCTTCTATGCCAGATGCTTGGCAGGTATCTGCTCATTCAACTACACTTCAGAGCAGTTAGCCTGAAAGGTAATACATTTTTGTAATTTCGAACGTCTCTCTTATGTGCATTATTTCTAGACTGGAAATGAGGCAGACGGCACAATGGGTTTGAAGCTAGAAATTGTCTCCGAAAAAATTAACTCTCAGGACCCTGCACATGGAGGTGATGTCTACATATGACGCATTGTTGTTACATTGAGTTGCTGCAGATGTTTATGATGTACAGTGTTTCTCTGATCTGAAGTCAGGTCGTGGTGAACGTAATCTTTTTTGTATGGTGTTTATTATATGATGTTTTAATAGTGTCACAATCTTAAGTTGTTGTTTTTAGGTTATACCATATTTATGTGTGTTTCAGCATTCGTTCTAGATTTTAAAAAACAACAATATAGGGATAATATTAATTAAGGTAAAAAATCACAGCATGAATTTGTAATAAATATCATTGTTACTCTTCGTAAAACTTGTTTGGTTTATAATTTATTAAGTGACAGTTTTGTTATTGCTCCATGGATGCATTGTAGAATTCTAATCTTGAGACAAAACTGCCAGCTTTTTTCAGTCTATTTCTAAACGGCATTAAGCTGCCTGTGATACTGTAATGAGGCGTTATGATTTTCCTTTTCATAGCTACAACTGTTAAGACCATTGCTTACATACTTTTTTTTTAAATAATAAAATTCCAGCAGAAAACTTTTTTTTTGTTTTAAAGTTTTATAATTATAACGCAGGGTTGGGGTGGTGGGTGGTCACCCCTGGCCGAGCAGTTAGAGTTGCTGACTTGAAACACCCCAGCCCCTCACCGCGTGGGTTCGAATCCCATTTGGGCCAAGAACTTTCATGTGAGAAGGTTTTCCAGCTTACCCGCAGTATGCCAGTGGTTCTACCTTGACATAAGTTTGGTGCCTCCCTCTACCAATAATTAGCTGGACGTCCCCAATATGACCATAATTGTATCGGTGCGATTTAACAAAAAACAAAATAAACAATAATTATAATGCATCTTCATGCTGTCTGGTCATAAATTTATTAGTCATTCAACAAAGCTTTTTGTTGAATTATTTAACAGAACAAGTGCATTTACATTCTGCAGTTAAATGCATTGTTTCTTAATCACATTCACTTCTGAAACTAAACCTTTTAGAAGTTCTGATTGTCTGACTGATCACACTCTTTAAAGGATATCTGAATAAATATTCCTATAGGACACTGTTTTTCTCAATAATCTGATAACTGATGGTTATTCACATCTTCACATTTTTGAGTTTGTTATTTTAGATATTTAGCCAGAGTATTGAATGAGTAAGTTTTATTGATTGATAGAGTGACTATCAGTTATTTTAGATATTTAGTTAGAGCATTGAATGAGTAAGTTTTGGTGATTGATGGAGTGACTATCAGTTATTTTAGGTATTTAGCCAGAGTATTGAATGAGTAAGTTTTATTGATTGATAGAGTGACTATCAGTTATTTTAGGTATTTAGCCAGAGTATTGAATGAGTAAGTTTTATCGATTGATAGACTGACTATCAGTTATTTTAGATATTTAGCCAGAGTATTGAATGAGTAAGTTTTGGTGATTGATAGAGTGACTATCGTTACAGTTATTTTAAATATTTAGCCAGAGTATTGAATATTTAGCCAGAGTATTGAATATTTAGCCAGAATATTGAATGAGTATTTTTTGGTGATTGATGGAGTGACTATCAGTTATTTTAGATATTTAGCCAGACTATTGAATGAGTAAGTTTTATTGATGGAGTGACAGTGAGTATCAGTTATTTTAGATATTTAGCCAGAGTATTGAATGAGTAAGTTTTATTGATGGAGTGACTACCGGTTATTTTAGATATTTAGCCAGAGTATTGAATGAGTAAGTTTTATTGATGGAGTGACTACTGGTTATTTTAGATATTTAGCCAGAGTATTGAATGAGTAAGTTTTATTGATGGAGTGGCTATCAGTTATTTTAGATATTTAGCCAGAGTATTGAATGAGTTAGTTTTATTGATGGAGTGACTACCGGTTAATTTAGATATTTAGCCAGAGTATTGAATGAGTAAGTTTTGGTGATTGATAGAGTGACTATCAGTTATTTTAGATATTTAGCCAGAGTATTGAATGAGTAAGTTTAATTGATTGATAGAGTGACTATCAGTTATTTTAGGTATTTAGCCAGAGTATTGAATGAGTTAGTTTTATTGATGGAGTGACTACCGGTTAATTTAGATATTTAGCCAGAGTATTGAATGAGTAAGTTTTGGTGATTGATAGAGTGACTATCAGTTATTTTAGATATTTAGCCAGAGTATTGAATGAGTAAGTTTTATCGATTGATGGAGTGACTATCAGTTACTTTAGATGCTTTCTTAGAGTATTTAACAAAAGTAACTTTTGGTGATGTTTGGGGCAAAGAACTGAAGGTGGGAAGGCCTTTCCACTGACTTGCGGTGCGCTGGTTGTTCTACTAAGATTATGGTCTTGGGTCTTCCTGCACAAAAAATAGCTGGACGTGCTATAATGATAATAATGCGATATATCTGAAAAACAAAACAAACTTGTGGTGAATGAGTAACCATCACGATCCCCGAGGGGGGTGGGTGGGGGGGTCTTGGCCTTCATGTACTGACTGGTCCTGTTTCTCCATCAACACTCTATAAACCCATTATTATCTGTAGTCGGCTATTTGCTATGAAATATTGATGCCAACATTGTGGATACAAGACACACCAAAAAACGCTTCCTGACATTTGTTTGAGAATGATTAGCACTGCCAGTTGATGCTTTTTCTTCCATTTCTTTCATTTTTTATAGCCATCATGATTGTATATTTTTTTTATAATGGCTTATTTTTTATGAAATTTGTTGTCTTCGCTGGCTGTAAAAAAGAACCGATGAACCCATACCAGGCAGCATTATGTTCATGACCTATACTAGCTTTCTTCGTACATCTACATGCATAGGTGCCAAGACATATTTGTATAGACTAAGCAGCAAATTGTGTAAATCTTGATCAGCTACCAGCAGGAAATACCGTATCTGAAGCCACACTATTTTCCTTATCTTTATTAACCATTTACTTGCAGGAAACACCATTTGGGTAGGGTATGTTTTCGTTGACCCTTAACTTGCTAGAAACTCTTTTAGGATGTGGTATGTTTTTTTGTTTTACAAGTTTGTTGCTTGTTCCAGCAAGTAAAGGGTTAACATAAAACATACCCCATCCTAAAGTTGTTTCTAACAAGTAAATAGTTAACATAAAACATATCCCATCCTAAAGGTGTTTCCGGCAAGTAAAGGGTTAACATAAATCATACTCCATCCTAAAGGTGTTTCCAGGAAGTAAAGGGATAACATAAAACATGCCCCATCCTAAAGGTGTTTCCAGCAAGTAAAGGGATAAGATAAAACATACTCCATCCTAAAGGTGTTTCCAGCAAGTAAAGGGATAACATAAAACATGCCCCATCTTAGAGGTGTTTCCAGCAAGTAAAGGGATAACATAAAACATGCCCCATCCTAAAAGTGTTTTCAGCAAGTAAAGGGATAACATAAAACATACTCCATCCTGAAGGTGTTTCCATCAAGTGAAGCGATAACATAAAGCATGCCCCATCCTAAAGGTGTTTCCAGCAAGTAAAGGGATAACATAAAACATGCCCCATCCTAAAAGTGTTTCCAGCAAGTAAAGGAATAACATAAAACATGCCCCATCCTAAAGGTGTTTCCAGGAAGTAAAGGGATAACATAAAGCATGCCCCATCCTAAAAGTGTTTCCAGCAAGTAAAGGGATAACATAAAACATGCCCCATCCTAAAGGTGTTTCCAGTAAGTAAAGGGATAATATAAAGCATGCCCCATCCTAAAGGTGTTTCCAGGAAGTAAAGGGATAACATAAAACATGCCCCATCCTAAAGGTGTTTCCAGCAAGTAAACGAATAACATAAAACATGCCCCATCCTAGAGATGTTTCTAGAAAGTAAAGGGTTAACATGCAGTTAGCAGGCTTAGACAAGAGTGAGGTTAACAAGATTAGTTTTATGTTGTTGCAGGAAAGTCATTAGAGGAAACAATATTGTTTGTGTCATTAACATTGATCCATTGTCAACAAATAATTGACATTGACCATAATTGTTTTGCTCCCATATAATTTTATTTTTTTATTAACAAAAAACAAATATCGTTGACATTCCACATTATCTTTAAACATATGCTTCTAGGTTTAACAATGAAGTATTAAAATTTGATCATTCACATTTTGCATTGAAAACAAACAAGGCATTGTCTTAAGTTTCACAAACTACTGAAAATTCAGACTTCTGATATAAATAGGATGGTGTTTTTTGTGTATGAATATTCATTAAGCTTTATATTAAATAACAGTCTCCTGAAATAATCTGCTTATCTGAAATCATTTCTTATTTTCTGCACACAAAGGTGTAATGATGCAAGACGATTGATGTTAGAGTGCCATATGTTTTGCTGCTATCAATAATTCACCTCCCCCTGGCTCCCTGTCTCAGTGCTACGTGCAACAGTTCCATGCATGTTGTCATTGTGCGTTCTAGAACAATTACATCATCCTGCTTCTCTTTACTCTTAACTAAATAGGCAGAAATTGATTAGAATTGATCAAATAGTGTAGCTCTGAGCAGACAGCCCTCACTGGAGGCTGTCTCCTCACTAGAGGCTGTCTCATCAGAATATGCGCCACTTGCTGCTAAATCTTAAAGAATTTGTCATTTGTCAATTTACTTTTGCATGCTGTTTGAAAATAACTAGTAAAAGTATAGATTAATAAAAACAACAACTGTATAGCATGTTCAGATTTTAAAGTGCTTTCTGTACTTTGGCTTGGTTTAGTGTCACCTTCCAGTTATAGACAGACTGTGTCCAGTAGTTGTAGGGTGTTGCCTTCACAGTTTATTGGTTATGTCAAATGTCCTGCTTATCAACCTGCTATGTCAGGTGTTGTGTTTTGACTTGGAATTGAATTTGCATCCTTCTGGGATAAGATTTGGCCTCCAGAGCTGTTGGACTTGGAATTGAACTTGCAGCCATCTGGGATAAGACTTGGCCCCCAGAGCTGTTTTTCTGACTTGGAATTGAGCTTCCATCTTTCTGGGTTAAGACTTGGCCCCCAGAGTTGTTGTAGTGTTATGACTTGGAATTGAACTTGCATCCTTCTGGGATGAGGCTTGATCCCCCAGAGCTGTCAGGCAAAGTAAGACAGCCATTAACCATATGCTTCACAGATGTACTGATTAGAGGTTGATGTTCTTGTTTTTTGTTTTGTTTTTGTAAACAGACGCAATTTACTGCATACAATCTGTCTACAGTGCGCTGCAACTCATTTCACTTATAGAATAAGAGCCTTGCTCAAGTGCTAACAAAGTTCCATTAAGGAACATTTTAACAGATTTTTCGATTGTTTAAACACTTTTAACACAAAATCAGTATCCCTTGATTGGATGGATGTAAATATTTGAGTATGTAGATTTTATCAGTAGCCCTAGGGCATACATTGGCACTAAGACTGTAACAGTTGGATGGATGATGTCGTGTTGGGAATCCTGCAGGGATGTGTCTAATATAATATCGGTCGCATTATACAATGGCATCAGCAAATGGTGCTTTTGTTTCCATGGTCAGCGTTTATAATGGCTGTAAGAAGGTGCACTTTGCCTAAGGTTAGGAAAAAAATAGTTCGCATAAAGTAGAAGAAATTTCTCATTATTCGTCAGATGTGGCAAGAAACTAATCTTAAAAAAAGTGAAAGGGCCCCTTAACACACATTATTATATATAAATATGTGAAAATATTTACTAGGTTATAAATATAAACTTGTCATAAATATCTGATAATAAATATATATACTATAAGTCCCACTGTCTAATTGAACCTGTGTGTTCTCTGTGTGAATGCTGGCAGTATTTATGACCAAGATTAAGTTACCTGTTTGTTGTGCATTCCCCACATTGTAAATGATTTCACTTTTGTAACTGCAATACTGTACTGCCTGCACAACAAACACATCATTAAAGTTAACAGAACAACTTGCATATTCTGACAATAGCCTTTCTTCCCTAATGATGCTGCCGATAGATCATCTCAACTTCTATAGTTCTTGAACTCTGTAAGTACTAAACATGCTTAAAGGCATAGAGTCAACACTCCCGATCCTGATCAGTCAACACTGGCTGAGAGCTGTCTGATCAGGATCTATGTTATTTAATGCTAAATTAGCAACATGATTTATGTTCACAAATATTTGGTATCCTATATAAAGAAATATTCTATGTTATATACCATTAATTCAACAAGGCGAGGGCCCTGCGTTGTTCTCCATTTACCTTGTATGCCCTATGGATGATTCGTTGATAATGGCTGCCTTTTGAGGGAGGATGCATCAGGGAGCATTTGAAAGTAAAAGTTATCATTTGAATTGAATGCCTTTAATGAGTTTTAGGTGTTTCAGTTTAAATCAAATGTATCTTGCATCACATATTAATGGGTTCTGCTTTTAGGTATTTCCTGCAATGAAACAACAGTCAACTTACGTTGATAAAATTGTAGTCTATTTAAGCAAGGCATTCTAAATGATCTTTTATTGTTTTTTTATTGCAGATTATTATCATAAGCCTCCAAACAGCATTTAATCTTTAAAATCTAAATTGCTTTAAATAATTACAGTATTTATTGCGTAAGTTGCATTTGTGAACACATTTTCATTGGAAGTTTTGACACCATTTATCGCAGTAAATAATATATATATATATATATATATATATATATATATATATATATATTTATATAGTAAGGGACCCTAACTTCCATCTAAGTAGTCAGTTTACAAAATTTGCTTCAAAAAGCTTATAATTTTTAAAGCATACATGTAAATGTTTTCACAACTCTACTCTTTTACCTGGTTGGTGGGGGGTTGGAATGCATCCCCAACCCTCCCCCAACCCCTGGACCCACCCCTGAACCTTGGTGTTATAAAGCTTCTTTCCTGAACTTTGTCTTGGGGTCTCCTTCCACCAAGATGGCTTAGCATGGCCTGCCAGGCAAGTAATTATCTGACTAAGGCAAGTAGTGTAGAACTTGGAGCTGTGTGATCAGAATCTGCACTGTTTGCCTCAAACCCCATCAAAAGGTGTAACTTATACTCTGAGTTATAACTGGACCTGGTATAGCTCCTATACTGACACTGATTGTAAGGGGGGTTCTAGAACTGGTTGGTTTGGGATTTGCCGGCTGTGCAGCGACATTTCTATCATTATAGGACAGGGGCACTTATGAGATGCCCAGGGACTGAACACGGCCCGTCCATCATACTGACACCAGGGAGTCAGGCGTAAAGCTGTCCCCT
Organism: Sinonovacula constricta; assembly: GCA_007844125.1. Lineage (NCBI taxonomy): Eukaryota > Metazoa > Mollusca > Bivalvia > Cardiida > Solecurtidae > Sinonovacula > Sinonovacula constricta. The sequence continues at coordinate 30,893,023 of CM017564.1, read as the reverse complement.
TAGCCCCGAGCGTTAGGAGGGAAGCCACTACTACCAACCTTAAAGTCTTTGGTTTGACCCGGCCGGGGTTTGAACCCGCAACCTCTCGGTCGGCAAGCTGACGCTCTACCACCTGAGCGATTGCGGCAGGTGGTTGGTTTGGTGTAGGAATACAGTACATGTGTCCCATATCATGTCAGATGTTCACCACATGCTTTCACAGTGAAGACAGCTTTATAAATACATAAATTCTTTATGTTAACCCTGTCTTTGGCTTGCTGTCAGAAATATGATAGATATATAAACATAAAATAATCCAACAAACCATGTTAGAAAATTAAAGCCTGTCGATCATTTATGGGAACAGTTAGACATTTTTTTTAAATTTTTTGTTTGTAAAAGAAAAACTATTAAGCCACAATGAGTAACTGACTTGTGCCTTCCTTCAAAAGATTGTGTTGCTAGGTTTGGAGAATCGAAAACTCCAAATACTTTAGCTGTTGTAAGCTCATCAACTTGTATATCTCTGAACTGCATGCATGAGTATATGTTCTGTATATTGTTCAAGTAATCTCAATCATAAACAATCCACTGATTTGCTTGATAGTGATCCAGTAATTTAAAAGCGTATGACTTGTAGATCTCTGTGTCATTGACCTACACAAAAACCATGACCCTTGAAGTCAATTTAGACTAATTTTATAAAACATAGCGTTTTTTTTTTGTATAGCTCACTTGTGACCTAGCTCAAGATGATGTGTTAAAACAAGATAAATAAATATCTTGCCAATGTGAACTTACAACATTTCTCTTTAATTGAAACACCCTAATTCATACTGTTTACTCTGAGTAGGTCTGGATCAGTAAGTCAAGATGGAGTCAAGGGGCTATTGTCAAAGGATTGTGAGGTTAAACTGGCTGCAGATTATACTTGTAGGGCTTTTTTTCCTTCTTTAGTAGGAGTCCTTTATTGGCGCCTTCTCCTCAAAGAAATTCTTTAAAATCATGCAGTTTTCTCATAAAAAGTAACTTTACATCAGGCTTTTTAATTCAACTTTAATGAAGAAATCATTTTTTCCACAAAATTATAGGGCATGGGCCCCTTCACCTGGCAGTGAAAACAAGCTTTGACTTGTCTATATTATTTTCATATGATAGTGCTATTGATCTGTCAGAGAAAAATGACCCCCAAAATAGCTAAGGATGATAAAGCATATAAGTGAATTTTGAAAAAATTGTTAATGATTACAGGAGACCCATTTCTTAGGCAGATATAATACTAATAACAATAGTAAGGAGAGAGATAGTGTTTCAATAAAGGGGGTATAAAACAGTTTGCCTACAAATACATATAACAATATAGAACCATAGCTTTGGGGAATTTGGGCATCATTTTTTTACAAATCCATCCTTTAGTATAAATAAATATGATTTCGAACAATAACTTAATTTTTAGACAGAACTAATTGTGAAAAAGATCACTCTGAATGTGTCTTTTTTTCTAGCTGTATAAAAAGCATGATAGTGGGCTCTGCTAAAAATAGATATCGACGGCAGAGCGGATTACCCGGATGACTATATAATGTGATCTTAAAAGTAAGTAATCACGTAGCTTTTTAAGTTTATAATAAAGCTATCTCTGCAGTGTGGCTCGGAAAGGAAATACCTATTTACACTGATGAATGGTGATTTATGTTTGATTGTTCACACAGATCTAGTAATTGTTGAACAGCTTTTTGCAGAACCTTTTCAGGTAACAATGACTTATTTGGATATTTGAGAAAATAAAGTTTGGTCCAAATTGTCAGATACCACCTTTAAGGAGAGAAAGGTTTTTCTTGATAGACTCGAGTCCTTTTATGTTCCAAAAGTCACATACATCATTGCATAATTTTATCAATAGGAATATATGACAAAGTCCTATGAGCATTGCAGCATATACCAACACAGGACATAGGTATAAGCATGCAAGCCCAACGTAAAAGTAAGAACAAATCTGTGATTTGTCATTTAACAAAAAGAGCAAACCTGAAAGTTACCGCCTTGAAACAGTCAGTTAGCAATATGGACTGACTAATGTGCTTAAAACTGGTTTTAAAGAGCTCTAACCTCGCACTTCCTAGTGGGTTTCTCAAATGCAAGCAGTGAAGAAAACTGACCTATTTGAATAAAAAAATATCCAAGCACTGATCTTTTCTTTGATAAGTTGTGAAGCAAGTAGTGATGTCATTGAAAAATAATGCCCACATAGTGTTTTAAAGAGAGAGAGGTATTATTTTGATAAGAAGACCTACACAAAATTTGTTGGTTATAAATGAAAATAACTTGTTGAATCAAGAAAAAAATTACCAGAAATGACTAAATGGTTGTAGCATCTTGTTCATGTGAAGATGGAATTGAGTACGATATCCATCAAAGGAAATACAGTTACAATCCTTATAGGATAATTTTATGTGCCTTCATAACATTGAACAGACGAGATCTTGTTCAGAACTTGGCAGGTTAGATTGCCTTTGTACATTCAGATATGGGGAAAACTGAGATTTTAATGAAATTGAAGGAGCATATTTTAAGGAGCATATTTTAAAACCAAAAATCCCCACGAATTTTTTTTTTATTTGTAAAATGTTTCCTCAATATGAGAATGCATAAACCCTGCATGTTGAAGTAAAATCCCTTGTGTTAAACTTAACGCATCTCAGCGCCAAGTATTGAGCACAAACTGCATGTTATACCAGAATGTGTAGTAATAAAGCATTTTGAATTAAAAGAAGCTTTTTTCTGATTGATTATGTTTTTTTCCCTCCCAATTTAGTGCTCTAAACCCATTATGAGCTCTAAATCCAGACTACAATGCCATTGAACAATAATTATATTAAGAAATGATGTCCCTGGTGTGTTTACAGTCCTTAGCTGTATATATTATAGCCTGAATATATATATATATATATTATATAAGGAAGTCCCTGACGTGTTTAGAAACTGCTTAGTTGTATAAATTAACAAACTTTTGCATAATTTTGCATTGTCTATAATGGCCAGGCCAGCCATAATTGATCAGATAAATAATTAGACACCATGCCGTGAATGCCAGAGGCCAAAGGTATTGGAACTATAAGATTTATATTGTTAACTCCATTAGCATAATTGTATATTATATCACTTCTTGGTCATATGGGTACAACCATGTTATCAATAGCGTGGGTGGGTAATAAGTTCAGTAATGTATGGCACATTTATGTTATTATATATCCCTGCTAGAAGGCTTTCCCTGGTTGACCCTTGACCTCTTTGAAGGAGAAAATAACCCTGTCCATAAGATAAAGAGTCAGCAGAGGACTGAAATATTTATTATCCGGTTAAACAACTTGAGATTTCAACTTGATTTGGTTTGTAAAATCCCCCCCCCCCTCCCCATCCCCCCTTGATAAAATCTGGTTGACAAACCATGAAAGACAAACCAATGTCTGAGTCCTATATATGAGATGACATTTGGCATCATGTACTCAGTGGTGCGATAATGAGGGGGAGGTAAGTGCTGGACAACATCATGGATACGCAATAATAGGTGTTGACATCCATGATAAAAAGTTTGATAATTTACAGAAAAACCTTTACATATATTAATGTAAAAAAGAAAAGTCATTTTTGTTCCTGCTAAACTTACCTATTTTACACTCAGATGCACCCAAGGAACAGTTATAATAATTCTTTTTGCTTAAGTGCAAAGGAAACTCTGAAGACGTCAGTCTGGGGGTCTTCCTCCACCAATAATTAGCTGGATGTCACCTACATGAACCATAATTGTGTGACATAAAACTAAACAAAACATACTAAACATTTTTCAGGTACACAGGTATCAATCATCTGAACTCTGCATATTTATATAAGGTTGTTCATAAATTTGCATACAGGCAAAAGTTGCATAAAAATGAAAATTTTTTCATTATTTTGCTACAATCATTAGGTAAATTAGCATACTTTGTTTCTTCCTAGATTGATAAGAATTAAATCCTTAATGATTCGGACAAATAGTATTTGCCATAAATTTAACATGTAAATTTTAATGACTTTGTAAAGATAATTGTTTCTGCAATTATTATCCCCATATAAATAATTGTTTCTGCAATTATTATCCCCATATAAATCTGCTGTACACAGCTGACTATATTTGAAATAGTTTTACATATTTTTTAAATTGTTTTACAAAGAAATTAACTGTCTTTTAATAATCTTAAGTTGCAATAAGCTTAACAAGTATTGGTGGAATGTTGCAGCCAATAACAATTCAGTTAGTGTTTAAAATCATATTTATTAAGACTAAAGTATGAGTTTATGCAAAAATTATGCCCAAATTCCCCAAAGCAGTGGTTCGATATTGTTATATGTAATTGACATCGGCAAACTGTCAGATACCACTATTAAGACAGAAGTCAGGCTTGTAATAAGAATATTAACAAAGTCCTATGAGCATTGCAACATATACCAAACTTCCAAAAGGCACTGAACAAAGGTATTTCACATGCAAGCCAAGCAAAAAGTAAGAACAAATTTGTGATGAGTCATTTAACGAAAAGAGCAAACCTTGGAACGGTCAGTCGGCATATGGACCGACTGGGGTGCTTAAACTGGTTTTACAGAGCTCTAACCTCGCAATTCCTGACGAGTTATCTCAAATTCAAGCAATGAAAAGAAAAACGATCTATTTGAATACAAAATGTCCAAGCGCTGATATTTTCTATAACTTATGACGAAAGTAGTGACGTTATTGAAAAATAAATGTCCACATAGTGTTTAGAAAAGAATATGAGATTAAGAACACTTAACAGGCCATACAGCGCCGAATACAAAGAAATTTAATGTGAATTTAGAATAATCAGGTAAAAACTAAACTATGGTAATTTAGAAAAGACTGTTGGTCTGTTACATAATCTTAATTAGATATTGGCTTGATTTTCTTAGACCATTTGGACACAGTTGACTAACAAGAAACAAAAGAATGTCTTGTCTTTGTTAATGGTAGTGGGCAGTATGTACATTGTAAGTGATAGAAGCTCTCCTTGCTTTGCCAGCATGATGTTAATCTGATTAGCCTGGCTAGTCTGTCACTTTGGGAAATGGTTTAGATCTGGATCAGTCAGCATCTGCTGACAGGTGTCTGATCAGGATTTTACACAGTGCTGCTGGGTCTCTAGCATTAGTTCTGGTAACCTTGACCTGTTGTTGTTGTAGTAATTGTGGTTGTATTGATTATAAAAGAATGTTGCAGGAGCAGGGCTTGGAAGTGGATCACTTTTCTTGTCTTTACCTGTCAGGTGCCATGGCCTAGCCATGCCTAATCTGCTGTAGAAATGTTTTCTCCTCCTGTCCGATTTGATCTTTTGGCATTTTGTGTAACACCATTCTCTAGCCTTGTATCTATCATGGTCTCCTGTACAGGAATCGGTGTTTCATTCTAGGCCAGTATTCACCAACCTTTCTTAAGCTTAAGTCATGACTTAAGCCCACTAACTATTCACCAAGTAAGAATTGCTCATGTCATGAATTTCAATCCACAATATTTTTATATTTTATTTACCTACATATCTGTATTTTTGCATGATGCTTGAACATTGCTACTTTGAGCTAAAAACCACATTAAAATTTCATACATAAGCTTTTTTTTTTTGTTGTGACTTGAGCTTGAGTCATGACTTAAGCTTAAGAGAGGTTGGTGAATTCGGGCCCTAGTCAAAGCATTCTAAGCTCACATCGATGAGGTCTTTGCGATTTATGTAGATCTAGATCAGCCAGCTTTCACTGGGATATGTCTCACAGTCAGGATCACATTATTTGCTGTTGAGTTTTTACTGAAATGGCTAGTATGCTTGTAAGTAAAATAGTACAGAAGCAAGTCTGAAAAATATGTCTCGGTTACCGATATTCATATAAATTAGAATGCAGGACATGATTTAGGGTTGGCAGTTGATGAATCTTCACAGCATGGTTTTGTACGGCTTGACAGACAACTAAAATGAGTGGTTCTGCCAAAATGTTTGTCCTGGAGTGTTTGGTAGTTTTATTTTAAGACTGGTACATTCACCTAAATGCTACAGGTGAGTGCAGGGAGAGGGATGCCTGACTTGGAAATGGGATATGAGATTTCAGTATAATCCACAACTTATATTTGTGCTTTTGCGATGGAATTATTCTTGTCCTGAAGTGCAAGTATTGTAATCAAGTTATAAGAATCTTAACACTCCAATCACATTGAAACACATACAGCAAAAATAAAAATCAGCTAATGAACGAGGATGGGAAGTAAGTCTAAAGGGGATTTTTCTTAATCCTTTCAAATGAAAATCTGGTGCGACTTAATGTTCTGAAAACAGTTAACAGAATTTTGCTGTATTGTTGTATTTTCATTATATCTAAGAAAAGGATTCTGTGTAATTGGAGTCGTCCTTTGTCAGTAGCTCCATGTGTGGGGGTGGAAATGTCTGGAGTGGTAAATGAGAACAAGCTCATGTAGCTCACCTGTGGTGTCCTCATTCATGTAGATTGTCCGCCTACATGTGGTCTCAATGGGGACACACAGTACACCTCAATCATAAGGACAAAATACAAGACATATTTGCTAGACAGCAGCAAGTAGTGCAGATTCGGTTCAGACAGCGCCTAATTGGCAGTTGACGGATCCAGGTGTGCACAATTCACCTATGCTTGATGAATTCATACTGTCCTGGGGTGCTTGTGGTGTAGTGGTAGAGTCGCCGACTTGTAATCCCTCTGACTGCTTAGCACGTGGGTTTGAGTCCTATTCAGGGCAATGGACTTAATGGGGGAAGGTCTTACAGTTGACCTGCCGTGCACCTGTGGTTCTACCCAGACATTTGTTTGGGGTCTTTCTCTATCAAAATAACTGGAAAATGCTGTAATGATCATAATTGGTTGCTGCTATGTATCTCAAAAAGAAAACATGCTGTTCTTGATGTACTCTTTTTGGCTGAGCCTGATTAATTCTTGCTTAATTAAATCTTTTTGTTTTATATCCCATACAGACCCTTTACATATTGTCCTATTCCTCAATATAAAGATAGAGCCATGACAGGAAATAGTGTGGAACCTGATCAGGTTCTGGCCCCTCTTGCAGAAACATTTCTCAGTTGAGATTTTGCTTAAGCTCAATCTTTTCCTTCAAGAAATCATCCTACTGACACTGTTACCATTCCAGTATGTTATACTCCATTAATCTGGCAAGGTTTAGGTATTGCTATATTATATTGAGGGGATATTACAGGAGTTAACATTAAACAATCAAAATTTGAGCTTGAGCAGTTGGCCCAGATGGGATAAATATTCGTGTTAAGCACATTGACCATCAAAATATCTTTGATACACTGTTCCTTAAATTAATAAAAACAACAACATAAGTTTTATGGTTTAGATATCAAGATCTTTTCTCTATTTTTGCTCTTAATAAAAAACAGAATATGGTTACCAACATTTTTGGGGAAAACTCCTACAGGATTTCTTTCAGAGGTCAAAGACAACTGTAAATGGTGAAAATTATTTCAACTAAACATGCTGTTTAAATTTCAGACCACGTACAGCCTCTTCTATAGACTTTTATTCCACGGAATCCAACAATCTGCATGCAATGCAAATTATGTTCATCTATTCAAGGTTTGTTCAGAAGTGTAATGAGATGTGTACTTATGTGACGAAACCGCCAGCATGAAATGCCAATAGTTTACTCTGTAAGATTTGGTTGAAATCCTTCTCTGGGGACATCTGAGGACTGAATATTGTAATGGTGGACTATAAGACAGACATACAGCTTGTCCTACACAAAGTGTAGCAGGTACACTCCTCTAAGCCAGCAGTTGTCACCAGGTCATAATATTTTGTACATCAGTTTGATGTTTGCCTTCTAGAATTATAACGAAACAATATTATTGGTTAATCTGTGCTAACAACATTGTGCATATGTCACATTTGACATACTGATAGAGACTGGTCATCAAATATTGTTGACCCTGATCAGATAGTTTTAAGTAGAAGTTGGCTAATCTGGATCTACATTATTTGCCTTAACTTGATTTATTGTGCCTTGAAGCTTACAAGTTGACATGTCTGTACATTTGCCAGGCTAGTTGACAAAAAGATCATGTAAAATATTTTATGAGAGGTTAATATAACTGAGATACCGACCGCAATAGCTCAGGTGGTCATGGGTTCAAACCCTGGCCGGGTCAAACCAAGGATTTTAAAGTTGGTAATAGTGGCTTCCCTCCTAACGCTCAGCTAAGGGGACAGCATTACCCCTTAGTCGTCGTGTCAGTATAATGGACCGGCCGGGTTCAGTCCCTGGGCACCTCATAAGTGCCCCTGTGCTATAATGATAGATATGTCGCTGCACTGTGTCGGCAAAAATGCGGGCAAATCCCATCCCATCCCAATTGACATATTGATAGACACTGGTCTTCAAATATTGTTGAACTTTACCAGATAGCTTCAAGTGGGAGTTGGCTTATCTGGATCTTCATTATTTACCTCAACTTGATTCATTGTGCCTTGAAGGTTACAAGTTGACATGTCTGTACATTTGCCAGGCTAGTTGACAAGAAGATCATGTAAAATATTTTATGAGAGGTTAATATAACCGAGATAGGCTCAGACAGTGGGTAGCTTCACTAGGTACCCAGGTTATATTACACTACGCCCACATTCGCCCTCCCTCGTGCTCTGGTATTTGTTATTAAACCATATCAACACCTGTACTGCGTGCAAACACGTCACACTTTTCCTCATGCAAATTGTATCATGAACAAAAGAGAATTTCTATATACAGCCAAAATATGTTAAGAAAAGGACATAAACAATTTAGCAACATATATATTACATGATATGTTTTCTTATTAGGGTATTGGTAAATCCAAACAGGAATGAACACTAAAGATGTGTACTAGTTTTGTAATTTTGTTTTCTCAATGAAATATGTGTACAACTTCTGATGTACAGTTCTACTCTAGCATGTTATTACGTGGGTAGGCACTGGGCAGGTATTTGTCTAATATGGGCTTGGTCTCCTTCTTAGTTTGATGTTGCATTTGATACTGCTATTCAATGTGGTATAAAAATTTGTAGATTTAGTATCTTTGTGGTAGGAACAATCGTATGAGAGAATCTTGCTTTTGGATATTCCCATATGGAGGTTTTCTATGCAGGGATTTTTTTTGCTCACACACTGGCGTCATGATACTAGTGAAGGTATCTTTTCTTAATAAGATTAAAAAAAAACAAAAAAAACACAAAAAAACACCAAAAAAAACTCCCCTCCCATTATATAAGTTTCCTTCATGATGATAATGACAGATCTTTCCTTAAAAAGTAGGGCACGTCCTCATCTTTCTCAAATAAGCCTTGTGGTAATTGGCCTCCAATATTTCCACTTTTCATCAGCCTGAGAGTGTATGTATTGGTGATGTTGGCTCCTTGATCCATTGAGCGATAAATTTCAACTAATTTAGGAACAACATCTATGTCCACAGTATAACAATGGTAGCTGTGACACATGCTACATCGTAATTTCAAAGTTTAAATGCAGACCACCCATGAAATATTTTTCTGGATGGTTTGTTTCTTCTGTCTGCATTACAAGGAAGATGGTGTAAACAGTAAAACTGTTGTAGAATAGCAGACACATATATTTCAGTTTTGGAATTATAAGAATATAATCTTTTTTTATAGGTTAATTTCGGTGATGTGTGTAAAGCATGTTGTAATATGCATACTGTATATGCCACGAAATATGTTGTATTCTCTTATTCTCAGCCTTAGTCTCTGTTGAGTTTTCAGCGTCCATGCATGTATGTGGCAGAGTCAATACCTTGTTAGCCTCTGACTGCTCAACCTGACTGTTGAGATTTAGGTGTCCATGTATGCCACGTGGCAGAGTCAATAACTTGTAAATCCTGACTTACTCAACCTCCCTGTTTAGGTTGGGGTGTCCATGCATGCCAAGTGGCAGAGTCAATAACTTGTAAATCCTGACTTACTCAACCTCCCTGTTTAGGTTGGGGTGTCCATGCATGCCAAGTTGCAGAGTCAATAACTTGTAAATCCTGACTTACTCAACCTCTCTGTTGAGATTTAGGTGTCCATGCATGCCAAGTGGCAGAGTCAATAACTTGTAAATCCTGACTTACTCAACCTCCCTGTTGAGATTTAGGTGTCCATGCATGCCAAGTGGCAGAGTCAATAACTTGTAAATCCTGACTTACTCAACCTCCCTGTTTAGGTTGGGGTGTCCATGCATGCCAAGTTGCAGAGTCAATAACTTGTAAATCCTGACTTACTCAACCTCTCTGTTGAGGTTGGGGTGTCCATGCATGCCATGTGGCAATATCAATAACTTGTAACGCCTCTGACGGCTCAACCTCTCTGTTGAGGTTGGGGCGTCCATGCATGCCCTGTGGCAATGTCAATAACTTGTAAGGCCTCTGACGGCTCAACCTCTCTGTTGAGGTTGAGGCGTCCATGCATGCCAAGTGTCAGAGTCAATAACTTGTAATGTCTCTGACAGCTCAACCTCTTTGTTGAGTTTGGGGCATCTATGTATGCCACCTGGTAGAGTCAATAACTTGTAACTCCGGACTGCTCGAACCTCTCTGTTGAGGTTGGGGCGGCCATGCATGCCACATGGCTGTGTTAATAATAATGCCTCGGACTGCTCAACCTCCCACTGCCTTGGTTTAAGAAAGGCCAAATGTCCATATAAGGGAAGGTGGTGGTTCTACCCAGATATCTGGGTCTTTGGCCACGACCTTAACTAGTCATCCCTATAATAATCTAAAATGTGTTGCTGAGATTTATTTTCAATCAAAACACACAAAAAACCTATAAAGAAGGCTCATTATTGTCATACTGGACAGGCCTGATAAGTAACAGTGATACATGGTATAGAGCAGAACAAATATAAGTAACAGTGATATAGGGTATAGAGCAGAACAAATATAAGTAACAGTGATATAGGGTATAGAGCAGAACAAATATAAGTAACAGTGATATAGGGTATAGAGCAGAACAAATATAAATAACAGTGATAAAGGGTATAGAGCAGAACAAATATAAGTAACAGTGATATAGGGTATAGAGCAGAACAAATAATTCATCACTAGCATATACTTCCCTTGTGCAGATCTCTGGTGATGTTCATTTACTATTGGCATACTTAACACATTGATAAGGCTTATGCAAATAGTGTTGATCTAGGTCAGCCTCTGAGTCTCTAGCAATGAACATGTGTGTCGATGTAAGAGGATGACTAAAGTGTGTTAATTAAAGGGTACATTGATTGTCCTTCAATAAAGAACATATTGTGATGTCCCTTGCAATAACAATAGTACATACATCTTGACAGGCATGAAGTAATCATACTGTATACGCATTACTGACAAGGGATGTCACTAGACTAATTAGCTATTTACAAGTCGACTTATGCTGATATGGTGTAGTATGAATGTTTTGTAACTTCATATTTGATTGGATTGTAAGTGTAACACACTAGGATATACCATGTACATATACAGTCAAGAAGTTACTGCATTATTCTGATGGCTGACAGTTTATGTTGTAATTATAGAAGTTGTTCGCTGAAATGTGTTGATAAGTTTCACGGTTGCTGATCTTTTTCTATTTGCAGTTTACTTTACAATTGGTGCATAGTTTCCAACCTTGAAACAAGCTTTTTATCTCTCGTTTAGATAAGAATAAGGTAATCGATAATAGATACACTTAATACCAGTAAATAATGTTATTTTTGTCCTTATCATACACAAAATATACCATTTGATTAATATTTTGTTTTGCTCATAAAGTTGGTATAATTTTCTGGTCTCGGCAGCACCACCCTCCCCACCCCCTTGCAATTGTCATCTCCAGACATCAATGTCCACACAACGGAAATGCCGAGGGCGTGACCAGTCACTGTTAGTTGGTTAAGCACAAATTGATCAGGTTTAGGCTGTCGAATCTGACCAAGCTCCACGCTTATGTTGTTATGTTACCTGTACATGTAAGCAAATATTTAACAATGTGTATCTACATTTATAAACATTGCAGTCATAGGACCAAACAGAAGCATTAACCCTTTTGCTCATGCATATGCCATTATAGGCCTTTGTAAAGCATAAACAAATTATTCCTTTTATCTTCAGCTGCATCGACACAACTAAGGGTTTATTTGTAGACTAGTTCAATCTAGATTATATAATTATATGCCCCCCAAAAAGCATGCATATTTAAAACTGTTTTAAAGAAAATCAACAAAATTTTTAAAATCCAATACATTTACTATAAAGAAAGGGTTAATAAGTTTTCGGATCTAGAGCTTGCAAATTGTCCATCATCATGAATATAATTGAATCTTTAATATGGTACAGTTGATTTTTGTACCCATACATAGCAGTATTTGAAATTAAAATCCAATCATCAGGGTTTTCCCTTGAAATTTTTTTCAGGGGGTCACAGTGTCCCCCTAGGTTTATGATTTGGGGGTCATTGGTAAATTTTGGGGGTCACATTATATAATCACTTTACTAATAGTCTTGCACCTTAAAAACAGAACTAAATTGTTCATTTATGTTTTATACTATTAAAACAAAACAAAATCACATATTGTACATTTCAGATTTTAAAATGTGAAAGCATTTTCTCTATCTGACTCACTCTCAGAAATATATCTTTATTAGAATATATAGCAATATAATCATTGTTGACAATGAACACCAGAACATTTAACTAGATTTGTTTAACTTCAAATAAGTTCAAAGTTCAATTCTTCAACATGTTCACTTACATGTACCAATTTCAATATTCAGTAAAATTTCCATACATGAAATTATACAAATGAGTTGGTCCTTAGACCTAAAGGCTTAACAAATTAAACATGTAACTGTTTATAACTGTTCATATTATGTCTGCCTATATGAAAGCAGTCACATATAGAATGACTAGATTTGAGTGAACCAAAAGCTCTGGCTTCTGCCGGAAAGTCCATATTTTTAAAATTGTTTATGGTTCATATTTGGATTTTTGTTGCAAAAACAAAAACCAGTCAAAACTTAGGTATTCAAACTCATATTGGTTCAACCTACATGTCTTTCCTACATAACATTAAATTTGACCTTGTAGTGTTTTAAATATATTGCCTTAGACCGTTTGGTTTCTAAAGCCAAACATATATTTGCTTAAAATTAATATGCAATGTATGACTTAACTATGTTCTAAAAGATTAATGCAGATAAAACTCATCCAAACCTTTGAAATGTAGCGTATTCACGGGCCGGTTTTAGCCGCGTTCTAAACTTAACGATCATTACTATTGCGACGCTTAACGGCTTTAAAGAAATGGTGAACGTGAAACATTCTATACATAGCGTATGACGTCACTACTTTAAAGTCATCTCTATACTACGACTCGTAACTCACCCAAAATTTGAGATTTGTGCCTACATAAAAAATAGTTCCGCGTAGGAAATACGTTCGATTATAATATTCATTGAATTAGGGTAAATGACTAAACAACCATATTCTAAGGCCTTATTCTAAGTCCAGAAACTTTTAAAGTCTTGATATTTATAGATAAATGGAAAAAATAGGATGAGCCAGTTTTGCTACTTTCGCTTTCGTTAAACAGTAATATGTCCATTCTATACATAGCGTGTGACGTCACTACGTTAAAGTCGGGACCGTTTACAAAATTTAGTTCAAAATGTTTGCATGAAACATATTTTAACTATGAGAATGTATAAAAAATGCCAAAATAATCTGTTGTATACCTCTTCGTACTTGTTTTGTTTATTTTAGCAATCACTTCCGTATTCATAACAGCCATGTTGAAGAACTACTTTACCCACAATACACCGAGTGCATTCACACAGGTCATTTTGACCGTGTGTTGACGCAACGGAACGTGAAACAGCGTCTAACTACACAGCATTGCTGGTTCCCAGTCATCTAAACGCGGCACATGTATCGTTTAGGTGGACCGGATAGCAGTATTAAAACAACAAATAACATTCTATACATAGCGTGTGACGTCACTACGTTAAAGTCATTTTGACCGTGTGTTGACGCAACGGATAAATAATGGACGCTTATTTACAAAATACTTTGTGTAACTGAAGCAAATTGATACTTAAATGCTTTTTGCAACATTTTGACGAGCTGACAAAGAACAATGTCATTGGAGACAATAAATTATGGCTGTGGATTAATTCATTTTGTGCGTCCAGTGTGTCGCAATGTAAGTTCATTTTGCGGGTCATCTGTCGAAAATATGCGCCAAAACGCACAAATTTGTGCGTCAGGGAAAACCCTGAATCATGCTATATAGACTTATAACATTCAGAGATTCATTGACCCCAAAACACATTTTACATGTCCTAAGTTTTTTTCAGAAACAACAAAATGTTTTTTTTTTTCAGAAACAAGTTCCAGGAATAAACACTTGGTCATTGGGCGATTAACTTTTATAAAATTCACACGTCTGCTTTTTAATTTAGTCACCACGGGCTATCGGACATGTGTTAATGTCGATGACTAACATAAATCTTAATTACTTGCTGATAATAACGTTAGTAAAACATGCGTCTATTCCTTTGAGACTCTGCCACAAATAATGTAGATCTTGATCCAGATATTGTGACCTGGATCTTTAATACTTGTCTAAGCCTTATCAATTTTTGCTTGGCCGAGTAACAGCTAATGATCAAGGTTATTAAGTCACCAAGTTCATAGTACAGGATAAAGCTTCCTGGAAAAAAAACAACAACAAAAAACAGGAAAAATATCCATTGATGTACGTCGATGTTTGTAATTGCTTGCCGGTCTGCTGGTGACGGTTATTGATGCTAAATGGAAGGTGATGAGGTTTCGACTGCAGTGATCTGCATTTTGTGTCTCCCTCATGTGGAGCTTGTGGATGGAATACTGTCAGATCCAGGTGGTGTAGTTGGGAAACATTAACAAACTTGGTCATAAACAATTAGAATAGGGTGAATGTAAACACACTGCGGCTTGTCTTGCTAGCAAATATATAGAATAGGGTGAATGTGAACACACTGCGGCTGGTCTTGCTAGCAAATATATAGAATAGGGTGAATGTGAACACACTGCTGCTGGTCTTGCTAGCAAATATATAGAATAGGGTGAATGTGAACACACTGCGGCTTGTCTTGCTAGCAAATATATAGAATAGGGTGAATGTAAACACACTGCGGCTGGTCTTGCTAGCAAATATATAGAATAGGGTGATTGTGAACACACTGCTGCTGGTCTTGCTAGCAAATATATAGAATAGGGTGAATGTGAACACACTGCTGCTGGTCTTGCTAGCAAATATATAGAAAAGGGTGAATGTGAACACACTGCTGCTGGTCTTGCTAGCAAATATATAGAATAGGGTGAATGTGAACACACTGCTGCTGCTCTTGCTAGCAAATATATAGGATAGGTTGAATGTGAACACACTGCTGCTGGTCTTGCTAGCAAATATATAGAATACTGTGAATGTGAACACACTGCTGCTGGTCTTGCTTGCAAATATATAGAATAGGGTGAATGTGAACACACTGCTGCTGGTCTTGCTAACAAATATATAGAATAGGGTGAATGTAAACACACTGCTGCTGTTCTTGTTAGCAAATATATAAAATAGGGTGCATATGAACACACTGCGGTTGCTTTTGCTAGCAAATATATAGAATAGGGTGCATATGAACACACTGCTGCTGGTCTTAGTAGCAAATATATAGAAAAGGGTGCATACGAACACACTGCGGTTGCTCTTGGTAGCAAATATAGGGCTGCTTTATGTTGATCAATACACTGCTGCTTGTAAACTCTTTCCACATTCTGACATTAAATTGTAATTATAGTTTGCTAAAATATCGTTGGTAACCAGAGGATTCCTCCTTTGTGTGCCATTGCAATAAAGTGTACACTTAAATGTGCAATAATCTCTTTTCTAGCTTTTCAAAGTGGTGTACACATGAACAGATTCATGAATAGATGGACAAAGTAAATGACAGATAATCCGTCAGTCTGCCAAACTGATACACAGACAGGGTAAAATTAATTGTTTGACATGTGACAGATGCAAAGATAGATAGACAGTCTGGACAAAGAAAGAAAGAAAGAAAGATTGGGATTTTCGAATATATGCATATACTTTACTGCAAAGAACAGATTGTAACAAATACTGAGAATACAGTAGACCGTATAGCCTAAGTAATTGCACATGCAGTGTAGTGTTAGATGAATTAAAAGTAACAAAAAAAACAAACAACTTAAGGTAACTTTATTTACAAAATGTTTACAAATATTTAATATTTTGCTGAGAGCTGTTAGGTTATTGCACTATTTTATGCTGGGGGTCTCACTCTGGTAAAGTGGCTGGTAATGCATGTAGCTTTAAGCAAGTAACTACGAATTGTGTGAATGTAATTTAAAATGTATCAAGTTTAATGTTCAGATGACAGTTTTATAGCGTTATACAAAACCAAGTTATATCCTTTAGCTTGATGTCCTTGAATTAGCAGGTAAAACGTTTTCTACATATCTAATTATCTGAACAATCTTATTTCTAATCTCCATTAATGAAGTTCTTTCAGAAATATTGCTTATCTGTAGATAAAAACCTGAACCTTGTTTTCCCGATGTTTACCCTAATTGACTCATTAAAGGTGGTATCCGACAGTTTGTACCAAAAATATTTTCATTAAACATCTTAGTAAACCCTTGTTATATGAAAAGATCTCGTAAAATGCTGTTTATTGATGTCCTACACCTGTTGGAAAAGTGATCCATAACGTCACAATTGTCATTACAATCATGTATTTCATATCCGACCCACGCTGCACAGTAAGCTATTTGTAAACCAAGAAAACCATGTGACCACTAATGTTTTAGTTCATCCACGTCATCCGCTGTGACATCGATGTCTTATTTTAGTAGGAATCTGAATCGTTTTTATTTACTGATATTGTTACGTATACAAGATGTCAGAAAACTGTTGGACCCCACCTTTAAAAGTTTAATAAAAAACTAGGTCCTCTCTATACTGGTAATTTCTGACAATCAGCCAATCATCTAACAATGTTCAATCACTTCCTGTCAGCAAACTCATTGTCTCATTTATTTATCAAATGTAAGCAGATAGATAACATCCACATCAGTCTACCCTGATGAAGAGATACACCTTTTATTCCTTGGTAAATTATAATATAATATTGTTACAATAATTATTACTTTATAATAAATAAGGAATCAAGTATGGGTCAGAAACAAGAGACAGGCAAAGGTAAAGAGCTCATAGCAACTCCCAGTAGACCGAAGATGCCCAAGGAAAATTAGGTGCAAAATATAATCTTGCTTCTTATTTACAAGCTGCAGATGGTACCTTTCAGTATTTAAAACCAGACCTGGTAGTGCTATTGGTAGAGCATCGGCTCCAGGTACGGAGGCCCCTGGTTCAATCTCATGCTGCGACATACCAAAGGCTGGTTGGCCAGATGTCAGGATAATGTGACTAGGTGTATCATGCCAGGTGTTCATGGCATGCTATACACAGTAAAGGCAGCACTATACCTGCTTCACGTGAACACCTTATCCAGATAACTGAGATACTGTTGTTGGGACGATGATCCCAATAACAGTATTTAAACTTTGTCATGCTACATGAATTAATTACCAATGCTAAATTCCTAGCAGGTGCAATAGTTACACCTGCTACAATAAAAGAACTGATCTGGGAGACTTCTAAATTTTAGTTATTCTAAAGTGCACCTGAGTTCATCACATGGAATGTGTGTTGATGGTTTAACCAAGACATTTGTCAATATGCTGTGTACATTGTACATGACCTTTTATTGTAACAACAAGATGTCATCGGGATGGCAATAGTAACTTCAGTGGGGTTACTGTTTCATATCAAACCCAATCTGACATATAACAGAAAAACATCTCTAGTCACTGATGTTATTTGAAGACATTATTGAATGACACATTTCACTGCTATCTGTCACAGCTTACAATCAATACTAGACTGGAATTTTCTGAAAAGTGGCTGCTTTTCCTGGATTTCTTGGCTCTAGTTGGCCAACTTCTTAATACTTTTAACTGGTCGCAAAAGCCCAGGTCGGCTGGCAGATCGGGAGGTTGCGGGTTCAAACTCCAGCCGGGTCAAACCAAAGACTTAAAAAGTTGGTAGAAGTGGCTTCCCTCCTAATGCTCAGGGCTAAGGGGCAGCATTACGCCTGACAAGTCGGTGTCAGTATAATGGACTGACTGGGTTCAGTCCTTGGGCACCTTGTAAGTGCCCCTGTGCTATAATAAGAGAAATGTCGCTGCACAGTATCGGCAAAAATGCCAGCAAATCCCTCTGAGTACTTTTACAACATTTAACTGGTTCCATCTCTGTACATTCATAAGCTTCAAGATTGGTACTTTGTTGCATTTGTATTAGGGTATGTATTGTATATAATGAAATGTTTTAGAATTGTTGCATTTGAATAAAAAGCCATAGCAACTCAAAGGTTTTAGAATTGTAACATTTGAATGACAGATATAGTATCTAAAATGTTATAGAATTAAATTGTCATATTTAAATGACAGAAATAGCATCTCAAATTTTTTTAGAATTGTCACATTTGAATGATAGAAATAGCATCTGAAATGTTTTAGAATTGTCACATTTGAATGATAGAAATAGCATCTAAAATATTTTAGAATTGTCACATTTGGGTGGCAGTTATAGCATCTCAAATGTTTTAGATTTGTCACATTTGGGTGGCAGTCACAGGATCTCAAATGTTTTAGATTTGTCACATTTGGGTGGCAGTCACAGGATCTCAAATGTTTTAGATTTGTCACATTTGGGTGGAAGTCAAAGGATCTCAAATGTTTTAGATTTGACACATTTGGGTGGCAGTCATAGGATCTCAAATGTTTTAGATTTGACACATTTGGGTGGCAGTCACAGGATCTCAAATGTTTTAGATTTGTCATATTTGGGTGGCAGTCACAGGATCTCAAATGTTTTAGATTTGTCATATTTGGGTGGCAGTCATAGGATCTCAAATGTTTTAGATTTGTCATATTTGGTGGCAGTCACAGGATCTCAAATGTTTTAGATTTGTCACATTTGGTGGCAGTCACAGGATCTCAAATGTTTTAGATTTGTCACATTTGTGTGGCAGTCACAGGATCTCAAATGTTTTAGATTTGTCACATTTGGTGGCAGTCACAGGATCTTAAATGTTTTAGATTTGTCACATTTGGTGGCAGTCACAGGATCTTAAATGTTTTAGATTTGTCACATTTGGTGGCAGTCACAGGATCTCAAATGTTTTAGATTTGTCACATTTGGTGGCAGTCACAGGATCTCAAATGTTTTAGATTTGTCACATTTGGTGGCAGTCACAGGATCTCAAATGTTTTAGATTTGTCATATTTGGTGGCAGTCACAGGATCTTAAATGTTTTAGATTTGTCATATTTGGTGGCAGTCACAGGATCTTAAATGTTTTAGATTTGTCATATTTGGGTGGCAGTCATAGGATCTCAAATGTTTTAGATTTGTCATATTTGGTGGCAGTCACAGGATCTCAAATGTTTAAGATTTGTCATATTTTGTGGCAGCCACAGGATCTCAAATGTTTTAGATTTGTCACATTTGGTGGCAGTCACAGGATCTTAAATGTTTTAGATTTGTCATATTTGGTGGCAGTCACAGGATCTCAAATGTTTTAGATTTGTCATATTTGGTGGCAGTCACAGGATCTCAAATGTTTTAGATTTGTCACATTTGGTGGCAGTCACAGGATCTTAAATGTTTTAGATTTGTCATATTTTGTGGCAGCCACAGGATCTCAAATGTTTTAGATTTGTCACATTTGGTGGCAGTCACAGGATCTTAAATGTTTTAGATTTGTCACATTTGGTGGCAGCCACAGGATCTCAAATGTTTTAGATTTGTCATATTTGGTGGCAGTCACAGGATCTTAAATGTTTTAGATTTGTCATATTTGGGTGGCAGTCACAGGATCTCAAATGTTTTAGATTTGTCACATTTGCATTGCATTTATAACAGCTCAGATGTTTTAGAATCATCAACTTTTGTTGACAGTCATTGCATCACAACAAAGATTGTTGCTTGGACTGTAAAAGTAAAACACAACATTTTTGACAATTCAATTTATTTTTTTCTTAAAAAAAAGGCTCGAAATATATCAGTTTGTATTTAAGATGAGCTTACCAAGGTAGTGCCACAAATTGTCGTCTTGGTGTTGGGTTGTGATATCTTGTCAGATGGTATTCTGTCATGGTGTAGGCATTACTATTAGTGATAGTAATCGGTTGGAAAATTCTACAATCGATTATCGGTTCAATCGGTTGGGACACTATCGATAACTTTCCGATTATTAATCGGATGTATATTAAGACTTTTTCATCTTTTTACTATAGTTATAGAAACTCCTAAATATATAATAATAACTTTTCTAGACTTTTTAGTATTTATATTTATTAAATAACAATAAACAATTTAACAATGTTCAATAACAAATGAAGTGACTAGAAGATCAACCAGACTCAACTCAATAGTCAATAGTCTTAAGTTACTCTTAACTCAATACTGAATAGTGAATAGACACAATAGTCAACACAATAAGCTTGAAACATAATTCTTTCCTTTTATCAAACAGTTACTTTCTAACAAGTTTTACAACAATGTGCTTTCATGCTGAAAATCTCAACTTGAACATAAATAACTATAAACTTTTTTGAAAATAAAATTTGACTACAACAAGACTACTTTCAATTTCGTCATTATAAATGTAAGTGACATTATCTTTGTGACACTTAATTCACCAGACTTTTTCACCTTATGTCACCACTCACCAGTAGAGTTTCATGTTCATGTTCATGAATATAAACTTGTTGACATTTTCAGGACTTAGCCTATTCCTTTTTTTGCTCACAATAGTACCAGCCAAACTAAACACCCTTTCAGCCGGCACTGAACTAGCTGGTACAGACAGCACACCTTTTGCTACGGCGGCCAGGTTTGGGAATAGCTGCTCATTTTCCTTCCACCACTGAAGAAGAGTAAGAGATGCATCAGACTCTTTCCTGGTAAACAAAAGATACCGATCGATTTCAGCCTCTAGTAAAGTCTCTTTTGGCATCTCAGTCACACCGGTAATACACACATCACCAAGCCATTCAATGGCATCTGAGCACTGAATTCTTGCTTTTTTTGCAGGATTTTCTGGCTCTTTCACCTGCACTTCATCATCATCATCATTAGGGATTTCAGGGAGTTGGGGTAGAGTTGGTCCCGCAGTTTCCAGCTGTTCTTCCTTCTTAACTTTAGTGACTGAGGCCATATACGTAGCTTTTTCTTCCAGCAGCTGCCTTGCTCTTTGCTTTTCCTCATCCGTTGCAAAGGGTAAGAGTTTTGTGTCTGGATTAAGCAAAGCAGCAAGAAGAGGTAGCTCTTCTGTTTCAGCCCTTTTTCTGAGTTCAGTGGCCATCGTCCTTTTCATGATCTTAATAACTTCAGCATCATCTTCATGTTCTTCAGTTGCGGACAACAGCTTTTTGGTAACTGGAATTACATGTTGCATTGTTGGTGATATTTGAGAACACAGCACTGTTGTTGAAATTTCAAATGGCTTCAAAAGTTTGATAACATCTTGAAGAATAGACATTTCAGCGAAGGAGTAGGCATTGAGCTTTATGGTTTGCGAAGTTGACTTCGAAATTGTTGTGAGGTTGGCAATGTTAACAATATAAGGGGTTTGCTCCACAAGACGATCAAGCATGTTTAAGGTGCTGTTCCACCTCGTTGGACAGTCCATAATTAGTCGGTGGTCCTTTTTCTCTGTCTGTCCGGTGTTCACTCTCTGTTGCTCTGCCAGCATGTCTGTAGCAGATGATGACTTGTGGAAGAAGGAAACCAAGGTTCTGCCTTTTTTGAGAAGATCCTTTATTTCAGCACACTCTAGGGCTTTCTTAACAACCAAGTTAATTCGGTGTCCATAACAACCGAAGCGGGTGTACCCAAGAAGACGTAAAGCCTTCTGCTCGTTTGCAGCATTGTCAGTCGTTACTGCATTAGGCAGACCGATGCTCCACTCGTCCACAGTCCTCTGGATACTTGCAGCAATGTTTTCTCCTGTGTGCCGACCTTCGACCTGCGAAGATTTGATTTTTAAATTTAAAAAAAAAAATGTTCAGTCAAAATGTATTAGTTCTTAACTTAAAAAACTTAGCCTTTAACTTTGATTCAACATTTTGAAAAAAATGAAACAGTATTTTTTTCCAATTTGATAATAGATAAAAAAAAATTAACCTTTTCATACATTCTGTCATCACTGCCTTCAAGATTAGGTCAAGGTAAAGTTCTACCATTATTCCAAACATACGACTGACCAATTTACAATTAAATAGTTTTGAATGCAGTACCTAAACAAATGAACCTCGTGGAAAACATAGTGTAGCGTACCTTCAATGTCCCAAGCACAGCATGTTTCAGCTCCCAACTGTCAGTGATGAAATGGCATGTAACAGTGTCATAGCTCTGTGTACAGTTACTGGTCCAACCATCATGCGTCAGACTGCTACCCGAAGACAGCGACATCAGATCTTGCTTGACCTTCCGCCCCATCTCTGTGAATTTGTCATCTAGTTTTGTCTCTATTTTACGCTTAGATGGAGTGTTGTACCTGAGAGTATTTATAACATTGTTTCAAACTACCGAAAACAAATAATAAAAAAAACATAAGATGTTACATAGGTTTTAGTAAATAAGAGTTTTAGTTTTAAATAATTATATGCTAGTTGGATTGTTTTGTTTCAATATTATTAATTACTCCTTAAAAACATATGAGCAGACCACACAACTCATTTTATAATCCTTTGTGAAATTGAGATAAACCAAGTGTATAATTAACAATTTTTTAAGATGTACATACCTTGGTTCAAGCTCTTTAATGAAGTTCTTGAACTGTTCACTTGAAACAAGGCTGACCGGCAATGACTTTCCGACAATCATCTTCAACAAGAGATCATCTACTTTTTCCACCCTTTCTCGGGATAGATGTTTTATGGGCCCGAAGGAGGTCAACTTCGTTTGAACCTTGTTTTGTTTATCTGGAACTGGTAGGGGCTTGTCTTCCTTGTCAAGAAGCTCCTTGTGCTGATGTGTGATGTGGAATACAAGATTGGTAGTATTGCCTGAAAATATATAATTAATGTGTAAGCCAGTTATAATTAGTTTTTTAAATTTTTATGATGGGCAGAAATGAATCGCCTGTGGAATAAGATTTGTTTTATGACACAAGTCAGCTAGTAGGACAGAACCAGGTTTGCTGTTCAGTAGCTAGTGTGCAATGGAATGCACATTTCACATTGAAACATGATAATGTGTTATGTTCTATGTTGGTTTAGTAGAATCGTGGTACGCAAAACATAATTTAAATCGTGAAATTATCTGCACTTTCACAGTACTGTTAGTGTTATTATATAAAAAAACTTGCCCACTGCTGATATTTATTTTAGATATCCTGACTTTAGAACAAGAATAAATTTTCATGAATTTATATTTTGGACAGTTTATGAAAAACGAGATGTGATTGAAAATGCCATCATCATACATTTATATCATTTGTGCTACATGTGTACTGATTATTACTAGAAATACTATCCGAAACATGTTCGTCCGAAATCATACCTTTGTTTGCATAGGATTTGCGACATATTTTGCATATCGCCACGCTTGTATCCAGCTTTCCGTTTTGATCTTGCCGGAACAAGAAGTAGTCCCATGCTATTGACTTTTTCTTTTTTCCCGGGTGGGGACGCAGACAAGATTCATTGTTATTTTCATCCACGCTTTTGTCGGTCATTTTTCTGTTTGGATTGTTTCCCTTTGGCACGGTAAAATAAAAATCCGAATTACCGCGACGTCGCTTTCGTCAATACAGTAATCGATTGTCGCGTCGGGCTAGATTTTTCTAACCGATGTCGGCGATTTTGCGATAATCGGCACATCACTAATTACTATACCTGCTGATATATTAAACATTGGTTCAAGATAGCTGAAAGTGTGTTGGTGAGATAGTTAACCCAGCTGCCAACAAAATATATATCACTAAAATAATAGACCAAAGCATAGATAAGTGACCTTTAAACCAATGAATCATGCAATTGCCAGATTTCTTGATAAATGTGGCTCTAAACCAATAACTGTTGCATATCAGTATGCAAATATGTGCAGATCCCTCCCTCAGTAGTTTCTTGGCAGGTCTTATGTCAGTAAGATTATATTGGCCTGGTCTGGCATTATAGGCCTTATAGGGATGAAAGGTGTCTTTCTATGTCTTTACACCTCTCACTTTTCTTGTTATATCACTTTTATTCATGTAGCCCCAGTTTGACATTTTGAGTATTTTTATTGCCATCCATTGCAGGGGTTATTTAGATGATTTAGGGGCAAGGCGTATTTCTGTTATTAATATACCTCATGACACAATGTATTTTGGGGGTGTACAGTCTTCACGAAAGAAATTTAATAACACAGGACCTTCAGGCCACCAACCTGGCAATATCTACTGGACCGGACCAATTTTTACCGAACCAGTATGATTTTGGCATTTTGACACATAAGGTTGGTAAGCTAACCGTGGTGTTGCGAGTGGTTGGGTTCTGTAAAAGACGGCAAAGCGTTATTTAGTTTACTTTTATATATATATTCTTTTAATGATTCAGAAGTTTGAAAATGGTGTGGCTTAAATTTCTGCTGGACCATCATCCATTTATCTTATTAAATTTAATGGACCGACAGAGATTTTGGTGGACTTGGGCTACAGTCCACCGGGTTTTATCAAAGACTGCTAAATAGGATTCCATCTGTCGATTGACTTGCCTGTAGATGAGATTATGTCCTCTCTACCACCTCGAAATCTTAAAGATGTACCGATAATCAATCCACATATTTCTATTTTACATAGGTAGGTCACTCTCTTATTTTTTTATATAGATACATTCACAATAAACAGTTTACATACATTAACAAGCACAGTAAGAAAGATTGGACCTGGTAGCGCACTCGGTAGAGCTCCAGGTAAGGGAGGCTCAGGGTTCGATCCTGGGAAGTGACATACCAAAGTCGTTAAAAGTAGTTGTGGCATAGCTAGCTCCCTTGCTAATGCTCAAGCAAATATAAGGGTAGTTCCACGACTGGTTGGCCCGGGGTCAGGATAATGTGACTGGGTGTGGTATCATGCCATGTGTTCACTGCATGATATACACAGTGAAGGCAGCATGTCGATGTCTATTTTTAGCAGAAAAAGTAATGCTTATTGATAGTGTTAGAAAGAATTGGCATATAGAGTGATTTATTTCACAATTTCTAATGTCTTACAATTTAGACAGTGTACAAAATTTGCAGAACTTTTGCCCTAATTCCTCCAATCCAGGTTTACATGTATTTGATGAAGACAAACTGTCGGCTACCACCTTTAAATAATAGGATTTTAATTGAGATTTCAATTTATGATAGAAATTTAAAATTTTTATTTAGTTGTCATGGTGGTTTACTGGCTGTTAATATTGTTTGTATGCAGTAAAATTGACATTGTGTTTTGGTGGTTATATTAATAACAAGGATTTGAGATTTTATCTGAAGTCTATCCCTAGGTTTTTATTGAAGTATTTCCCAAGTCAAGGAAATATGTTTAGAAGTTTAAGTTTAGTGTTTTAAGACAAGATGATGAGAAAAGGTGCCTATTACTGAGTAGTAACTGAGCGAAATCATTGCCAACATGTTACTCCTGTAGACTCTCACTGCATCAGTTTGAGTCCTGGTGGAGTCTTCAACTTAACCTGTAATGGGTGCCCGTGGCATGGTAGAGTCACCGATTCATAACTCCTGATTGCTTAGCCTCTCGCAAATTGGTTCACGTCCCATTGGGGGCGAAGGACTTAATGTGAGACGGTCTTCAAGCTGACTCGCGGAACGCTGGTTGTTCTACCCGGATATGTGTCCAGGGTCTTTCTCAACCCAAATGCTTGACGTTGCTATAATGATCTTAAATGGTTTCTGCAATGTATTTTAAAAACAAAACAAAAACTTAACTAGTGCAGGGGCGGTTCCAGAAAATTTTGGTGCGGGGGAGGTATAAATCGAGATCCATTCAACTTTATCATAGTAAATACTAGATATATATACACAGAAAATGATCCTAACTTCGACTTTAGAAGTCAACAGACAAGATTTACTTTTATAGCTTAGTATTTGTTAAGCTTACATGTATGTGTTTTCACAACTCTACTCTTTTACCTGGTTGGTGTTTGGTGGGTGATGCATCCCCACATCCCCCACCCCTGGATCCACCCCTGAACCTGTGGTGTGCTAAAGCTGCTTTCCTAAACTTTGTCTTGCGTCTCCTTCCACCAAAATAGCTTAGCAAGGCTGTAATGACAATAATTGTGGCACACCCATGCATTAAAAAAACTAACAAAAATGCTAATGACATTGGCGTAATGATATTTTCAAGTTTTTTCAATGCCAGATAATAAGCATCATCAGTCAGTCCAAATTATGCATCATTGTAAGGTGTTTATTGTTTTGTACTGTGGTCAACTGTGGCTGTGGTTGTCAGCTATCAAGACTTTTTGTGAGAGGTTCTATAGAGTTATATAAAGAGATTTCCGCTGTGCTAATTGGTTGTGAATCGTAGTTTACATTACAGTTAGTACTCGTCAGATATAATGTCCTGACAACAAAATATAAAAAAACTGAAGATAAAACTTAACACTGAAGGTTATATGGAGAGTCACACTTTCTGGGGCATAGTTTCATGTAGATTTAGTACTTTTAAAAGAAAAAAAAAACAGCAACACACTTGACATAGTTCTTATTAAAAAAACAACTTCACCACACTTGTTGGAGCATTGTTTCATGTAGACATAGTTCTTATTAAAACAACAACACACTTGCTGGGGTATAGTTTTATGTAGACATAGTTCTTATTGAAAAACAACAACAACAGCAACACACTAGTCATAGTTAGTTCTTATTAAAACAACAACAACAACACACTTGTTGGGGTATAGTTTCATATAGATTAGGACAGTGTCGGATTCTAAACTTGTTTGCTTCTTAAACGAGATTAGTATTCTTAATAAGTTATAAATTTTTAAACTGTTTATTTACCAATCGTTATACTTTTTTTAAACTGTTTTATGTGTTGACCTGTTTTCAATTATAATTTATTTTTTTTAATCTGATAGTTTTTATATTAAATTTTTTTCTATATTTTACTTGCGTAGTTTGGTTTTAACCTGATTATGCTCTATTCACATTTAACTTTGTATTCGGCGCTGTATGACCTGTTAAGTGTCGGTGTGCCATAAAACCCAAATAAATAAATAAATAAATAGATTTCCAGTCTAAACCTGGAAAGCATGCATTGATCAGGCCTATTCAGATTGTGTAGATCCAGATCAAAAAGCTTTCATTGGGACTTAACGGATCAAAATCTACACTATTTGGTACTATGTCTTCATCAGTACCACTTGTTACCCATGCATGTAACTGTGATTAAACACTTAGTTTTTGGGGTTATTAACATGTACCATGGTAAGGGTTTAAGACTGACAGAGACACGGGTTTTTCATCATTTTATTACACTGTTTCTCTCCCACAGGGGCCTTACCTCTTGTCTGGCCACTGATCAGGGAGGAAAAATGATTGACAGAAAAAACAGCTTCCGTCATAATACGCTTCTGTCATTGATTGAGTCAAGGTTTCCGTGAGATATTGGGGACGCGAGTTGTATGATAAAAATTCCAGGACACCCAATGGGCTGATCAATACAGATAGGATGAATAATTATTTGTCATCTTGTCTGAGTAAGGTGGTCGCTGACAAGGAAGCTTTTGTCGGTGTACCATTGGATGCAGCATGACCTCGTATGCCACTATGTCTTGCCAGGAAGCATCGTGTAGCAAATGCATTGGGTTGAATATTGCAGCACTGTATTTTAAAAGGTCATGATGGCACTCCAGCTTTTTGTGTTCAGGAGAAAAGTCTGGTGACATGATAATATCTTGGAAATTGTTAAAACAGTCATCCTTTAGAGGCTATTGTATTCTTTCTTTCTTTTTTTATTTCAATGACATTTTGTGGAGGAAAGGCACCTGTATGATGTAAGCCAATACAGATTGAATAAGAATTTTTTTTTCAATTCATTAATTGTAAATGAGGTACATTAATCTTCCTTGTTAGAAAATATCTGAGGTAGTCCAAATAGTAGGGAGGTCCTTTCAGTTGGAATTCTTGGACTTTATCGCCTTTTCTTTTGCAGAGTAAAAACAGTGTAATGTCTTACTTTTGCATAAATTTAAGCTTCAGATCCATTTGATACCTATAGAGATATGTTATTTAAACAGAGAAGAAAATGGTGGTGTTTGTTGATAATGATCAACCTGGCTATCATAAGAAAGGCATAAAATTCAGCATAAACTCCAAAGACTACAAGCATAAAAACTGATTAATCCAAATGAAAGGACTCACTTGCGTTTAGGGATTATTCAGGGGAGACTATCCACTAATTGTGTTGAGACAAATGAGACAAATTATTGACAATAATTTTAGAATGTTATCTTAGATGTTTTAAATAACAACAACATGTAAGATTACTGTAGTCTGTGGGGGTGTCCTTGACTGAGTGGTTAGAGTCGCTGACCTGAAACTCCTTAGCCTCTCACCGCATTGGTTCGAGTCCTGGTTGTGGCGAGAACTTCCATGTGGGGTGCGCCGGTAGTTCTGACCAGATATAAGTCTGGAGACTTCCTCCACCAATAATTAGCTAAATGACTCCAATATAACCATCATTTGTCGTTGCGATGTAACAATGAAAAAAACAAAACAACAACGAACAAAACAAATTCATAAAGTTGAGGCAAATATTATAAGTCCAGATCACTGAATTCAGCCAGCTCACACTGGGAGCTGTCTGGTCAGGATATATGCTGTACGTTGCCAAGTGGCATATTACCTGTGCATGTAGAAGTCAGTATATACTTAAAATTTAGTGTTGTAAACAAATCTAGCTGACTTCAAGGTTTGAAAATGGAATGTACCACTATTTAGTTTTACACTAGTGTAATTGACCGTAGATTTAGACCATATGAAGACTATGGGTATGTAGTTTTATACCAGTGTTATTGACCATAGATGAAGGCCATATCAAGACTTTGGACCTGTTTTTGCAACATCGACATATTTTTGTTGTAACAGCTGGGTATGAAACTTCCATTGTCAGGAAACATCACAGTATTCAGGCAAAGAAACTATATTTGCATTTCTCATTCAATGTTCAAAGTCAGCACTTTTACCTATACCGTATATCTGACATTACTTAAGCTCTCAATTCTGCTAAGCTGAATCGATTAGACTTTGGGGGGGGATCCTGATCAGAGCCAGCTCACTGCTGGTGTCATTGGACAACCCTATTACATAGTTGCTAAATGTTGTGTTGTTATTAAATTTATATGTTAGTCTAATAGTATACATAAAAATATCCCGTCCCCTTTAAATCAACATAATTTCAAGTTAGTACCCCCTTTTAACTCAACCATCAGTTCGTTCTAAAATTGAAACTAACTCATGCACTTTATTCATGATTACGAACACGTGAACCCTACAAACCAATGCTGGGTCTTAGTAATGTTTTATTACACGACCTTTTATTGCCTTTCGATGAAGACGCTTGTTTGTTGGTTTCATAAATAAACCTTTTTATACTATATTTGTATCTTTGATACATTTACAGCCCAACAGCCCAAAAGGAATCCATGCCTCTGGTATATATATAAAATACATGAAAACTATTGTCTGGCAGTTATAAATAGCCTGCTTTACCAAGCAACCCACAACACTGGCTGCCATCTCATTTGAATTTGCACTATTTGGTGCTTAGCAAAAAGACAATTGCTTAGCTTAAATTTGAAATGAGACAGGTTAAAGTCCAACAGATCACAGTCAAACTGTAGTATGACATGAACAAAGACACTATATACATTAAAGGTGGTATCCAACAGTTTGCCTATATTAAATACACGTACCAATCTCTAACCACTGCTTTGGGGAATTTGGTCAAACTTTTTGTATAAACCCATTCTTTAGTCGTTATAAAGACAATTTTAAACACTAACTTTATTGTTAGACTGTACTTATTGCAAAAAAATTTACCCTAAATGTCCCATCTTTCCACCTCTTTAAAAAGCGTGATAGTGGTCACTGCTAAAAATAGATATCGGCATCAAAGCAGATTAACCGGATGACTATATAAAAGTAAGTGGTCACATGGTTTCCTAAGTTCAAAAATAGCTTTCTCTGCAGCATGGCTTGAATAGGAAACACCTGTTTGTAATGAGGAGAGGGAATTTATTCTTGACTGTTCAAAGATAAATGGCATCAATGCAAGACCTTTACTGTTGCCATTCACTTATTTGGTCACTTGAGAAAAATCTTTTGGACCAAACTGTCGGATACCACCTTTAACACATTTGTTTCAACTCACCTCTGTCAAGTAGTTCATAAGTGATGAAGCTTAAAGTTAGAGTGCAAATTGTGTTTGCTGAGAAAGTAGGATGATACTTGATCATATTGCTACTTCAAAGGTCATGAATATTTACACCTGTGGGTCAATTGTTTACTTAAAAATGACTCTTATCCTAGTCTGGACTCATTGTTTCTAAATTTACCTTTATATGGATTAGTTATAATTCATGATCCTTGAGTTTGTTTAACCTTTGATATTGATAAAAACTACATACAGTTTTACATTGTTTTACCTTTATTGTTTCTGTACATATTACTTGGTGCAGTGTTTAGGGGACTCTCATAGTGGTAGAGTGGCCGACGTGTAACTGCTCTGACTGCTAAGCCTCCCACCGCGTGGGTTTGAGCCCTTTTCGGCGAAAGGACTTAATGTGGGAAGGTCATCCAGTGGCTCAACCTAGACATCTGTCTGGGGTCTTCTTCCACCAAAATAGATGGACTTCACTGTAATTATCATAATTGGTCACAGCGATGTATTTAACCACCTGAAAAAAACAACACACACACAAAAACAAAACAACAAAAACAAACAAAACAACAAAAAACAACAAAGTATGAGGTGTTAATATGTGAGGTGACAATATAGATACCACAAGTTAGGATGAGGATGAGAATGGGGAGTTATTTTTTAACGATTTCAGATCAATCTTTACATAGGTAACTCCAGATCTTGCTGTTTGTCTTTTGTAGTAAACAGACATGTGTTTTGTGTACTTCTGTCCTTTGCTTTTGTTAAGAACTAGTTTTTCTTTGTATTTAATGATTTTTTGTTCTTTGTCCTTTATGTATTTTGTGGACAATGTCACACATGATTGTGCCACTGTGTATGTATTGGTCCTTACAGCTTCTGGAATATTGTCTTAACTTTTTTGTATCATTTTCTATTTTCAGATCATCAAAAGCTAGAGAGGGAAGCAAGAATATGTAGATTGTTAAAACATACAAATATAGGTAAGTGATAATACAGTTTGTTCTAAAAAGAGAAACTGGTCCTCTTTGGCAGACTAATTTTTTATTTTATCTCTCAATCATAGAATTTTATCAGTAACTATTTCTGAACCCACGTTCAATATGTGCCAAAACGATGTTGAATGTAATTAAAATGTAAATTGTTCACCTTATTGACAACATTCATTTTCAACGGACCTGTTACAGGAGGCCCTGGGTTCGATCCCGGGTCGCAACATACCAAAGTCATTAAAAATGGTTAGTGGTATAAATACCTTGCTTAAGGCTCAAGCAAATATAAGGGTAGTTCCACGACTCGTTTGCCCGTGGTCAGGATAATGTGACTGGGTGTGGTATCATGCCAGATGTTCATGGCATGCTATACACAGTGCAGGCAGCACTATATCTGCTTCAAGTGGACATCGTCTCCAGATAACTGAAATACTGTTGGTGGGACAATAAACCCAATTAACAGTAAACAACAACATTCATTTTCAGAACCATTTTCCATCAATGACTATGTATGTAAAACTTAAGAGTGTGTTAAAAGCATCATATTTCTTCTGCTAACGGTTCTCTGAAACAGGATCCCACCAAACAAACAATAAAAACAATAAAACATTTTTTACAGAATCCCCGCTTACAATCATTGATCATTGTTCCTGTGTTTATTACAAGAATGTGTTACAAGAATGTGTCACCTTTCTGCATAATATAGCCATTGTAGATCGATTCTAAATGCGTTATGTAAATTGTTCATTGAAAAATTCCTGGAGATGACGACTGTCAAGAAGATTTTCATATAAATTCCTAATGCAAGTTGCTATGGTATGGTTTTGTTAGTTGTAACCCCATACCCACTCCATTTGTCAATAGTTTTTATGAAATTGCTATTTCCATACAACTTCTATGCATTTTTCACACTTATTTGCAAATAGTGTAGCTTTGTATAAAAAAGTTCCCAAATGGAAGGTAGCTGATCTAGATATACACTATTTGCTGAACCTCATCAGTATGCACTAAGCAGGCTCAGAGTTCAAGGTGGAATCCGACAGTTTGGACCAAAATATTTTTTTTTCTCAAATAACCAAGTAAGTCATTGTTACCTGAAAAGATCTTGCAAAATGCCGTTCACTGATGCCCTAGATCTCTGTAAACAGTTAAACATAAATCTCCATCCCTCTTTGCAAATAGGTACTTTTTATCTGAGGGATTAGCCCGCATTTTTGCCGATACTGTGCAGCGACATTTCTATCATTATAGCACAGGGGCACTTATGAGGTGCCCAGGGACTGAGCCTGGCCGGTCCATTATACTGACACCGATGAGTCAGGAGTAATGCTGCCCCCTAAGCCCTGAGCGTAAAGGAGGGAAGCCACTACTATCAACTTTAAAGTCTTTGGTTTGACCTGGCCGGGGTTTGAACCCACAACCTCCTGATCCTCAAACCGACGCTCTACCACCTGATCTATTGTGGCCGGTCTTTCTGTCTGAGCCACGCTGCAGAGATACCTATTTTTAACTAGGTAAACCATGTGACAACTTGCTTTCGAGATACAAGTTATATCGTCATCCGGGTTATCCGCTCAGAGATCACTATCTTGATTATTTATTGATTTGGAATGATTAAACAACTTTGATTGTAGTTCTATCGCTATTTGTACAGTCTAACAATGAAGGCAGTGTTTAAAACCGTCTTTACTTACGCTAAAGTAAGAGTTTGTACAGAAATTATGCCCTAATTCTCCAAAGCAGTGGTAAGGTATTGTTACATGAATTTGATAAACTGTCCGATACTGCCTTCAAATTTAGCAAAGACTTCGCATTATCCTCACATTCACAGGAAAGCCTCACAAGTTGCAAAGTGTGGTTCGGAGCTAATTCTTGTAAAATGATACACTGATGGGAATTTTGAAAAAGTAAATCAGGGCTTGTTAAGACCAAAGTTCATCAGGCCCAGGTAAACAGTGCAGATCGAGACTTGTCATTTTTTGCATGTAGTTCTTACCAAGTAACTAGAATTGAAATTGTGTGGGGACATGTTGGACAAAAAAAAGATAGAAACAAAATCAGTCATCTCTCTGCTCTTCAGCAGCTAGTGAACAAGAACAGAAAAAGGACACTAACAATCATTATTTATCAAATTGTTTGGTAATGTGATCTTGGCTGCAGCATTGGGAATGATTTTTTTTTCCCTCTGGATGTCTGTCTTAGATGGCCATTACATAAATGCTGTGACTAGAAGGCAAAAAGATGTATGGAGACAAGAGAGCTGAACTGCCCCTCCTAAACAGTTCTGCCTTTTTCTGATGAGGGCAAGCCTATTGTATCCCTTTACCTGCTGCCTCAGTTTTAATGACTTGTGCTGTTTTCAAGTTTGTTAACAGCACCATAGAAAGGGTACTGGGCACATGGCTCAAGACTCGGGAGCAAATAATGTAGAGTATACTGGACCTGGTAGTGCATTGGTAGAACCTTGGCTTCAGGTACAGGAGGCACTGGGTTCGATCCTGGGCGGCGACATACCAAAGTTGTTAAAAAATGGTAGTGGTATAGCTCTCATGCTCATACTCACACTCAAGCAAATATAAGGGTAGTTCCACGACTGGTTGGCCCAGTGTCAGGATAATGTGTCTGGGTGTGGTATCATGCCAGTTGTTCATGGCATGCTATACACAGTGAAGGCAGCACTATACCTACTTCAAGTGGACACCGTGTCCAGATAAGTGAAATACTGTTGGTGGGACAATAAACCCGATAAACCAACATACAGAGTAGAACCTGATTAGATAGTTTGCAGCGCAAGCTGTTCATTCTAAATCTGCAGAATGTGCCTAGAAATGGTCACTTGGTATTGAGCAGACCAGGACTTACAATCATACAATTATTGATCCAGAAATAATGGAGAGATTAATTGCTCACTGGTTCTATATAGCCATTGTGCCATCCACACACACACACATTGTGTCCACATCACACCCCACAACACCTCATTCATTTGACAGCCACAGCATGGCCAATTGTCTTCTCAGTCTGAGTATCAATATTATTACAAAATAATCAGGCATTAGCAAATAGTGTAGATCCAGATCAGAAAGCTGCCCAATCGGAAATGTCTGCTCAGGGTCTTCTCTATAATCTTCTAAATCTTTATCATTGTATTTTGTTAATTATTGATGAAGTTGTTTGCAACTAAGAATTTCGTATGGGTTATTAATAAATGTAGCAGGGATAATGGATAACAGAACCATTAGCGAACTAGAGCC
Organism: Sinonovacula constricta; assembly: GCA_007844125.1. Taxonomy (NCBI): domain Eukaryota; kingdom Metazoa; phylum Mollusca; class Bivalvia; order Cardiida; family Solecurtidae; genus Sinonovacula; species Sinonovacula constricta. The sequence continues at coordinate 30,858,149 of CM017564.1, read as the reverse complement.
CTGTCACTGGCACAGCCAGTGTAGAAGTATGCTGTGGCCCCTACACAAAAATTGGATCAATTTAATTTTTTTTTTGTAGTAGAACTGTACAGCTATGAAGAATAATCAATATGAGGCACTGAATGGAATCCCCCGAGAGTTGGGGATGTGCGTTTTGCATGCTGTGACTAGTGTGAGTTGAGGGATAGAAATGTGTGAACCATTAACATGCAAACACTTCTTGATGTATGGGCTCCAGTCAGTTAGATTAGGGCTTGCTGTAATGAAGCTAGTGCAAGTCATTTGTACAGGCACTTTCTAAAAACAAATCCATGCTAAACCTGTGCCATGTTACTGTTGTACTATGCAAGACCAATTGTTAGGTGTTTTTTTTTTCTTTTTCTGACAACTACATGAAATGAAAAGTATGTGTACTGCGTGAGGATTTGTAATAATTAGCACAGATCCTAAGAAGAGAGATCCTAGTGGGAACTTCCTGAGCCGGACCTGTACTATTTGTCAATGCTAGATTAGTTAATATTAAGATGGTTAGGTGTTCGTGCCTCTGACAGTAATCTGTTTTGTGTTTTGTTTTAAGAGCATGTGTTTTGTTTTAAGAGCAATGGGAAGACATTTAAACATTGTGGTCTAGGTCTTTTGAGGATATATTGATAAAACTGGTCTTAACTAACTTGAAACAGAAGAGAACTTTTTTGTTATTTGCAGGGGAAAGATGCTTGGCATAGCCAAATGTTGTTTGATAAATTTATAACAAACATATTGTCACCCCCCACGCCCACCCCCACCCCACCACCGAAGTCGATGCATGGCCGGGACATTACAAAGTCATAAAAAAAGGTAGTCATATAGCTCCCTTGCTAAAGCTCAAGCAAATATAAGGGTAGTTCCATGACTGATTGGCCAGGTGTCAGGATCATGTGACTGGGTGTGGTATCATGCCAGGTGTTCACGGCATGCTATACACAGTGAAGGCAGCACTATATCTGCTTCATGTGGACACCATCTCCAGATAACTGAAATACTGTTGGCAGGACAATAAACCCAATTAACAAAACAAACACTAAGAAGGGCATCCATGGCCTAGCAGTAGGGTTGCAGACTTGCAACTCCTTGTATTAAATAATGATACGTTATTAGTCCTGTAAAAAAGCACCTGCCCCATTCAATAACTCAACGACCTGCTTTAAAACTGTGCCAATATCTATATCACTTTTCTGGCCACAGGCTGAAAAGTGATATAGATATAAAGCCTGCATTTGAAGTAATTTGATTAGGTAATAAGGCAGGGCCAGAAAATGATATAGATTTCAGAAAGAAGCTCTGGGAAATGGCAGCCATTTTGTTTTTACTTGGTCTATGTGTAGACACCAACAGGTTGCATAAATTTTATGATACAAAATATTCTCAGTTTCCAAACATTCACAGCATGAATTGGTCGTGTTTAATCAAATGTGATATAAATATTAAATGGGAAGATTTCACAAAAAAACACAACCAAGCATTTTTCTGACTTGGATTAATGCAAAAACTAAGTATTAAATGTGAAATGTTGTAAGTATATGTAGTTATTTAATAAAATTGTCAATAAATTAGTGATTTAATATTGGCGCTGTCATTTGTCCTCGGATCTATCGTATTGGTCCTCAGCCTTTGGCCTTGGGCCAATATGACTGCCTTCGGAGAAATAACAGGGCCAATATTAAATCACTTATTTATGAACACATATGACTGCTGGTGGTTCTACCTAGACATTTTTCTGGGGTCTTCCTCCACCAAAAATAGCTTGACGTCAGACTAATGACTATAATTGTGCCCCAGAATCCGTCAATATTACCAAATATTTGCCATTTAGTGACTGACAATACATAGCTGTGTGATTGTACATGTGATCTAAGTATAAAAGGTTATAAGGTAACAGCTTGTAGGTTTTTTTCATGAGCCCATCCTAATTATACTGTCCTTATTATGTGGCTGCTGAGGCAGTCTAGTTGAATTGTAAAGGCTGGTTAACATCCATTGTTATTCTCCACAAGCTGCTCATATATGGGGAAAGTAATACATCAAGTTACATCTTAGCAGTACATGTCTCAACCAATTAATAGTGATACATCAAGTTACATCTTAGCAGTACATGTCTCAACCAATTAAAAGTGATACATCAAGTTACATCTTAGCAGTTCATGTCTCAACCAATTAATAGTGATACATCAAGTTACATCTTAGCAGTACATGTCTCAACCAATTGATAGTGATACATCAAGTTACATCTTAGCAGTTCATGTCTCAACCAATTAATAGTGATACATCAAGTTACATCTTAGCATTACATGCCTCAACCAATTAATAGTGATACATCAAGTTACATCTTAGCAGTTCATGTCTCAACCAATAAATAGTGTGATACATCAAGTTACATATTAGAAGTTCATGTCTCAACCAATTAATAGTGATACATCAAGTTACATATTAGAAGTTCATGTCTCAACCAACTAATTGTGATACATCATGTTACATCTTAGCAGTTCATGCCTCAACCAATTGATAGTGATACATCAAGTTACATCTTAGCATTACATGTCTCAACCAATTAATAGTAATACATCAAGTTACATCTTAGCAGTACATGCCTCAACCAATTAATAGTGATACATCAAGTTACATATTAGAAGTTCATGTCTCAACCAATTAATTGTGATACATCAAGTTACATCTTAGCAGTGCATGTCTCAACCAATTAATTGTGATACATCAAGATACATCTTAGCAGTTCATGTCTCAACCAATTAATAGTGATACATCAAGTTACATCTTAGCAGTTCATGTCTCAACCAATTAATTGTGATACATCAAGTTACATCTTAGCAGTGCATGTCTCAACGAATTAATAGTGATACATCAAGTTACATTTTAGCAGTGCATGCCTCAACCAATTAATAGTGATACATCAAGTTACATATTAGAAGTTCATGTCTCAACCAATTAATAGTGATACATCAAGTTACATATTAGAAGTTCATGTCTCAACCAATTAATAGTGATACATCAAGTTACATCTTAGCAGTGCATGCCTCAACCAATTAATAGTGATATATCAAGTTACATCTTAGCAGTTCATGTCTCAACCAATTAATAGTGATACATCAAGTTACATCTTAGCAGTTCATGTCTCAACCAATTAATAGTGATACATCAAGTTACATCTTAGCAGTGCATGTTTCAACCAATTAATTGTGATACATCAAGTTACATATTAGAAGTTCATGTCTCAACCAATTAATAGTGATACATCAAGTTACATCTTAGCAGTTCATGTCTCAACCAATTAATAGTGATACATCAAGTTACATCTTAGCAGTACATGTCTCAACCAATTAATTGTGATACATCAAGTTACATCTTAGAAGTTCATGTCTCAACCAATTAATTGTGATACATCAAGTTACATATTAGAAGTTCATGTCTCAACCACTTAATAGTGATACATCAAGTTACATATTAGCAGTGCATGTCTCAACCAATTAATAGTGATACATCAAGTTACATCTTAGCAATGCTTGTCTCAACCAATTAATAGTGATACATCAAGTTACATATTAGAAGTTCATGTCTCAACCAATTAATAGTGATACATCAAGTTACATCTTAGCAGTGCATGCCTCAATCAATTAATAGTGATACATCAAGTTACAACGTCAAGTTACATCTGAGAAAGGTGGCGTAGTGGTAGGGTTGTCGATTTGTAACTTCTCTGACTACTTAGCCTCTCACTGTGTGGGTTTGAGTCCTGTTCGAGGCAAAGGACTTAATGTTGGGAAGTTCTTCCAGCTGACCTGCGGTGCATCACTGGTTCTACCCAGACATTTTTTTGGGGTCTTCCTCCACTAAATAGCTGGACATCACTATAATGATCATAATTGGTCACTGCGATGTATTTTCAAAAACAAAAACAAACATCTTAAAAGTGCAAGTCTTAGTCAATTGTTAGCTTTTCTGGAAATTTGAGATCTTTAAATTAGAGTTTTTGTTATAGAAAAACATTACCATAGGTCAAGTTAGAACAAGAACATGTATTTTGTTCTTACTAATTTGTAATGCTGGAAACCAATATTACTGCAACATAGCTTTGTGTCATGCTAGCGACTCATTTTCTTCGACAAGGTCTTAAATATGACCTATGCAGCAATTGTCACGGAGTCTGGGGGATCGGATTAGGAGCAATTGATAGGATTTTTCAAATTACTTGTGTAATAAAACCAAAACATTGAATTTACCACAAACATTTTATTTATTGTACACAATTGTCATCTGAAGAGAGCAAGAAATGTTCAATTTATTTAAATATTATGTAAATATTGTGAAATGAAAAGATATTATATATTTACTACTTACGTTTACAGCAAGAGTAATCACAAACTTCCGGAAGTTAGAGATGTTTTGCATGTTGTATACGCCCAAAATATTGTGTCTATGCTGCGGAGAATTATTTGATGCAAATATACTCTGAAATCACAACCATTATGCTTTTGGGTTTGGAGTTGTTTTTGTTTTTTTAAATATTGTAAAGATGAAATTTTTCTTTATCTTCTTGTCCTTTTTTTTTTTTTTTTGGAAAAGAAAAGATAAAAAAATAATAGGAGTTTGAAAATACAAATATTCTTCTCTTCTATTATCTATAATTCCCCATTTTACCTTGAGTGGGTTAACTTCTAATATGCATGTTCGGTAACACTTGAAAAATTATGGTGTATGTTTTTTAAGCAGCGATTTTTCTTTCGTGCAAAAGGAAATTAATTTTCTCTCCCCTACCTTTATATGTTTATCAGGTTCTTAGATTAGCTTCTATGGGTTTGAATGTAAAAATAAAAAAAGTAATTTCATTTTGTAGCATGCCAGACATACCGAAATGAAATTACTAAGTTCAGCAAAAGATGCAGATTAATTCAGATTTACAGATGAACATAAAATTGTCTGACTTTTTTTAGTACTGCATACAATTGCTACAGATTGCGTACTCGTTAACTCCTACACCTGCTTGTGTACGTGGGTGGTCCATGCATGTAGTTACATGTTGATATTCAAATATTCAACCCTTGGGGATTTCTGCTTAGCAAATGATTAACAAACATTGCAGCAATAGGTCAGAATCAACTGATAATGTAGAGAATATTTTTTATTAGTATTTTTTTAGAGTATTTTTTTTAGGTTATGATCTATATTGTTACTTTAAATAGTAACAAAAGGGCTGAGATAACAGCTTATATGGCTGAACATTCACTGATATATATATTTCAGCCCAGTTTACTAGCAGATTATCGCTGATTGACTGAAGCGGTTTGTTTTTGACTCATCTATCATAATTTGGTCCTGTTTGTTACAGGAATATTTTGATTATATATTCTATTTATACAACATAAACCAAATAAACTTAGTTAACATACCATACCTTTTTCATTTTCAAAGACTATCAGTTCCTGTGAAACACAAATTGACAGAACATTACCACATATGAATCATTAATACATTTATTAATCAAACATCTGCGAGAGACCAATAGGACAAATATCTATTTAACTTTCCTGTCCACAGCTTGAAACTTTTCTGAAAATCAACTTCAATCATTTGAATATTCTTTTGCATCTGAATATCATTCTTCACACAAATACACACTTATTAGTAAGCCTATACAGAACAATACATTTTACATGTTAACCATTATTTTATAGGTAGGTCGTGGGTTCAAAACCCCGGCCTGGTCAAACCAAAGACTTAAAAGTTGGTAGTAGTGGCTTCCCTCTTAAGGCTCGGGGCTAAGGGACAGCATTACGCCTGACTCGTCAGTGTCAGTATAATGGACCGGCCGGGTTCAGTCCCTGGGCACCTCATAAGTGCCCCTGTGCTATAATGATAGAAATGTCCCTGCACAGTATCGGCAAACATGCCGGCAAATCCCATCCCATCCATCACTATACAGAACAATACATTTTACATCTAAACCATTATTTTGTATTAGCAGAAGCCATATTAGATTGACTTCGATCAGTGTTGCTATAACAACAATACTTGTTTTAGCATATGACATTGAATGCGATCAGTGTTGCATTCACAATAATAATTGTTTAAGAGGTATGTATTAATAATCATATCAAAACACATTTTAACATTTTCATTAGATTGATTAAAGTGTAATTTAAAAGCGTATCATTAAAAAATACATATAATAAACTCATTAGCTAGGGTTGGGATTTTGAGACGTTCTCTGTAAACGTTGCTTAAAAAGCCATCTTGGACCGACACTTTTGGCTTACAAGTTTACCTAGGACAAAATTGAGTGTAACATAAATTTTATGGGCTTATTTTAACATACTCATAGAAGGATTTCCAATCTCGACTGATAGATATTGGCTGATAGATAAACCAATCATATAATAAACTAATAAACTACATAGCAGTCTTCGACAAAACCTCGGTGGCCCGAGTCCACCATAATCTCTGTCGCTCATTAAATTTGATTAAAGTTAAATGGACCGACGGTCCATCAGAATTTTCAACCACATCATTTTCAAACTGCTGAATTATTATGAGAATATATTTATCAAACTAAACTAAACAATGCTTTGCAGTCTTTTACTGAACCTAACCAATCGTAACACCTCGGCTTACCAACCTTTTGTGTGAAAATGCCAAAATCCTACTGGTCCAGTAAAATTTGGTCCAGTCGAGTAGATATTGCCAGCTTGGTGAACCGAAGGTCCAGTGCTTTTAATTATCTTCCATGAAGACTATCATAGTTTTTCAGTCTTGACTAATACAAATTCTAAAAGAGGTTGTAAATTACTTTGGTTAACAATCTGCTTAGGTTGACACAGCAGTAACTATTTAACTCGCAAGTTGGCTGCGATTGCATTCAAACAGGCTTTTTATGTAAATGGCTGACAAATGTGACTTGGACCAAGGTAGATCATCCACTTATAGCAACATTTACGACAATTGAGACATTTTATTTATTCGCATTCAATGCATGGAAAACAAGGATTAGAAATCTGCAATGAAAGTTATAATCAATAACAGTGGCTTGTCTTGAGAAATCAAGTGATCACCTATCTGAAATTCATCAAGCATAGTTATTTTGGCATTTTTGTAAGAAATTGACCTGTTGCCTTAGTGATGATAAGGAGGATAAAGATGATAGTGAATGAGATTGTGATGATGATGGGCGTGGTGGTGGTGAGAATGATGATAAGTGCCTCCAAATTATAGTTATGTATTTATGATGATGATGTTGATTATGATGATGATGATGATGATGATGATGATAGTGGTAGTGCTAAGTGCCTAAGACTTCTGGGCTAGTTCTGTACATTTGATGATGGTAATGATAGTGATGGAGATAGTGGTGATGTAGACTTTAGGATTATAGTTATATATTGATGATGATGATGATGGTGATGATAGTGGTGATATAGACTTTAGGACTATAGTTATATATTGATGATGATGATGATGGTAGTGGTGGTGATGGTGATGATGATGATAGTGGTGATGTAGACTTTAGGACTATAGTTATGTATTGATGATGATGGTGGTGGTGATGGTGATGATGATGATAGTGGTGATGTAGACTTTAGGATTATAGTTATATATTGATGATGATGATGATGATGATGGTGGTGGTGATGGTGATGATGATAATAGTGGTGATGTAGACTTTTGGATTATAGTTATATATTAATGATGATGGTGATGGTGGTGATAGTGGTGATATAGACTTTTGGATTATAGTTATATATTAATGATGATGGTGATGGTGGTGATAGTGGTGATATAGACTTTAGGACTATAGTTATATATTGATGATGATGATGATGGTGGTGGTGATGGTGATGATGATGATAGTGGTGATGTAGACTTTAGGATTATAGTTATATATTGATGATGATGATGATGGTGATGATAGTGGTGATATAGACTTTAGGACTATAGTTATATATTGATGATGATGATGATGGTAGTGGTGGTGATGGTGATGATGATGATAGTGGTGATGTAGACTTTAGGACTATAGTTATGTATTGATGATGATGGTGGTGGTGATGGTGATGATGATGATAGTGGTGATGTAGACTTTAGGATTATAGTTATATATTGATGATGATGATGATGATGATGGTGGTGGTGATGGTGATGATGATAATAGTGGTGATGTAGACTTTTGGATTATAGTTATATATTAATGATGATGGTGATGGTGGTGATAGTGGTGATATAGACTTTAGGACTATAGTTATATATTGATGATGATGATGATGGTGGTGGTGATGGTGATGATGATGATAGTGGTGATGTAGACTTTAGGATTATAGTTATATATTAATGATGGTGATAGTGATGATGATGATAGTGGTGATGTAGACTTTAGGACTATAGTTATATATTGATGATGATGATGATGGTGGTGGTGATGGTGATGATGATGATAGTGGTGATGTAGACTTTAGGATTATAGTTATATATTAATGATGGTGATGATGATGATGATGATAGTGGTGATGTAGACTTTAGGACTATAGTTATGTATTGATGATGATGGTGATAGTGATGATAGTGGCGATGTAGACTTTAGGATTATAGTTATATATTAATGATGATGGTGATGGTGGTGGTGGTGATGATATAGACTTTAGAACTATAGTTATGTATTGATGATGATGATGGTGATGATAGTGATGATATAGACTTTAGGACTATAGTTATGTATTGATGGTGATGGTGATGATGGTGATGAAGTGGTGATGATATATACTTTAGGACTATAGTTATGTATTGATGATTATGATGATGGTGATCGTTATGAAGATAGTGGTGATGCTAAGTGCATTAGACTTCTGGATTTGTTCTATACATATGATGATGATGATGATGATGATGACTGTCCTATGGTTGTCAGATTCAACTTGCAATTTGTCTGTCTTCCTGGCCCACCCCTTCTTGGCATGCAAGGCTGCTGTAGCTTGATTGATTAGGCAAATTAGGTTTATATTTGGGCAGACAGTCCCACTAAATCACCTCTAATTGATCTAATATGATTGATAAAGAATCTGGTGTAGTGCTGGGAGCAGATCTCTGCCAATGAGTGCTACAGTCAACCATAAAAATATATGACTGGTACCTTCATTCAGCAGTCATCACTAGGTCTAGTCTGTCATTCTCACCCATCTTACTCAAAGAGGACAAAACCCAAAATTACTCCCAAAATATGTCATGTTCCATGATAGCTATAACTCAAGGAGGCTTGAGTCCAACTCACTCCCACTCACTTCTGGCTCCAAGAAAACTGAGCCCAGTCCGCTTTCACTCTTCTCTTGCTACAAGAGAACTGAGCCCAGTCCACTTTCACCCTTCTCTTGCTCCAAGAGCCCTTCTCTTGCTCCAAGAGAACTGAGCCCAGTCCACTTTCACCCTTCTTTTGCTCCAAGAGAACTGAACCCAGTCCACTTTCAACCTTCTCTTGCTCCAAGAGAAATGAACCCAGTCCACTATCACCAGTCTCTTGCTCCAAGAGAACTGAGCCCAGTCCACTTTCACCCTTCTCTTGCTCCAAGAGAAATGAACCCAGTCCACTATCACCCATCTCTTTCTCCAAGAGAAATGAGTCCAGTCCACTATCACCCGCCTCTTGCTCCAAGAGCTCTGAACCCAGTCCACTGTCACCCATCTCTTGCTCCAAGGGGACTGAACCCAATCCACTTTCACTCATTTCTTGATCCAAGAGAACTGAACCCAATCCACTTTCACCCACCTCTTGCTCGAGAGGACTGAGCACTATCAACCATTTCTCACTCTAAGATCACTGAGCCCAATTCACTCCCAGCTGTCTCTTGCTCCAAGAGGACTGAGCACTAAGATCCATTTCTCACTCTTAGATACTGAGCACAATCCACATTCACAGACCGCTTGCATCAAAGCGACTGAGCCCAGTCTACTATCGCCCATTTCTCACTCTAAGAACACTGAGCCCAATCCGATTTCACCCATCACTTGCATCAAGAGAACTAAACCCAGTCCACTTTCACCCATCTCTTGCTTCAAGAGGACCGAGTCAAGAGGACTGAGCAGAATTAGTTGTTAACCCACTTGCTATGTTAATAACCCATACAGGGAGTTGCCTTCACATTTGGGTGGTAAAGTGTTAATTTATTTTATGTCTAAATTCACACCTCTACACATAGTCACCATTCCTTGGTAGTTTTATATTTTCCTATCTAAAGTGATAAGCAGAAGTTAAACCATTTACTCCATTATTACAATTTTTAGGCCACATTTCAGCTTGCTTACATTTTACTTTTTGTGAAAAGGTAGCATTTGCACACTATGTTTTGATCCCCTTTTTCTCAAGGTACCATTAAATGATGGAAATTGCATAGTAGACCTGCTAACAAAAATTATGTGACTGTCAAATTTATTATCAGTCTGACATATGCTACTAGCTCTACTATAAATACTTCAGACAGTCTGCTGAAAACAGATGTTTTCCATATCAGGTTGGAATTATTCCAGAAAAAGCTAGAAATTGTGAGCATGATTAAATTCCTTCCTTCTCCTCTCCCTTTATGGTCTTTGTATGCTGTAGTTAGTCGGCATTGACGTGTTTGTGCTGTCGCTTTACGTCAACATTTTCTATATTTGTCTCCCCATACCACTGGAATAGTGCAGGGAAATAAAGGGAAATAGAAGAATCTGTATGAACAAGCGATTTATCTTTTATGGTCTCATTACCAGGCTGTGATGGACCGCTTTGTTTTGTTGCTATTTTGTCTCTTTTTTTCCCCCTGCAATTTGCAGATGGTTAGAGTAGAAGTGATTGAAGGTAGAATGATGTTGTTTTGCAGCATGGTTTTAGTTTAAAGAAAAAAATCTGAAAACTCTTCACTTGGTAAAGAGCTATAGATAAGAAATAAGGATAGTAGCGAAAATAAAATTAAGTGCTTATATCTATTTACAAGGTATCTATTACAGGACTTAACTTTTCAGTGATGTTTTAACTGGAGTTGAATAAGGTCCCCAGTTCAATCAGATTGCCAGTCATGGGGGCTGTAGGTCCCTAGTTCAATCATACAGCCTGTCACAAGGGCTATAGGCCCCTAGTTTAATCAGATTGCCAGTCATGGGGGCTGTAGGTCCCTTGTTCAATCAGATTGCCAGTCATGGGGGCTGTAGGTCCCTAGTTCAATCAGATTGCCAGTCATGGGGGCTGTAGGTCCCTTGTTCAATCAGATTGCCAGTCATGGGGGCTGTAGGTCCCGTGTTTAATCAGATTGCCAGTCATGGGGGCTGTAGGTCCCTTGTTCAATCAGATTGCCAGTCATGGGGGCTGTAGGTCCCTTGTTCAATCAGATTGCCAGTCATGGGGGCTGTAGGTCCCTTGTTCAATCAGATTGCCAGTCATGGGGTTTGTAGGTCCCTTGTTCAATCAGATTGCCAGCCATGGGGGCTGTAGGTCCCTTGTTCAATCAGATTGCTAGTCATGGGGGCTGTAGGTCCCTAGTTCAATCATACAGCCTGTCACAAGGGCTATAGGCCCCTAGTTTAATCAGATTGCCAGTCATGGGGGCTGTAGGTCCCTTGTTCAATCAGATTGCCAGTCATGGGGGCTGTAGGTCCCTAGTTCAATCAGATTGCCAGTCATGGGGGCTGTAGGTCCCTTGTTCAATCAGATTGCCAGTCATGGGGGCTGTAGGTCCCGTGTTTAATCAGATTGCCAGTCATGGGGGCTGTAGGTCCCTTGTTCAATCAGATTGCCAGTCATGGGGGCTGTAGGTCCCTTGTTCAATCAGATTGCCAGTCATGGGGGCTGTAGGTCCCTTGTTCAATCAGATTGCCAGTCATGGGGTTTGTAGGTCCCTTGTTCAATCAGATTGCCAGCCATGGGGGCTGTAGGTCCCTTGTTCAATCAGATTGCCAGTCATGGGGGGCTGTAGGACCCTTGTTCAATCAGATTATCAGTCATGGGGGCTGTAGGTCCCTTGTTCAATCAGATTGCCAGTCATGGGGTTTGTAGGTCCCTTGTTCAATTAGATTGCCAGTCATGGGGGCTGTAGGTCCCTTGTTGATCAGATTGCCAGTCATGGGGGCTGTAGGTCCCTTGTTCAATCAGATTGCCAGTCATGGGGGCTGTAGGTCCCTTGTTCAATCAGATTGCCAGTCATGGGAGCTGTAGGTCCCTTGTTGATCAGATTGCCAGTCAAGGGGGCTGTAGGTCCCTTGTTTAATCAGATAGTCAGTAATGGGGGGCTGTAGGTCCCTTGTTCAATCAGATTGCCAGTCATGGGAGCTGTAGGTCCTTAGTTCAATCATACAGCCTGTCACAAGGGCTATAGGCCCTTAGTTCAATCAGATTGCCAGTCAGGGGGGCTGTAGGTCTCAAGTTCAGTCAGATTTCCCATCTAGTGGCTGTAGGTCCCTAGTTCAGTCATATTGCCTGCCACAGTGGCTGTAGGTTCCTGGTTCAGTCATATTGCCTGCCACAGTGGCTGTAGGTCCCTAGGTCAGTCATATTGCCAGCCACAGGGACTGTAGATCCCTAGGTCAGTCATATCGCCTGTTACAGTGGCTGTAGGTCCCTAGTTAAGTCAGATTGCCTGCCATAGGGGCTGTAAGGCCCTGGTTCAATGTGACTGCCAGCCACAATGGCTCTAGGATTCTCAGGTTAATGGTCTGGACAAGATAAAATATCAGTTTACCTTAACATGCTATCACAGAAATCATGAGCCAGTTAAATGCATGACTACTTTTTTAAAGTATAGTTTTTCTACAACGCATACACTGATGAAGCATATACAAAATATGATAATTTTTATGATACACACATGGCCCTGCAAAACATAATTTGTGTTTTTTCTGGTGTTGTATTAAAAGAGAATTATGTGATTGAATCACTTACTTGGCATAGGTTTTAGTAGTGTTAGGATTCTTTATTTTTTGCTCACTTGAAGTTTATCTAGATAATCAATTTTTTTAATGGCTCAGTTATCTGCATACCTATATCTTATAACACTTAGAATGAAAAATGTTACATTTGTTATTGATTTTCAGCAAGGTCTAATAGGTGAAGAAGAAAATAAAATTTTGGGAGTCATGTTATCCAGATGAGTCAAGAAAGTTGTATGTCTAGTTAATTATTTATAAAATGTTCTAGTCTCATGTGATATTGTAGTGAAATTGTCATTGATTTGCTCTTAAAGCAGTGGAATTAAAAAAACATCCCTCTCATCTGTGGCTCTGGTATTGTGTTTTTGGTGGTACTGAAATTATTTCCAAGGACATGTCAGTAGGACAGCTCCTGGCAATGTGTGTTGGGGGGACATGTCAGTAGGGCAGCTCCTGGGAATGTGTGTTGGGTGACATGTCTGTATGTGTGGTGGGGGTCATGTCTGTAGGGCCGCTCCTGGCCATGTGTGGTGGGGTACATGTCTGTAGGGCAGTTCGTGACAATGTTCAGGGTTGTCACTAGAAATATTTTGAACAGGCTCAATTAACTTTTGAGGAGGCTAGGTTATGCGAGCGCCGAAGGCGCAAAGCGTTTCTAGGGGTATCTGGGGGCATATATCTTCCCGTCTGTACATTGTACATGTGTCATTTGTGTTACGAAAATAAACTATATCGAAGCAAATTGTCCAAACAAGTCGCAGTTTACAAATGTTACGCGGTATCTGTAAAATGTACGCAAATATGATAGTGTACCATTGTCTACTGTCTTTCACAGGGGGTAGTCGTAACTCTTGACCGATTTTCATTTTTTTTTTTTCAAATTTTAAGCAGCCCGATTTTCATTTGAGGCGGTCATATCGGCCGCCAGTCGCCTCCTAATGACAACCCTGAATGTTTGTTCGGGGACATGTCTATAGGGCAGCTCCTGGCCATGTGTGTTGGGGGACATGTCTGTAGGGCAGCTCCTGGCAATGTGTGTTGGGGGACATGTCTGTAGGGCAGCTCCTGGCAATGTGTGTTGGGGGACATGTCTGTAGGGCAGCTCCTAGCAATGTGTGTTGAGGGACATGTCTATAGGGCAGCTCCTGGCCATGTGTGTTGAGGGACATGTCTATAGGACAGCTCCTGGCCATGTGTGTTTGGGGACATGTCTGTAGGGCAGCTCCTGGCAATGTAAGTTGGAGGACATGTCTGTAGGGCAGCTCCTGGCAATGTGTGTTGGGAGACATGTCTGTAGGGCAGCTCCTGGCAATGTGTGTTGGGGGACATGTCCATAGGGCAGCTCCTGGCAATGTAAGTTGGAGGACATGTCTGTAGGGCAGCTCCTGTCCATGTGTGTTGGGGGACATGTCTGTAGGGCAGCTCCTGGCAAGGTAAGTTGGAGGACATGTCTGTAGGGCAGCTCCTGGCCATGTGTGTTGGGGGACATGTCCATAGGACAGCTCCTGGCAATGTGTGTTGGGGGACATATCTGTAGGGCAGCTCCTGGCAATGTGTGTTGGGGCTTCATGTCTGTAGGGCAGCTTCTGTCCATGTGTGTTGGGGGACATGTCTGTAGGGCAGCTCCTGGCAATGTAAGTTGGAGGACATGTCTGTAGGGCAGCTCCTGGCAATGTGTGTTGGGAGACATGTCTGTAGGGCAGCTCCTGGCAATGTGTGTTGGGGGACATGTCCATAGGGCAGCTCCTGGCAATGTAAGTTGGGGGACATGTCTGTAGGGCAGCTCCTGTCCATGTGTGTTGGGGGACATGTCTGTAGGGCAGCTCCTGGCAAGGTAAGTTGGAGGACATATCTGTAGGGCAGCTCCTGGCCATGTGTGTTGGGGGACATGTCCATAGGACAGCTTCTGGCCATGTGTGTTGGGGGACATGTCTGTAGGGCAGATCCTGGCAAGTTGGAGGACATGTCTGTAGGGCAGCTCCTGGCAATGTGTGTTGGGGGACATGTCTGTAGTGCAGCTCCTGGCAATGTGTGTTTGGGGACATGTCTGTAGGGCAGCTCCTGGCAATGTGTGTTGGGGGACATGTCTGTAGGGCAGCTCCTGGCAATGTAAGTTGGGGGACATGTCTGTAGTGCAGCTCCTGGCAATTTGTGTTGGGGGACATGTCTGTAGTGCAGCTCCTGGCAATGTGTGTTGGGGGACATGTCTGTAGGGCAGCTCCTGGCAATGTAAGTTGGGGGACATGTCTGTAGTGCAGCTCCTGGCAATGTGTGTTGGGGGACATGTCTGTAGTGCAGCTCCTGGCAATGTGTGTTGGGGGACATGTCTGTAGTGCAGCTCCTGGCAATGTAAGTTGGAGGACATGTCTGTAGGGCAGCTCCTGGCAATGTGTGTTGGGAGACATGTCTGTAGGGCAGCTCCTGGCAATGTGTGTTGGGGGACATGTCCATAGGGCAGCTCCTGGCAATGTAAGTTGGGGGACATGTCTGTAGGGCAGCTCCTGTCCATGTGTGTTGGGGGACATGTCTGTAGGGCAGCTCCTGGCAAGGTAAGTTGGAGGACATGTCTGTAGGGCAGCTCCTGGCCATGTGTGTTGGGGGACATGTCCATAGGACAGCTCCTGGCAATGTGTGTTGGGGGACATATCTGTAGGGCAGCTCCTGGCAATGTGTGTTGGGGCTTCATGTCTGTAGGGCAGCTCCTGTCCATGTGTGTTGGGGGACATGTCTGTAGGGCAGCTCCTGGCAATGTAAGTTGGAGGACATGTCTGTAGGGCAGCTCCTGGCAATGTGTGTTGGGAGACATGTCTGTAGGGCAGCTCCTGGCAATGTGTGTTGGGGGACATGTCCATAAGGCAGTTCCTGGCAATGTAAGTTGGGGGACATGTCTGTAGGGCAGCTCCTGTCCATGTGTGTTGGGGGACATGTCTGTAGGGCAGCTCCTGGCAAGGTAAGTTGGAGGACATGTCTGTAGGGCAGCTCCTGGCCATGTGTGTTGGGGGACATGTCCATAGGACAGCTTCTGGCCATGTGTGTTGGGGGACATGTCTGTAGGGCAGATCCTGGCAAGTTGGAGGACATGTCTGTAGGGCAGCTTCTGGCCATGTGTGTTGGGGGACATGTCTGTAGGGCAGCTCCTGGCAATGTGTGTTGGGGGACATGTCTGTAGTGCAGCTCCTGGCAATGTGTGTTTGGGGACATGTCTGTAGGGCAGCTCCTGGCAATGTAAGTTGGGGGACATGTCTGTAGTGCAGCTCCTGGCAATGTAAGTTGGGGGACATGTCTGTAGTGCAGCTCCTGGCAATTTGTGTTGGGGGACATGTCTGTAGTGCAGCTCCTGGCAATGTAAGTTGGGGGACATGTCTGTAGGGCAGCTCCTGGCAATGTGTGTTGGGGGACATGTCTGTAGGACAGCTCCTGGCAATGTGTGTTGGGGGACATGTCTGTAGGGCAGCTCCTGGCAATGTAAGTTGGGGGACATGTCTGTAGTGCAGCTCCTGGCAATGTAAGTTGGGGGACATGTCTGTAGTGCAGCTCCTGGCAATTTGTGTTGGGGGACATGTCTGTTGTGCAGCTCCTGGCAATGTAAGTTGGGGGACATGTCTGTAGTGCAGCTCCTGGCAATTTGTGTTGGGGGACATGTCTGTAGGGCAGCTCCTGGCAATGTGTGTTGTCTCCTGGCAATTTGTATTGGGGGTGTTGGGGACATGTCTGTCGGGCAGCTCCTTGTAATGTGTACCGGCCGCAATAGCTCAGGTGGTAAAGTGTCGGCTTGCGAATCGGGAGGGTTCAAAACCCCAGCCGGGTCAAACCAAAGACTTTAAATTTGGCAGTAGCGGCTTCCCTCCTAACGCTCGGTGCTAAGGGGACAGGATTACGCCTGACTTGTCGGTTTTAGTATGATGGACCGGCCGGGTTCAGTCCCTGGGCACCTCATAATTGTTCCTGAGCTATAATGATAGAAATGTTGCTGAACAGTATCGGCAAAAATGCCGGCAAATCCCATCCCATCCCTTGTAATGTGTAATGGGGTGTAGAAATGTTATTGTTGTAGAGTATTTTGGCCATTATTTTTGTCTGAAAGTTGCATACCTTTAGAAATAAGTTTCAAAGCCATTTAATGAATGAAAGTTGACAATTTCTTGTCAACATTTTGCCATTGTTTATTGGCAGTCATGTGATCATCCATTTGTTCGAAAATAAGTCCTGTTTGAAGTTAATTTTTTTTTTTTAAATTTAACTCTAGTGTCATTACTTTATCTATTTCTATGTTACATTGCCAACAATCGCTGATTTTCCAAACAAAAAGGTCACCTGTTGGTATGAAGAAAAAGCTAAGATTTTATTTTTCATTCCTTTAGCAACTAAAGTTATAGGTTAGCAATGAGTGCCTCAGGTAGTGCCACACTTCGCGTAAACTTTAGGTATTGAAAGCTCCAGGGTCAAATCTAGGCAGCAGCATTCATTAGTCCTTAAAATGGAAGTGCCGTAATTTAGACCTTTTTTGGATTAATGAACAACTAGTGAGAAGAAGACAGCCCTTACCCGCTGTCGCATTGGACATACTAGATTAACTCATTCATATCTTTTAAAAAGAGAAGTTCAAACTGTATGTGTTCCTTGACAGGAACCACTGACAGTCAACCATATTTTATTACAGTGTATAGACATAGAGCACATTTGGTCAAAGTATTTCAATGTAAATAACATGTACGAACTGTTTAGGACAGTGTCGGATTCTAAACTTGTGTGCTTCTTGAACGAGATTGGTATTCTTAATAAGTACATTTTTATATTGTTTATTTACCAACTGTTATACATTTTTAAACCGTTTAATATATTCACCTATTTTTGATGTTAGTTTACATTATTTCAACCTGATAGATTTTTGTATTTTTCTATATTTTACTAACATAGTTAAGTTTTTACCTAGTTATTGTCTATTCACATTAAACTTCTTCGTATTCAGCGCCGTATGACCTATTAAGTGTCGGTGTGCCGTAAAACCCAAATGAATAAATTAATCCGACCATAGCCAGCATAATGTGACTGAGTGGAATATTGTGTCCACTGTATTGTCATTTGTCTGTAGATAATTGTTGAATGTTGTATGATTGGTTCAGTAATGTTCGCATTTATTATGTAATAATGTTATAAATAGTTTTTATTTTTTCCCATTTCAGTTCGTCTACATGACAGTATACAGGATGATGGATTCCACTATTTAGTTTTTGATTTGTAAGTATTTTTTTTTATCTCACCTTTTATGGAGCACCCATGACTGAGCAATTAGAGCACTGATAGAGCAGTAACAGTCAAGTCATGTTCTAGTAGTAACTGTCATGTTCTAGCAATAACAGTTGTGACTGAGCAGTAACAGTCATGACTGAGCAGTTAGAGCACTGATAGAGCAGTAACAGTCATGACTGAGCAATTATAATCATGTCCTAATGGATACAGTCATGCCAAAGCAGTTAGCCATGTAACAATGATGACCAAGCAGTAACAGTTGTGACTGAGCAATTAAAGTCATGTTCTAATGGTTACAATCGCAACCAAGCAGTTACAGTTCCAGCAAGCACCATCCTGTTCAAGTAGTAACAGTCACAACCAAGCAGTTAAAGTTCAAGCAGGCACCATCCTGTCCTAGCAGTTACAGTCACAACCAAGCAGTTAAAGTTCCAGCAGGCACCATCCTGTCCAAGCAGTAACAGTTGCAACCTAGCAGTTAAAGTTCTAGCAGGCGCCATCCTGTCCAAGCAGTTACAGTTGCAACCAAGCAGTTAAAAGTTCTAGCAGGCACCATTCTGTCCAAGCAGTTACAGTCACAACCAAGCAGTTATAGTTCCAGCAGGCACCATCCTGTCCAAACAGTTACAGTCACATCCAAGCAGTTAAAGTTCTAGCAGGCACCATCCTGTCCAAACAGTTACAGTCACAACCAAGCAGTTAAAGTTCTGGCAGGCACCATCCTGTCCAAGCAGTTACAGTTGCAACCAAGCAGTTAAAGTTCTAGCAGGCGCCATCCTGTCCAAACAGTTGCAGTCCCAACCAAGCAGTTAAAATTCCAGCAGGCACCATTCTGTCCAAGCAATTACAGTCACAACCAAGCAGTTAAAATTTCAGCAGGCACCATCTTGTCCAAAAAGTAACAGTCACAACCAGGCAGTCAAAGTTCAAGCAGGCACCATCCTGTCCAAGCAGTTACAGTCACAACCAAGCAGTTAAAGTTCTAGCAGGCGCCATCCTCTCCAAGCAGTTATAGTTGCAACCGAGCAGTCAAAGTTCAAGCAGGCACCATCCTGTCCAAGCAGTTACAGTGGAAACCAAGCAGTTAAAGTTCCAGCAGGCACCAGCCTGTCCAAGCAGTTACAGTCACAACCAAGCAGTTAAAGTTCCAGCAGGCACCACCCTGTCCAAGCAGTTACAGTCACAACCAAGCAGTTAAAGTTCTAGCAGGCGCCATTCTGTCCAAGCAGTTACAGTTGCAACCAAGCAGTTAAAGCCATCCTGTCTTAGCAGTTACAATCCCAACCAAGCAGTTAAAGTTCCAGCCAGCACCATCCTGTCCAAGCAGTTATTGTTGCAACCAAGTAGTTAAAGTTCCAGCCAGCACCATCCTGTCCAAGCAGTTATTGTTGCAACCAAGTAGTTAAAGTTCCAGCCAGCACCATCCTGTCCAAGCAGTTATTGTTGCAACCAAGTAGTTAAAGTTCCAGCCAGCACCATCCTGTCCAAGCAGTTACAGTTGCAACCAAGCAGTTAAAGCCATCCTGTCTTAGCAGTTACAATCCCAACCAAGCAGTTAAAGTTCCAGCCAGCACCATCCTGTCCAAGCAGTTATTGTTGCAACCAAGTAGTTAAAGTTCCAGCCAGCACCATCCTGTCCTAGCAGTTATTGTTGCAACCAAGTAGTTAAAGTTCCAGCCAGCACCATCCTGTCTTAGCAGTTATTGTTGCAACCAAGTAGTTAAAGTTCCAGCCAGCACCATCCTGTCCTAGCAGTTATTGTTGCAACCAAGTAGTTAAAGTTCCAGCCAGCACCATCCTGTCCTAGCAGTTATTGTTGCAACCAAGTAGTTAAAGTTCCAGCCAGCACCATCCTGTCCTAGCAGTTATTGTTGCAACCAAGTAGTTAAAGTTCCAGCCAGCACCATCCTGTCCAAGCAGTTATTGTTGCAACCAAGTAGTTAAAGTTCCAGCAGGCACCATCCTGTCCTAGCAGTTATTGTTGCAACCAAGTAGTTAAAGTTCCAGCCAGCACCATCCTGTCCAAGCAGTTATTGTTGCAACCAAGTAGTTAAAGTTCCAGCCAGCACCATCCTGTCCTAGCAGTTATTGTTGCAACCAAGTAGTTAAAGTTCCAGCCAGCACCATCCTGTCCAAGCAGTTATTGTTGCAACCAAGTAGTTAAAGTTCCAGCCAGCACCATCCTGTCCTAGCAGTTATTGTTGCAACCAAGTAGTTAAAGTTCCAGCCAGCACCATCCTGTCCTAGCAGTTATTGTTGCAACCAAGTAGTTAAAGTTCCAGCCAGCACCATCCTGTCCAAGCAGTTATTGTTGCAACCAAGCAGTTAAAGTTCCAGCCAGCACCATCCTGTCCAAGCAGTTATTGTTGCAACCAAGTAGTTAAAGTTCCAGCCAGCACCATCCTGTCTTAGCAGTTACAATCCCAACCAAGCAGTTAAAGTTCCAGCCAGCACCATCCTGTCCAAGCAGTTATTGTTGCAACCAAGTAGTTAAAGTTCCAGCCAGCACCATCCTGTCCAAGCAGTTATTGTTGCAACCAAGTAGTTAAAGTTCCAGCAGGCACCATCCTGTCCAAGCAGTTGCAGTTGTTGACCTTTAACCCCTTACCCCCTAATTTGTTGGTTAGCTTCTACCTCACCTATGTTACAAGACTGCCAGCCAGTTTCATCCACTGACACACTTTCACTGCTTGTAGATTAGCTAGTTAAATGTAAATAACTGCAAATCAGGGCAATCTGTGGTAATTAATGGGTTTTTTTGGTACACCCCATTTTGCTTGATTGACATTTTTTGTAATTAGTACTAGAAAAAAAAGAATGCAATGTGGGTCTGGTGTGTTTGGCTTGCCAAAATCCAATTGGTAAAAGGCATGGTTGGTGTTTTGTATTATTAGGATTATGAAGATATGAACAAATGCTTTAATATACCACCCCACAACAAAGTTTGGGGGTGTATTGGCAGCCCTTTTGGGGGGAAAGGTAGTGGGTCCTTTTAAGAGGGGAAAATAATCAGGTAGGGGAAATTTTACTAATGATGAAAATATTAATAAAAAACACAATTTTTGTTGCCAGACACTACAGGCCATCTTATTTTTTCATTCATGTTACATTACATGACAATGTCTTATCAGTAAGTCACTTATCATGTTACATTATCTGACATTGTCTGTTAATACAAAGCATTGCTAGTATTTCATTTTTATTTTTTTTTCGCATTGAAAATCAATTTTTGGCAGGGAAATTTTGAGATCAAAACGGATGGAAATATATACTTTTTCATTAGGGGAATGGGGCCGAATTTTGGCCTGAAAAATGGCATTAAAAAAGGCCTGATAAAAATCAGTTGTCCATCTGACTATCTGTCTGTCTGTCCATCAGTGGACACAATTTTGTTCAAGCTTCCTCAATAGGTTTCTGTCAACTTTGATAAAACTTTGTTATTATCTTTAGTACCATAGGAACTTTTGCACTTTTTCATTACAACTGCATTAGTAATTGTCCCTGTATTTTAGATGTTGTTATAAGAGAGAGATTGATTAACCCTTTCACAGCTAAGCCATTTTCCATGCCCCATGCTGAGGATTTTTCTATACATTTCCTTAGAAAATGCCATACATAACTCAATTGCTTATAATTCTGGATATGTAATACTATATATCATTAGTCAGGTACTAGAATAGAATATGGAGTCTGAATAATATGATTATATAATAATTATCATATGATTTAAAAATGTTATAGACTTTCAAAAATAGGAAAAAGTTGAAAAAATCCAGAACTTTAACTTTCTTCTTTGGCATTTCACTCCTATACCTTCAAAAATATGAATATTGCAGAGGAAAAAAAACACTGCAAGTTACTGTCAAGAGGAGTAACTCTGGTCATGCTTTTATAGGACATTAGCAATGCTGTAAACACTCAAAAATAGTAGTAATAAACAAGATGTATGGTTTATGGGGATGTTTTCCAGTTGACTTGCTGTACGGTGTTGGATCATCTTTCAACTGACCGTGGAGTGTGTTGTTTGATCTACCCCTCAAGCTGAACGGCATTGTGTTGTTTGATCAAGTTTTCCACCTTACGTAAAGTGTGTTGTTGGATCAAGTTTTCCACCTTACGTAAAGTGTGTTGTTTGATCAAGTTTTCCACCTTACGTAAAGTGTGTTGTTGGATCAAGTTTTCCACCTTACGTAAAGTGTGTTGTTGGATCAAGTTTTCCACCTTACGTAAAGTGTGTTGTTTGATCAAGTTTTCCACCTTACGTAAAGTGTGTTGTTTGATCAAGTTTTCCACCTTACGTAAAGTGTGTTGTTTGATCAAGTTTTCCACTTTACGTAAAGTGTGTTTGATAAAGTTTTCCACCTTACGTAAAGTGTGTTGTTGGATCAAGTTTTCCACCTTACGTAAAGTGTGTTGTTTGATCAAGTTTTCCACCTAACGTAAAGTGTGTTGTTTGATCAAGTCTTCCACCTTACGTAAAGTGTGTTGTTTGATCAAGTTTTCCACCTTACGTAAAGTGTGTTGTTTGATCAAGTTTTCCACCTTACATAAAGTGTGTTGTTTGATCAAGTTTTTCACCTTACGTAAAGTGTGTTGTTTGATCAAGTCTTCCACCTTACGTAAAGTGTGTTGTTTGATCAAGTTTTCCACCTTACGTAAAGTGTGTTGTTGGATCAAGTGTTCCACCTTACGTAAAGTGTGTTGTTGGATCAAGTTTTCCACCTTACGTAAAGTGTGTTGTTGGATCAAGTTTTCCACCTTACGTAAAGTGTGTTGTTGGATCAAGTTTTCCACCTTACGTAAAGTGTGTTGTTGGATCAAGTCTTCCACCTTACGTAAAGTGTGTTGTTGGATCAAGTTTTCCACCTTACGTTAAGTGTGTTGTTGGATCAAGTTTTCCACATTACGTAAAGTGTGTTGTTGGATCAAGTCTTCCAGCTGACCTGCTGTATGATGTTGAATCAACTCTCCAGCAGTCCTGAAGTGTTTATGGCTTCCAGCTAACATTCAGTGTATTGTATCTACCCAAACATTTATCCATGGTCCTCTTCCTTCAGTTCTTCACTGAACTTCACTGCTATACAGACCATTGTTATTCTGTACACATTGTTGTGATATGTATGTATTTAATAAAACATATTGTATGCTGTTTCTTTTCAGAGTAACTGGTGGGGAATTATTTGAAGATATTGTAGCAAGAGAATTTTATAGTGAGGCTGATGCAAGGTAAGAAGGGGACAAGTTTTTTGACTTGGTAGTGCTATTGAATCAACACTGATATATTTTACAAATGCCAGTTTTCAGATCCAAGTGTTAGTCACTGTTACAGTATTATTTGCTTCCAACTCTTACTATACTTAATCCTAAATGAGAACACATGGCAAAGCATGTTGCTGAGAAGTCTAGAATAAACAAAATAACTATTGAATGATGTGTTATTAACTGTTGCTTGAGTAAAGGCTAGTAACAAATATATAAATGAGATGCAGTGCACTTACATGCATAGAACTCTAGCAAACTCATTATGTGTTCATGGTACTGAAAATAACAAATGATAGCCCAATCCCAACCATCAACCCCCTCTCCCCCTGCCCCGCTATCCTCCTGCAATCCCCCGTCACCCCAGACCCCACCCACCTAGTCCCCGCCTTGAACTGTGTGGGTTTGAGTCTCATTAGACACTCCCTTCATTTGTGAATGTTTTCCAGTTGACTTGTGTTACCTAGGAGATTTGAACCTGAAGTCATCATAATAACCATTATTGTGTAGGTGTTATTTCTAATCCAAAATGAAACAACATCTACTCGGTGCATTCATCTGAATGCAAGTCTCATTTAGACACCTAGGTCTGATTTAGACACCTAGGTGAATATGTCTTCCAGATTGACTTTTTGTGATACCTGCCAGCCACATGGATGTTAGAGTCTACATCTGGTGTACGCTGCAGGTGTGAATGATCATTCATAACTTTGGCTGATGAGGTCTTCACCTGGCTCTCTGCACAAGACTGTTAAACATTCACATACAGCCATACGCAGTCACTGGTTTTGTCAATGTTATTTTTAATTTTTGTTTTTAAAGTGTGATTGATTATTATTTTTTTTAAATTTAGTAGCTAAGTTTGTATTTTGAGAGTGTTTTATTTACATGTTGCTAGTAACTCAACCCTTTTGCTCCTGCATATGCAATTTTACGCCTTTGTAAAGCATTCACAATTATTCCTTTTATCTTCAATAGCATCAACACATCAAAGGATCTATTCGTAGATTAGTTTAATCTAGGTTAGATAATTATATGTTGAAAATGCATGTGTTTAAAAATGTTTAAAACAAAGAAAATTAACAGAAGTCCTATGTATTTACTATGAATAAAAGGGTTAATTAAGTATTTGTTTTGTTATATGATTTATTTTTAGCATTTAAAGTTTTCCAAGATTTTGCTTCATACATTTCAACATATTTTCTAATGTCAAATGTTACACCAGACCTGGTAGCGCAATCAGTAGAGCAATAGCTCCAGGTACAGAAGGCCCCAAGTCTGATTCTATAGTGCGACATATAAAAGTCATTAAAAATGGTAGTGGTCTAGCTCCCTTGTTCAAGCAAATATAAGGGCAGTTCTACAACTGGTTGGCCCCGTGTCAGGATAATGTGACTGGGTGTTGTATCATGCCAGGTGTTCACGGCATGCTATACACATTGAAGGCTGCACTATATCTGCTTCAGGTGGACACCGTCTCCAGATAACTGAAATACTGTTGATGGGACCATAAACCTTATAAACAAACAAACAACATAGTTACATATCCAAGCCCATTAACAAGTGTTGCCATTTGAGTTATGTTCTACAGCATTTTGTGTACAATTTGATGATTTTATCAAGCTGCACCAGCCTAAAAAGCAGTGTTGCCATTTGAGTTATGTTGTACAGTATTAAGTGTACAATTTGAAGATTTTATCAAGCTGTACCGGCCGCAATAGCTCAGGTGGTAGAGCGTCGGCATGTGGATCGGGAGGTCATGGCTTTAAACACCGGCCGGGTCAAACCAAAGACTTTAAAGTTGGTAGTAGTGGCTTCTAAAAAGCTTCGGGCTAAGGGGACAGCATTACGCCTGACTTGCCAGTGGCAGTATAATGGAACGGCCGGGTTCAGTCCCTGTCTCTGCACAGTATCGGCAAAAATGCCGGCTAATCCCAATCCTAATCCCTTTATCAAGCTGCCTCAGCCCGGGTCTTATTAAATGGGGAGTATTTATCATAGGGAGAATTTAAAGGTGGTATCCCACAGTTTACCTATTGCAAATACATATAACAATATCAAACTACTGCTTTTACCGGACATGGTAGCGCAATCGGTAGAGCATCGGCTTCAGGTACGGGAGGCCCCGGGTTCGATCCCGGGCCGCGACATACCAAAGTCGTTAAAAATGGTAGTGGTTTAACTCCCTTGCTAACGCTCAAGCAAATATAAGGGTAGTTCCACGACTGGTTGGCCCGGTGTCAGGATAATGTGACTGGGTGTGGTATCATGCCAGGTGTTCAAAGCATGCTATACACAGTGAAGGCAGCACTATATCTGCTACAAGTGGACACCGTCTCCAGATAACTGAAATACTGTTGGTGGGACGATAAACCCAATAAACAAACTACTGCTTTGGGGAGTTTGGGCATAATCTTTTGTCCATACTTCAGGTCTAAGAAATATGATTTTGAGCATTAACTAAATTATTAGACAGAACTAATTGCAAAAAATTACTTGGAATGTGTATTCTTTCAAAAAGCTTGATAGTGGTCTCTGCTAAAGATAGATATCTACAGAGCAGATTACCCAGATGACTATGTAACATGATCTCAAAAGTAAATGGTCATGTAATTTGCTACGTTTAAGAGTAGCATTTTGCAGGATCTTTTCAGGTAACAATGACTGGTTTGGTTATTCAAGAAAAAAAATTTTGGTCCAAAATGTCAGATACCACCTTTAACGTTTACTTGCCACTAGTGAGCCCTTTTACTGTATGAACACTTTTTGAGCAACTTAAAGTAGCCATGACATCTTTTAAATATGAGTTGTCAAGTATGAAGGACAACTTTTTCAGAAGTAATTGGTATGTAAATACAATGTCTTTTAAAATGATAAGGAATATGCAGAGTTCAAGACAAGATGGATTGCCTGAGGGATATATATTTATATCAGGGTAGATTTACTATCTTGAGCTGTATCTCTACTGCTCACACTAAGCCTCTGTCATAGATCACATCAAGGACTGAATCTGGGTTTATATAATTATAAAGTAAATCTGAGAGTAGAGAATATAATCCTGTCTGTAACGGGGATTCGAACCCGGGACACTTTGATCAGTAGGCTGACACTCAACCACGTCACTAAAGGGTGAGCCCAACAGCAAGGCTGTTGGAAGTGCCTATATGCACTACAGTTAGATAAATTGTTTTATTGTCTCTAAACCAGAGCTGGCTGTTATCCATGTGTATTGATTTGTCATGACATTCAGCAGCCTTATAATTAAGTTAGCATGTACTTGTGATGTTTCTTTGGTGAGGAAACTTAATGTCACATGAGAAAGACATTGGAGACAGTGTGAATGCAGTAAGATGTGCTAAATGTTGTCTTGTAAGGGATTGACTATGGAAATAGGTTCTGGAGTTCCCAGGTGCAGCAGGTCAAAGGTTCTGAAGGTCCCAAATCAGTAGGCCCCAGGGGCAGTAGTAACTAGTGCAGTAGTTTCCAGGTGCCATAGGTACCAGGTGCAGTTGGTCCAAGGTTCTGGAGGTCCCAGGTGCAGTTGGTCCCAGATGCAGTAGGTTCAAGGTTCTGGGGTCCCAGGTGCAGTAGGTCCCAGATGCAGTAGGTTCAAGGTTCTGGGGTCCCAGGTGCAGTAGGTCCCAGATGCAGTAGGTTCACGGTTCTGGAGTCCCAGGTGCAGTAGGTCCCAGATGCAGTAGGTTCAAGGTTCTGGAGTCCCAGGTGCAGTAGGTCCCAGATGCAGTAGGTTCAAGGTTGCAGTAGGTACAAGGTGCAGTAGATGCTGGATTCAGTAGGTCCAAGGTGGAGTAGGTGCTGGGTGCAGTAGGTCCCAGGTGCAGTAGGTCCAAGGTGCGGTAGGTCCAAGAGGCCGTAGGTCCAAGGTGCGGTA